>VZRV01002226.1:1216961-1482278 GCA_013398115.1 Falcunculus frontatus
AGGCCTCCGGGCAGCCGAGCAGACAGTGCGACACTTCTTGTCTCTGCAAGAACAGGAATATTGTCTTCAAGTAGCATCTACTCTCCTCTTCATGAATTTCTAATCCCAGTGGAGCAGAATCAAACTGGAACTGGATAAACTGCAGACAAGTTCCACTAAGGCTCTTCAGCCACAAAGTAAAGAATTGGGTTTAAATATCTGAGTTTGTAATGGAAATAGAAGTTTTCACTTGCCATCTCATTTTAAAACTTTCCATTTTCTATTTCAGATTGTCTATGCTTCTTCCTACTCAGCAAGAAGAAACCATGTTTGGTAGCCTATTTGACTTAGGTAAAGTTAAAAAAAAAAAACCCAAAAAACAGGGCTTATATGAAGTGGCCAGACATTAAAGAAGGAAATACTGTATGAGGTTCTTACCTCTGTGGACACATATGATGACTGGACACACAGTGTATCACATCTTTAACCCCATTCTTATGCAGCATTACTTAACCTCTGTTCAATGTCCTGGTCTGCTGAATGCATCTTGAGCAATAATGACTATTCCTGCTCTGTATATCAGATCTTACTGCAAATCTGTTATTACAGGAAACTGTAATATTTTAAATGCTTAAGCAAATCATGTCTCGCAGGCTCATTGGTAACAGCTGCCTTGGTAAAGGCCAAGATGAGCCCTTTTGGTTTGGTCCATCTCCTTCACCCAGGTAACCATCTCATATACTTCTACCTATCCCTTACCTTATAATCAAAGTTCTCTGTCATTTTCGGAGGACTGGAAAGACTTTCCCCTGACTGTGTGGGTGAGACTTGCCTTGCAGATTGCAAGTGGTTTTATGAGGTCACACAGGGTTCTGTAAAATCTTCCCCAAAAGTGCTCTAATCTGAAATAATTGGAGAGGAAAGATCAACAGCTGCTGATTTCTTGTGCTGCTGGGTGCTGCTTTCTCCTGCACATGCTGCTGCACCTCAGACCACAAAGAAGTACTTCCTTCCTTGATAATGGAAACAACTATTGTAAGCTGCTAGAGAGTTTAAAAGCTGCAAACTGCATTCTTTCCAAGCAGAATATTATAATACAATTTAAATCCAATTGTTAAAAATTCTGCACTGGTTTAAAAACTGGCTATTTCTTGGCTGAAAAATGCAGATTCTAGCAAAAGCTGGAGTCAGACTCAAGGGACAATGAAAACAAATAGTTTAGCTAAAATATTTGTCACTGTTGGGTTAAAAAGCACTTGAGAACTCCCCAAATCTGTAAACTACAGGTAGATTCCTTTCGCTCCATTTTCCAGCAAATAGATAGTTTTAATTTCTGAGCATGATGCATTGCCCTTTGCAGTGTTATGGCAGGTTGCATCTAATCAGTCAAAGTGGATTACATTGCACATCAAAGCAAATGTTATGATTCCAGTCACATCAGATTAGAAGATGACATATCATGTTGGCAATTTGAATTCAAGTCTTTTGAAGGGTAATTTTCGAGTGTGGGATTAAAATATCCATTCCAGTCAAAGGTCAATAGGTACACTTCAGATATCAAATGTGCAGTATTTGGCACATTTTCCTTCCTTTATATGCTGAGTTGATGAAGCCAGATGCAATTGAGATGAAGCAGGGAAAAATAAAGCAAAAGGACATACTTTTAAAATACCAGTGTCAAAACTATGGCTGAAAAATATGGGCAATACATGAGGACAGAAAACTGAATATTCATAGCATGAATTTAGGCATGGAATATATATGATCACAGAGAAACAGAAACAGAGGCAGTAATATGATTCTGCAGTGATCATTAGGAATTGTTTTGCAAAGCCTGTACCGTACTACATATTCCAATACACATCCAGTATGTATGCCTATGTCGGAACTTACCTTTCATATTCACACTTTTTGAAACACTTGCATTTGAGATAAATATTTGGGATACTGGTAGGTAGAGGCAGGACTTGCAGTCTAGAGATGGTGATGCCAGAACAGCCTTAATTGTTCTTTGTTCTCTTTAAATCCCGTGAAGCTTTTCGTGTGTCACGAGTCAGCTCCATCTCCACTTTGAAAACTATTAAACAAAGCACTTCCTTCCTCCTCCAAACTGGTTTTCTAGGTCTGTGAGGTATCTGGAAAAGCAGTTTCTGAGAAAGTAAATATGTAGCCCATATGTGTAGCAGGAAGCTGGGTGGATGGCACTCTGTCACCTCTGGTTTGTTCACTGATGCTCAGTGAATGCTGTTTTGCACACTTCAGTTGTAATTCTGTCCCTTGGCAGTACTGCTCCCAGTCGTCCAGAAATTTTAAAACTGCTCTGATATGTGGAATCTGACCCTAAATCGGAGGAATTTTACATTAATCTGGGTATCTCAATTGAAAACAATGCTTACTTAGGGTTCTATTACAGCTGTGAGTCTTCAGTGTAATAAGAAGTAAAATCCCATGGAAAAGTGTCTTTTAAAGACGGTGCTGGCTCCTGCTCCACTTAGAGGAAGGAAGCAATATAGCTTTTTTTACTACCTAAGAAATTAAACTAAAATCAAAAGGTGCAATTTGACACAGAATCATAGAACTGCTGCTAGGAAGGGACCACTGGAGATCATCAAGTTCAGTCTCCTACTTAATTCAAAACTATCACCAACAGTAGATCAGAGCAGCATGAGTTCTTCTTAAAAAGCCCTTAGTCTTAAAATAGTTTCCAACACCTTGATGTCTGTAGTTTCTGCAAGTCCCCAGGCAGTGTATTGCAGCCCTACACACCATAGCTTCCTAATAGTTTGCTAAACCATTTGCCCTAGACATAGATCAGCTCTGATTTCCTTTTTCATTTCCAGGTCCTGGACAATGCAAGTGCTTTGTCAGCATTCACTCCATGAAAATGGATGTCAAGCTAGGCAGTCAGTGTTTCTGCTGAAGGGATTAGAATTACTTCTTTCTTATTTCCTTGCGATTTCCTCCAGAAAATTATAATTTTTTCTTTTTTTTTTTTTCCTTTCCTGTTCAGAGAAAGAAGCATAAATATTATGAACATGGAAGCTTTTAACTGATTTTTTTTTTTATCACTAGTTTGTTTCAGTTCAGTCCACTGGTAATATATGTTGTGTTTTATTAATTGGTTCTTGCAACTAGCCTGCTCATTCCCATTATAATGCCTTTTTTATCTAATAAGCATCTTGATACAGCTAAGGTATTTTAATAAGATTTCTTTTCACAGGACTTCAACTTAAAACTAGTCTGTTTCTAAGGGGGATTTTGAATATTTTTCCATCTTTTGTTATAGCTTTAGAAGTCCAGAGTACAAGCCAGTTCAAGAAGATCAGATACTGCTGTAAGGATCGGGAGTCCATGCCCAGGCACATATAAATCTTCAGGCTAAATATGAAGCTATGTTGAGAACGACTACCAGTATTTACAGCTGCTCGGATTCATTGGAATTTAATCTGAAACATTTACCTGCTCTTCAACATGTAGATGTTGATATGGTGAGATAGGATCTAGTATTTGCCAAAATATTACAGATATAAAAATCAGACAGGCTTCTGGAGGCACACAGTGTTCCCCAGTATGAAAAAAAGACCATGGTTCCTCTTCTAATTCTTTTTTTTTCCCCACGATGTCCGACTGTTCCTACTCATTTTTTTATTGATTATTTTAAGGGCTTGGAATATTTGTGCTTCCAAGCAAATTTTAATGCTGTTGTAATTATTTTGCTGCTGTTCCAACTCAAAGATTCTGGGAGATTTTCCTCTCACTGTGGATTACTCTGCATTTTCATCAGGACAGAGACCCATCTCTGAGAATGGAGATGTAATTTGATTTAATCACTACATTAGTCATGATGAATGTATGCAGATGTTTTTGTTTTTCAGGTTCAAAAATTTGGGGGTTTTTTTGGTGACTGATTTTAGTTTGCTAGTATCTACACTCCGACCTATGGCTTAGTCATTCCTAGATAGGTTTGGCAGAAACACTACTTGGCGTCAAGTAAATATTCAGTGGTTTCCACATATTATTCAAGTTTCTTTCTGTGGCTGTATAAACTATTCTAATGCCAGATGAAAAACAACAGGTAATCTTCAAGCTGAAACATATGTGATTCCTTCAGTTTCATGTTTTCAGTAAGTGGGGAAGATTCAAAAGGAGGAACAAAAGTGTACTGTCTCAATTTTTTATATATTTTTTTTTATTTATTCACATTGCAAGAGATCACTCTAATGCAAGCTATCTAATTTTTTGATCTGCAATTATTTGAGAATTTTATTTTAAAATAATATTTCATACTCTTGTAGAGATGCTATACATCTCTAGCATATAGTAAAATTATGTATGGACAGCTGGATGAATAGTGGTCCTATTGAATATATGTTCTCTGCAAAACACATAATACAGCAATAAACACATAATACACTATGCATAGATACTTAAGAAACCACCTTTTTATTTTATTATGTAAATATAGATCTCTAGTATATCTCTTCATATGTGGGTATTTATAATTTTTTTGTTGGAGGAATATTCTGAGGTGCATTGAGACAACTGATGAGCTCCTAACTGAGTCAAAAAATGCAGTGAGAAGTGCAGTCAAGCTCTTTTGGGAAGAAGTTAGGTCCCTAGATATTCCTTCAAAACTTCAAAAGCCTATGCTTTGGGGATAGTGAGGTTATCAATTTTTTTCTGAAACAGCAATAAAAACCACTTCACAGCAAACTGTGCTCCAGCCCTGACTGTCATTCAGAAACTTCCATTAGAAGTTCCTTTAGACTGTAAGAAGTCATGAAAAAAGATACCAGAAAGTGGGTATTCTCTATTTTTCCCTTGCTTTCTCAAGTAGCAAATGAGAATGCAGTGCAATTTATGTAGCAAGATTTTTTAAAAATTTTTGTTATTTTTAATTGGTTATCTCCTAGGTCTTTAGATGCTCAGACAGAAGGAATAAAACACACTCAATGTAAATTGGTGGATTGCACATACAAATATAAGTGCAGAAGCTAGCTGTACACACCATACATCTGTATGTTTTATGTATTTATAAAACAATGATTTTTCAGAATCCTGAAAAGAGCATCATAAACTGAGAAAGAAACAGAACAGTTTGCAGTCTTATTGGAAGATTGCCACAAACATACTCTGGTGAATAGTGAGGGTAAGAGTAGTAGTGAATCTCTTTTATGGTGGTGTTATCAGGACATAATGTGCTGGGTTTATGGCATGCCACCACAGCCAGTACCCAAACTGCCAATGGAAATATAATTTAGGATCTGATGTGAGATCTTGCAGTGCATCAGTAATTTAATTGAATCTTTCATCATTCCCATATCTAACTGTCATTACGTGATAATTGCTTATCCTAAAAGAAGTAGGGAATTCTGTACATACCTGATGGAGCTCAGTGTGTACTCAGCATTTAAACAGAACACAACCTACCACATGATTGCTATGCTGGGGAGAAGAGAAAGAACTCTTTAGCCTTTTGATCCCCAAGGTGAAGTGTTTTCCTAATCTTTATAAATGTTCCTGTGAGACCGTGGTTTTTGTAGGTTTTTGTGTATCTTCTTTTCGACACCTAAGGGCATAGGTGCAATGTTCTAATAAACCATGTCCCCCACCAAGCTGGTCCTCAGAGAGGTATATATCGTATTAGATGTGTTCCTGCAGACATTCCCTTGAATCATGCAGGAGATATTACTGTGATGAGTATAACAGGAGAATCTGAATAGAGACAAATAAGGACATTTTAACTCTAAACATTTTATGTGTCTCTTTGCTTTCCCAGCAGGTGGTTTGAAGGTTCTCCTAAGCACTGCTGTTATGTACTGTGCAGAAGGTCAGAGTAGATGATCATAATGGTCCCTTGTATCGTTATAATCTATGAATCTATACTCCTGGGGAACTGTAAGTGCTAAGAAATCTGGTTAAAAACACCAGTTACAGAGAAAGCAATCAAAAATGATTGGGAGAATGCATCCCCCACCATCACTCCTAAAAAAGGTCCAGAGTACATAGATGGGGGAACTTGGTGATGCAAATTATAGATGGATTTTTTTCCAATTAAGAGAGAGAAAATAGGCTAGGAAATTTCAAAACAACTCATACACAAAGTTACTGACAAAGAGGGTAGTAAGAGAAGCCTTGGAAATACTGTAACAGGCAATTTGATTGTAGCAGATGTACATTTTAAGGAATGACATTAGAGGAAAAGAACACCTGATTTTTAATTATTTTGCTGTCAGATTCAGAGAGAACTAGAGCATTCCTGAAACAGTAGCAAAAAAAAGCAAGCAAGCAGTAGAATTGTGAATAATCCTGAACCTCTCAGATCGTAAGCTTAAATTTCAACTTAAATAAATCAAGGAAATAAATGTCAGGAGCAAAATGGCCATGGAACATCTAGAAGATAATGGAATCATTAGGAATTAGCAGAATTACTTTTTCAGGAGAAAAAAGAAATAGGTTTGTTGTTGATGCTAAAATTTTCATTTTAGTACAAAAAAGAAGAAAAGTAGATAAAAACTATTTTTGTTTGAATCCTGTATGAGGCACTTAAAAAAAATTAATTTGTTTTCTGTCAAAATCTCTCTTTCAAAATTAATTAAAAGGTGTTTACTTAGGGACACTTTCATATGGACTGAAAAGTGACTGGGGGGACACTAACAAGGGCTAATGATACACAACAGTGTATCAAGAAATAATTGTGGGGAGCTGTCTGGTAGCACCGAAGGGACTAATGTTCGTTCCTGAGGTTTCTTTGACAACCTCATTAATGATTTGAAAGTGGGAGTAAACAACAAGTTAATGAAATTCACATATCATACTAAATTGGGAGGTGTTGCAAACACTACTGATGGCACAAATTTAGTAAGAAGGGACCAAGCAATATTAGAAACGTGGGCATATGAGCAAAATGCAATTCAATTTGGAAAAAGGCTATCTAATAACATATGAAGAAAAATAAGCCAAAACATAGCTATGGCATAGGAGAGAGAAACCTGGAAAGCAGCAATGCTTAAAGAACCATGGAGGTGGTAATGGGCAGAAAATTAGGCATGAATATATACAGTGATATGGCATTAAGGGAGGCCAATGAGCTCTTGGGCTTCATGCAAAGAGGTGTCAAAGTCTGAGAAAATAATAATCATTCACAGCATAACACTCCTGCAACAAAGCCTGGAATATTGCATTCAGTTCTGGGCATTGGTTTGCTAGGAAAGTAAATGAACAAATGAAATTAATTTCTAAGTGGAACAGCAAAAATGAACAAAAGATGAGGGAGATTATTTTAGGAAGAGAAAGTGGAAAACCCAAATTTCACTCTGTATACCTTGGCCAAATGACAACAGAAAAGGGCTGTGAGAACAGTGTCTGTATAAAGGTTGCACAATCCAAAGGCAAAAAGAGGATTTAGGAAGGAACAAAATGGTAGCAATAAATTTAATTGAGTAAAATCATAAAAGAAAAAAGCTAGAAAACTAGACACCAGGAAAGAGTTCCTGAATTTAGTGGAGTTCCTACTTTCTTTTATTTAGAAGAATTATTCTATGAAAATAAACATTCAGAAGACAAAAATATATTAAAATTGTATACATTTTGCTGTTTGAAATTTACTAGTAAAACATCCATTCTGGTTATTTTCTGAGTTGCTGACTACAACTGAATTTCAGCATAATCAGGAGGTTAAGTGGTACACATTGCATTGTCTGGAACATTTTATAAAGAGCTAAATAAATCAACTCTCCATGTTTTAACAATCCGTGCAAGTATTAGCTAAAATCGATAGCTGGGCAGATATATGAAGGACAAAAATAACAGAATGGATGAATAGAGCACTCAATAGCCAGAAATATAGGTAGAGAAAGGCTGCACTGGCTAGAGGAGTAGTAAAGGAGAAATGTTATGTTCACTCTTTCAGTGCAGCGGGGAGAATAAGAAGCACTCCCTTCCCATCTGAGAATGTGGAATTTCCAAAGAACAGCTCTGCCCCATACTGACATATAATATTTGATAAAGAGAAATACGTACTTCATTTACTTCTTCCCTTCTAGAAAGGCTTCTTATGAATGCAAAATTTAGTAAAAAAAGAGCTCCTTTTTACTGTGTTTGACACTATCCTTGAGGTTTCTATAATGGAAATACACATTGCTATCAAATTCTGATCTGGTGGTCTAAATGTTGCCAAAATAAAAGGAAATTTGAAAAAGAAAAACATTAAAAAAATGAAGGGTTTCATTAAAATAAAATATATAAGGAAATAGATTAAGGCCCTTATCCGGGGAAATCAAATTTGAAAAATAAAGACTTTTCTAGGTCTTCATATTTCTGTGCTGAGCTACAGATGTTTGTGAGGAGACAACAGGCAAATAAGGGTTACCAAAAAATCCCAGCTCCCTGTAAGACAGAAAGAGAGAGAGGATGAAATAAAACTGTATGTGGGGACAAACATGTAACATACTGATGTCAAATAGGGTACTGTTACCTACATTTTGTTCTCTGGTATGATGTCCCTTACAAGACTTTGGTTAGGAGCGCCTTTCACAGGTGTCTGAGACTTGCCCTGGCTCTTTCTGGTGTTATTATTTTGTTTGCTAGGAAATACTGTAAGCTCTTTTGAACACTTCGGTGTGCCTGTGTGTTTTGGATATCTCCTTCAATTCTTATTTCGTCCTCTCTATTCTTCATACAAATCAGGTCTGCAAGTATTTTGGTTTTTATATTTATTATTTTGGAGTCAATCCAAGTGAAATCATCTAATTTATTAATTTTGGCTTGCTAAACTAAATTTTATGTCTTTTAAAACATAACAAATTTGTGTACAAGGATCATATGCAAAACCAAATGAAACCTGGGATATTGACAGAAATAATTTCTGGCCTGAGTGTATGGTGGTATTTCTGCAATTTCATGTGATTGACACATCTTAATTCAAATGTAGAAATCAGTTCAGCTTTTCTTTTTAGTGTGGTAACATGTCTTTGTAACAAATCTCCCCAGGAAATATGGTATAGTCCATGGTATAGTAATTTTCATACGTGAGAAAGGTTGCTATTTTGATAAAACCACACTGTGACATTTAACCTTGCACAGAAGGTTACAATGACACTAGAAGATAGTGAAAAATGGCTGAGGAGCAGGACAATGACACTCTGGCATGATATGATTTATTTTTTCCATAATATGCTTTTCAGCTCTTCCTCTTCTATTTCTCATGAGACTAACACATTCACCTGAAGCAGATTAGTTAAGATACAGTTTCATTTATTCAGAAAGAAAGGGCTAATTGTAAGGGCTGTATGGCAGGTTTAAATTTTGTGAAGAATGTCTTAGATTGTTTAAAACTCAAATATGTTGTGAAAAAGTTTTTTGGAGCAATGTCAAAAGCTACACTGGTACTTGCAGACACACAAGCAATGGGAGTTGAAAGGTATCTCTTCTGCAGCTGAGCACGACTGTTGGAAATGGAAGTTTTGTTTGACTTTGTCCGTTGGGGACGAGACCAACACAAGGCAGCTGGGGCTCTGCAGGTGGCACACGCCTGCCTAGGGTCAGACATGAAGTTATGTCTGTGATTGCCCCAGAAAGCAATGGTTCTTTTCTGCCTCTTCTCTCCAGTAGGGTTTGCACAAGAGCCCCATACTTGAGGACACAGAATCTCTGTACCCTGCAGTTGTTCAGCCACACATCCTCTCTCTCTCTCTCTGTCCATCTTTTCCTCTATTCTCCTGGAGAGGCCCAGCATATGGAGAATGAACTACTCAGAGTATTTACTACTTCCTGCTCTCCTCCAGTTCTCTATGAAGACACAGCAACTAACTGTAGCCTCTGGGTTTGATTTAACACATGCCATTTCTTAAATCAATACGACTACTACATAGAGCCTGGATTTTCAGAAATCTAATACCTTGCAGAGATATAAGGAAATGTAATGGGAACTACTTCATGCCTGAACAAACGTAAATCAAAGGTAATAGCTGCGTAATGAAGTGCATAGACATTCCACAAAAAATGTGGCTGCTAGTCTATAGGCTCGTCTAGCCAGTAGCCTGCAGCCTTACAGAAAAATGTACCCCTGTTTAAATTATAGGTTCATTAAACTTTGTTAAATCTAAATTTTTATAAGCAATAGACAGCTATTCATAAGACAAAAGCAAATAAAGATAATAGAGAGGAAAGACATTGAAAATGGACAAACAGATCTACCAGTATTTAGCCATCAAAAATCCAATGCATAATGATGCCATGAATTTAACTTTGCTCTTATTCACTTTCCGGCCCCCGAGCTAAGAGGAGCATTATTCCTTTTTTTCNTTTTAATTATTCATATTATTAAAAAAAAGAAGCCTCTATAAAAGAGGAAAAACTATTTAGTTCTTATAACCTTGAATTATTATGATTGCAGAGAACAGAGGCTTTTATCAGGATTATGTCTTCATACTGGTGCACAATAATGCAGATTTACTCCTTTATTGGAAAGCTTATAGTATAATAGGTAGATTTGAAAAGGTAAATTGATTTCCCATTTTATTTCTATATGTATTTGAAATTCTTTTCCTGAAAAACACTCTTGTAATTATAGAAATGTCAAAAGTGTAGTAGTTTGCACGTCATTGTAATGGAGAACACAGATTGCAGGTAAGAAAGGCCTGGGGTACTCAGTCCATGTGCACAAAGGCATGTAGAAGGATGCCGCATCTTTATTGCACATTTGTGGCAGATTTTGGAAGCAACCATTGACAAGCAGTATCCTCTCTTATGATTAATGCAACTGGTGGGCAATCCAGATGGCAGAATGGCATAAAAAGCATTTTTAAATCTGATTTATTTTCAATTAAAAATTAAACCAGAAAATCAGAGAATCCCACTACTTCCTGACTCACACAATACTTTTGTACCTTCTATGACTTGTAAGGAAGGATTTTGTGGAAGAGAGGTTAGTGAGCTGATAATAAACACTTGACAGAGTGTACATCAGGAGTTTTGTGGTCCAAGCTTAAATTTAAAAAGTAGATGGATGTGATAAGGTGGTAGAGTGACAAAGGCAAAAGAAAACACAGGAGAACAGGAAAAAGAGCAGTAGGGAAAAATTAAGGGTAAAAGTACTGCACTGAATGGTATTACCAATTAATTGCGTATAAATTGGAGATTCTAATTTGTTTCTTACAATCAGAATCTTGTTACAGATAAGCACATCTTATATGCAAAGCCAGTGGTTTACTGTTACTTCAAATAAAGTCATATCAGTTTAATGGAAGAATTTTGTTAGCTACCTCTTTCCTGGCGGTATATTCAACCTTCCATTGCCCTACTGGATCCTAAACTCAATACCTTCAATATGAGGAGAGAGGTTTAGAGCAAGTCTTGAGCACCCCAAGTCCTTCAGTGAGATGGGTAAGTTTTCTAATAAATCATTAAAGTTTACCATATTTTTGGCCCAATCCTAGGATTTTTTTACATGATTTTGATACTTTTTTCTATTATGCTTTATACTATTACGCTTTGCTCTTTTCCTTCTTTTCCTGCAAATCCACTTTATGTCTCCATTTACTGTACAAGGTGTATGTTATGTGAGTTGAACACCTGTTCTGTGTTCTCTTAATTACCCTGAACACTGATTTTGCCAAGCTCTCGAGGCTGAGTTAATTTTATGACCAGTAACTGACCACAGCTGAGTTGTTCATAGACCTGTAACCTCTACTATCTTACTGCACATGATAGTAGAGACTTCTTTTATCTTGCCATGCATGCATTTCTCTACGTGCATTTTACATTAGGGCCATAGATAGTTCGTTCTAGCCAGTAATTTATTACTGTATTGCCTATGGAATATATAACAATAGATGGATATTATACCAAATAAAGAAAAAACTAAATCAGAGTAGACAATAGGTCATTGGATTACTGGTATTGCAAGTTAAAACTGTCTCCAGGGAGGTTCAGACAGGCTTGAATTTTGTGGTGCTGACTTGGTACCAAGCCATTACAGATCATGGCACTGCCAGGTTTACAGATCATGGCACTGAGGCTGTGGTGGGAAAACAGACAAGTAAGCAGAGACTAAAATGTGAGACAGTAATATGTCAAGTAAATAGGAAAATGATCTTGACAGCTATGGTGAAGAGATGACACTGATTATTGAGTGAGGACTGACAACAGTCCATGCCATATTTTTGGGGTTTTTTTATTAAAAAACCAAAATTATCCTGACATTAAGTGGAATAAACTGAATATTCACACAATAACTCTGCAATAAAAATGCTTTTGAAATAATTTCTGTACAATTCTGTAGTAAAACACTAAGTGAGGGCAGAACATTCATATATACTTGGAACAGCATCAATCAATCAATATTAATGTTTCATTTTATTTGTCATTTACCTATGTTAAGTATATAAAATAACAATCTTATAACACAGTTCTTTCTCTCACAGAACAGACTATAATTTCTAATTTTCAAAGTTCAATTCTAGAAGAGTGACATTTCCATGGTTATTGTTACTAATACAACAGCTTGAAGTTTTCCTTCTGGATATTTAGCACTTCATTCCTATTTGAACACTACAAAAGGATTAAATTCTTGCAATTTCAAGTCAGCAACCACATTCCTGGTATGTTTAGGAGATATAAAGCTTTTGGCTTGCAGGACAAACTTGAGCTAACTTGTGAATTTGCACATTCTCTTGAGCTTTCAAATTAAATTGAAAATACTGCATCAGGTTTCTTTCCAATTCTCTGTCTTTAGAAAATTGAACATTGAGGCTTACTAGATTAAAGCTGCTAAAATACAGCCTGTTTTGACCTAACCATTCCAACATAACATGAAAAAACATGGTCATATTGGGTTTTCTCTGGCAAGTAAATAATTTTTCACTTGATTGGAAGAGAAAAATAATAAGTGAAGAAAATTTGGAAAGCAATTCTAAGAGGAGAGAGACTATTTTTGTTTGTAATTTTTCTTCTCATAATCAAGTTATTTCAAGTTCCCTGCTGTATGCAGAAAAAACATATGTATTGATACCAAATTGTGTGGATGTATGCCATTCAAATATGCACCAAAACTAAATGATTTATAGTCTAAAAATACTGATCAAATAATGAAAATTAAAAACTATTAATTTGGAACACTGTATTTTACATTTAACACTCCCTCTCTGCTGATATATAGCTGCACGATCACCTTAATTCTTTCAATTCAATTTTCCCTTCAGAAAAGTAGAAAAATGTCTATTTCCCTTAAAGCAAAATGAAGACTCAAATAATTGGGGAATAAAAAAGGAAGTGGGTCCAAAAATAACTGTAGGTAAAGAAGATGTGTCACTATGGGTCAGTATCTAGTACCACCGTCAATGTTATTTTTTTTTAAATAATAAGAGAAGGAAGATGCCTGATTCTGCTGATGAGCAAATTTCGGCAAAGGGGGTATAATTTACATTCTCATGATCGGTAGGGCATGTATAAAAGCAATTCTCTGATTTACCTTCTTTTTCCTGCTGAGACAAAATGCAGTGGCATACTCTAAAGCAAACATAGAGTTGGGACTTTATGGAAAATATTTGCCAGTCTTAGATGAAAGGTACTAAATAAATATTATTGCTATTATTACTCTCTGTGGAGAGCAGGGCTATAAGGTCTTTTTGGAAGGCTTATTTTGTGGAAAATCTTCATAATTTCCATAAAAAATATTATGCTAGAAATTGGTATAGCCTTTATGACTTTATGGGGCTATAAAATCTGATGGTTCCAATATTAAACCGCAGTGAAAAGTAATGTAAACAGAATAAAAGGTATACAGGAAAATATATACTTATTAATGAAACAAAAAGTATTCAGGGAAGAAATCCATATTAAAGGTTGGAGGGCCCAATCAGAGACTAAGTAGTTTTCAAATGATGCTTTTAAATCTTCTCAAAGTTGAAAGTAGATTGCAAATGTTGAATTATGATGGATTTTCACTTATTTTAGTTTAAGCATAACAGTATATGTGTCATAACTACTCTAAATATGCACTCCAGTAAGAGAAGAGCTTTTAAGTGTGTATTTTTCAGGAAGAATTAGCAGGTTGCAGAGATGAGCTGGGAAAGGAATTAGCAGGTGATTTGCCATGAGTTTACAGCTTTTTTCCTTTTGCCCAATTTCTTCCCACTTACCCTGTACCATTGCTGGATGCTGCTCACAGAATGCCCATGTCTGTATTCCATGGTTTTCACCAAACTAGGGATGAGGGCTGAAAATGAAAGGCTAAATGAGCTTTGAGGTTTACTAGTGTCTCCTCTGTTTTAAAAAAACAGACATTCTGTTAGAGTTGAACAGGTTGTTCCTACCCCAGTATATTCTATGGACATCTGTCAATTATATCAGGCACTATCACTACCTTCCTTTCTTTACTGAACATGAATTAGAAAGAAAAATCTGTGCATCTAAAATCCAATCTGTATCTTCTGTTTCACTGTAATAATTCAAGAAAATAGAAGCTTTTTGATCAGCCACAAGAGTAGTTTGTAACGCTCTGCTCAATTTCCTATCACTAATATTTCATTTCCACCTTGCACCACTGAGATATATTACGGTTTGGTTTCCTTAAGGCAAATGAAAAATAGCGTTAAAAACATTTCAAGTGATTTAGTCATGAACCACAAAAAAACAGCATAAGTCCTTCTTCAAAGTAGTTTTCCTAAAACTTCTTTCCTTTTTGTTTGTAAATCTTTAAAATCAAAATATGTTTGGACTAGAAATATCTACTATTATAGGATAAGATCTAATTTGTGCTGTAAATTCTTTGGAAAAGACTAAAACACATCTTATTGATTAGTGTTAAATTATCTGTCAAAGTAGCCTGTCTTACAGATCCAAGTACAGTGTGAGCCTCCCCAAAATGTTCCAAATTACTCGACTGAAAAAGTTGTTGCAAGACTAAACTTGCCTACAATAATTAATTTTAACAATATATGTATAAAATTTGTCAAATGTTTCTCCTTAATTCTTGACTGACCTTATCACTCAATTATTGAAAAAGCTGAGAAATTATCAAGTCATGGTGCAAGTTGCAAAACTTAAACGGAAGCAGGTGGCTGTCCTGATGTGTAAAATGGCTTTACTCATATCTGAATCTGCAATTGAACTTGTTAATAACAATTCAAATACTAATGCAAAGAGTCCCATGGATTACATTCCTTCACATTCAAATGCTGAAGAGCTATTAAAAATCTCATATTATCTACTGCAAATAAGGATGTGTCTTTGTGCGATTTACCTGATCTTTACTGTAAACAAGAAGGCAGAGCCAATAAAATACAGTCAGGTTTTTTGATAGATACTAGGCATAATTCTTTGGGCTAGAGTTTGCTATGAATTTTGGTTTTAAAATAGATGTTGTAAAACAACGTCATTCCAGTAATTCTGTTTTAAAATCACATGATTCTGAGATTAGTAAAATTCAAATATCCCTATTCATAAAGGTTGCATTTACACAAAAGAGAAGGGAAACTACTTTTTACATTTTAATATATGACATTTATTAAGATTCCTGCTTCTCATTTTCAAACTATAAATTCAATAAAATAAGTATACTGTTCATTGTCAAATATGTTATTTTTTTATGTTTATTTTTTTCGAGACACCATATTATTAGCTAGGTTTGGTGGCAAATTTTACCTTGTTCCAAAGACTGATAAAATCATTCCTATAATTCAGACATTCTTTTAATGTTATTTTGGTCTCAACATATATAAGGGAACAAAAGTACTGAGATATGAAAATGTCACCTCAATCTCCAGATGTTGATTTACATTTGAAAAGATGAACAAAGGTAGGAAAATGAAATGGTAAAGTTGTAGACAAATTTTGATATTGAATATTTCAAAATGTCTGGTGTGGTCTGTTGCTGTGATATGACTTCTTATAAACAACTGAAAAAATCTAGACTTGCTTCAGAAATTTTTTTTTCCACTAACCCTATAATATTTAATATTGTGGTACATGTTGTGATAACTGGTAAGAAAACTAGAGAAGAGTGTTTAGAATTTTGTAAGGGTTTAGACTGGTGTTAATTGCTAGTTCTGAACAGAACCTGAACACTATTGCCAGATTAAATACAGGTTGTCATGCCCGCTTAACATATCTCTTCGGGATGGAAGGGTACAGTAACTCAGCAGCATTGACTCTCATGATCTTTTTGGGAGCTATTTTATTTATTTCTCTGACAAGAAGGAGAAAGGACAAATAAAAATGTCCTGTGGGATTTCCCTAGGTGCAGAATCAAGGTCTTTTGCAGACATTGCAAACTTACTTTTAATCCATTTTTAGAGAAAACCGGGGTAATGATCAAGGAAAGACTGAGAAGAAAAAGACTTTTCTTTTTCATCAGGCTTGCTCTATCTGAGCTTCCTTTGACCTGCCCACTTCATTTTACTTGGCTTAATTGCAACAGCAATTTCTTCAGTTGACCAGGTGTCAATTTTAAATTTCTTTCACTTTTGTTTAATTGTTTATGTAACAGCCACAGTTTTATATAGATACTAGTAACAAAAGGTTGTTGTAGGCAAAGTGATAACTTTACCCCACAGAAGGATGTAGTGTAGAGATGCATGATGCTGGGAGCCTTGAGAAGACCGAGGATACGCTCTGTTCAAGTAAGGGTGATAAGAGATCGGACATAGGCTTGACACTGGAGGCCTCTGGACTCACTGGCAGTCAGTGAAAAAAAAAACCACACAAGAGAAGAATAGATCTGAACATAACTGCTTCTAGGAGTGAGAACTAGAATTAAGAAATAATGTCTAACATACATGAAAGGGTACCATATATGGTAAATTTCAATGCAGTCTGGAGCTGTGGACCAGTGAAGAAAGGGTAGTTTACATGCTAGCAAACTTATATAAGTGAACCAAAGTTGAAACGGGAAAAGAAAAGAGGAAAAATCATTAACAACAACATCATATTTCTCCTGGCTAAGGACTGCAGATGTGTCACAATTTTAATTTATTATTGATAATATTTTAACCTTTTCTGTACCTAAACAGTATAAATGGATTATTATGCTTTGTTTTACTGTAATAATTAGATCTAGACTAGTGATGATTCTTAAACTACACTGTTAAGGTTTTAATTATGCTAACAATAAGATCTTGCCTTTATTTTATATATGAGGTGGACTTCTTTTCCCCATAAACATAGTACTTTAAGTAAGAATCTGAGAACTCCAACATAAAGAAAAAATACAGAAATTTCAAACACATGGTGAACACACAGTTCTTTAGGTAACAGGAATATTTCTCCCAAATGACAACATGCAGGAAATATTACCATAAGCATATTGTCCTAGAGGTAGCCAGGCAGTTGAGGCGCAGGGGAAAAGGGAATTTTGTCAGTGGATTACAATTAATCAGTAGTTACAGGAACTATGCCATTATCTATAAACAGCTAAGCGCAGAAAACAGTGTCCTATCTAAGCATTAAGCCAACTAATCAAAACCTTTAGCATCTCCTTCTCAATAAAATACAAATTAGGAGATTAGCAACAATCGGATAAAATTGTGTTTGAGGCAAATAACATGGCATTGACTGTTTGCAGACAGCTCCTTTTGACATTGGAGAAAGTGTTTAGAAGTTATATTTGACATGCAGGAGCCAATGAGTCTTCCTAGGATTTTCCAAACAATTTTGCCTAGGCTAAGAAGAGAAATTAGAACTGAAATGATGGACATTCTGACCAAACCAAGTTACTGGAATCTAAACAATTTTCAAATTTTGTATTATGAAGAGTCCTGGCTAAAGAAACTATACCAACCACAGAAATCTTTAATCTGGTTGAAGATTACTCTTTCATTCAAGTTCTGTTTTGTGTATCTTTGGCTATAGTCCAAAATGTGAGTTTCTTCTGTATTACAACACTGTTTCCCAGGGTCTTTATATTTTCATCTACTAATGAGACTGGTGTTAAGAAGGTTGATACATTTCACCTGCAATTTATTTTTCAAGAAACTTCAAGTTAATACAATTCAAGAGAAAAAAACAACACCTTGCTCTGCAAACTGTCTAAATGTAATGGAGAATATGCAAATATTTTCTATTTTTGTAAGCCTAAATAAGGAAAAGTATATGACATTACAATAATTGTATGTATTATCTCCTTCTAAGTTAGTTTCAATTCCAGATATCACATAATTTATCAAATATAAAAATTTTATTATATGCTGCACAATATATTACATATTCACATATTATATAAATACTACATAACATCTAAGTATAAAGAATATTTTAATTTTTTTTTCCATCTATATTTTAGTTGATATAGCATCAATGTGTTGAGGTATTTTACAGGAGCTACACATCAACTTCTTATTTTCATCAATATATTTCCACTTTTATTTATTTATTTATTTATTTATTCATTTATTCATTTGTCAAGTAAAATATTGTTTTCCTTTTCTGGAACAATATTTGCAGTTAACACTAACAAATTCTGGCAAAGAAAATCTCCCTTTTGAGACATACAGAATACTGAAGCCCATGCCACTTAAGCTGAGGTAAGGGGATCAGTGAAAAGAAATGTAGTGGAAAGAAGAGAGATACAGAATACAAAATGGTCCTGTGGTACAGAGGGATTGGGTGGCTGTTCCAGGAACAGAGGTTAATTCAGAAGGAAAGAGGAAAAAAGAGGGAGAGGAGGAGACTCCTTGCTTGCAGATCCTGTTGCCCCAGTACAGCTCACTGTTTGAAAATCTTAAGCCTCTGCTCCAAAATAAATCTGAAGACGTCTTTATATCCTGTACAGGATTATGCTGCTCTGCTAAAGTTCTGCATTTTTTCTACCAAGAATTGGAGAAAAAGCATGCTCAAAGAAGCTTATTTGCAATTCAGACATTAAGACTGCCTTCAGCCCAAGTTCTTAAGTGATTTAAACCTTTATGTGCTTATGTGTTAAACATAAGACATAAACACATTGAATAAATGTGTCTGTTTATACCCTCTGCTTTAGCATTAAACCACAACATATTTGTTTGAATGGATTTTGGCAAAAATTTTATATGAGGTAATCATTATATGCATGAAGAAGGAGTTCATCCTGTGGCTTTAAGTAGAGTAATCACAAAGACTGTATACCTATATAGCCACGTGTTATACAAGCTTTGTTCAAGGTAAGGAAGATTAATAACTGGAAATCCAAATGTCCTCTAAAATGTAAAGAGTGGGATTGATAAATGTAGATCAGTTCTATTACAACCATTAAATCATAAGTTAAACTACTTAAGATTTCAGAAAACTTTTCTTTCAATCTCAGGTTCTGAATTTTGTCATACTTCTGGAGGGAAATGGTTCACACACCCTATTTTCAGAATGAGTCCAATAGAAATATTAAAATATGTGAATATGTAATTGATTGATTCTGCCTTAATAATTGATACAGATAGAAGCTTTGTTAGTCTTCTACTTTATTCACTGTTGGATTACTTAATAATCTTTTTGTGTACTATACTGAATATGTGCAGACATCTAGGCGCAACATTTGCCATCCGGGCACAATTTAAATTTCACTTCCATAGTCAGTTTTGTCCCAAGAGTTTCCATGGTCATAAGCCAATGGAAATAATAGCTTGTGAGAGCTTCCGTTATCTCCAATGGAAATAATAGATTACGAGATTGCAAGCTGTTTCACCACTACACCTCATGATTCTAAGACCTTCCAAATGAATCCCATAGTGTTCTTGATACATGTGCACACTCATGCATAGCTGGAAATGAAGAAATATCTCTAATTTCAGAGAGCACATCTTGCTGTATTTTGCATAATGATCGTGAACATGGTACATCACATAAATGAAGGGAAATAGCTTTTAGTGCAGTGTTCTGTCACAAGAAAATAATAAATCAACAACCTATGAACTCCAGGTCTATTTGAAGCATATTTAGAGCCTTCATTAACCTACAGAGGCCAGTTTGAATAGAAGCCATTTAATGAAGACACAGAGGGGATTTTTAATAATTTATTATGATGGAAGAAAAGGAAACAAGCTAGAAATGGAAGAGATTACCCAAATGATAATGAAGTCCAAAAGTGGTGACATAATAATCTGAATCAGGCAACAAAGATATTAAACAGCTGCTTTGGGGTTGTAGCCCAACAGCAGGAAGTAATAACTTCCTATGCCACTGCAAGATCCACTTGTTTACATTTTCTGTTTGCTTTTTGACAGCTTAATGGAAACCCTCCTCAGCAGAGAGAATAGGATTGAAATGTGTCTCTTCTGTAGTAAAACAAGCTATTTTAGGCTAGGTGCCACACGTTTATATTTTAATTGACGGAAATATCTGCAAGATAAAGACAATATGATTTTGTGTCTTCTCACTCCAGGATTACACAAGAAGGTGGAGTATTTCTCCTCAGTATATTTTAATGTGTAAAACATCCATATATTGAATGAGTAGTGAAGGAGCTCTTGTAAAACTCCATATGGTGTACATTATGCTGCTACATTAAAATGCAGTTTAAATGTCTTTACAGACAACAGGACTCTTTCCACCCAAGAGACATCCCAGACCTCTATTCATGCTCATGCAGAATAGAGTTGAATCTATTCTGACAGGCACAGAAGGTGGAGGGGATAGCTCAGACCAACACTGCTCTGAGTTGGAAGTGATGTGCCCTTGTCTTTAACTGCCCCCAGCTGAGTAATAGCAGTTTCACACTGGATAAGCAGCACCAATGATCACTGAAAGGACTGAGCTCCTTTCAGAAGTGTCTGCCACCACTAGACATTTGTGGTGCAGTCATGGTTTTGTGCAAAAACAGAAAAGTAATTTCAGAAGCTAGATCTCTTCTGCCCCATATGAGTGCCCTGATCAGTAAGTGGCATTTCTTCCTTTTCTTCCGTTGTCTTCAATGAAGTCAGAATTCTTTGCTTCATGGTGACAACATTTCTACAAAAGTGCTTGTGAGTGTCTTTTATTTCTGCATCCGGAACACCCCATGTTAGCTTCTGTATCATAGTCCTCTGAGAGGTAAAGGTTTGAAGTTTGTGTCCTATGTGCCCAGTGAGGCAAGAGAGTATGATTTGCCTTCTTCCGAAATGGTACAATCATTTTGTAACAAGGTGCCACTATGACCTGCTATATTTTGGAAGAAGAGAATGAACTCTGCGCCATGTATGAAAGCAAAGTCAAAGATGCCTCACATTCAGAGAGACTTTAGCTTAAGAATTGGAGCTGCTTTCCATGGAGTTTTCAGTAAGGTAGGTGAGAGAAGGGATTTAAGACACAGCTCTGCCTTCATTTTTTTCTCATAGTTACTTCTCAGTCGCATGCTACAGGCACAGATTTTACATGATCAGCATGCTTTTTTCACTGTTGTTCTCTATACACATGTAAAGGTCAAAGGCTCCTAGGGTGGGATCTGTTTGGAAGGATGGAGGTTCGTTTTGTGGCATCAAAGTACTCAGCTTTTACTACCAGAAAAGTGAACTCAATAAAGTTTTGATGCATGGTTGTTGCGGTGGCCCAGCCCACTTTGGGGCTGAGTGACATTCAGTGGGTGGACTTTCCAGCCCAAGAGTCCGACCCCGAAGGCGGGGTCGACGATTGAAGCTCCTTCCCACTGGGTGTCACCCCACCGCAACTCCACCCCTCTTTCCAGAACCCTCTTTGTTCTCCTTACACCCATTGGTTTACCCCTTTATGTATATTCATAACCCTTCGTTGAATATTCAATTGTATCTGGAAAGTTCTGTTCTGTTCGGTTTACCATTGGTTCGTTTGACTCTGTTCCTCCCCTATACCTCTGTTATTGGTTCCTGTCAAACCCCTGTCATTTCCCTATTGGTTTATCCCTTTGTCTCCTCCCTGCACTGCCCCGGCTTAAAAGGGGGGGGGTGCAACGGTCGTTCCCCGACTCTCTCGTGGACTGCCTACCCTTCCAGGCCTCCCTGTTCCACACCCTCTACAAATAAACTGGGATTGAAGGCACCGAGGAGTCCCTCCTTCTTCTTTGCCCTCGCCTGGTTGCTAAGCGACCAACTTTCTGCAGCCTGCTCAACCTTGAGCCTGCCACAGGTGGCTTACAGCTGGCTCCTTTGAAGTATTTTGGTAAAAGGACTGCATTAAGTGGCCCATAGGCCGGAGCCTTTGTAGCCGTCGCCTGTCTGGCCACCGGGCGGCCAGAGCGGAAAAAGCGACCGCGCTACACATGGTGTTTTGTAGAGAATGAATAAACATAGTGTAAGTAACAATGTAATTAATGTAACTTGTACAGTTACATTAAAGTTTTCTAACCAGATTTCATGCAGTTGTAGAATTTGCTTTATTTCTTTAATTTATGAGTGGGTTTATTATCAGCAATTTAGTAGGTGAACACAAATTTTTGAAGCTTTGTAAGTTCTGTTTCATTTGTTGCCACTGTAAATCTCCAAAAGTGTTTTGTTTCATGCCAGCAGCAATGAGGATTTCGTTTGATTCATACTAGTTTGGTTTTGGTTTTTGAACCTGTCTATCCATGGCTTACTTCTGGAGTCACCAGTCAAAGGGACACAGATGATGAAGACCTGGGTTTAGAGTCTTTGGGCCATATTTAACTTATTTTACATGTTGCTTATGCATTGAAATTATTGAAAGTGAAACATTCAAATATTTTTGCTAATTGATGGAATAAATGAACCAAAGAAGCTAGAAAAGAACAATGAAAAAGTTATAGTTCAGAAATTGAATTTCTTGATAATATTCAGCACGACAAAGTTTTAGTGCATTCAGCCATATTTATGTGAAACATTCAGCACTGCAGGAGCCCAGCAGGTTTGAGAAAATGCTCTGTCTCTCAATGGTTGAATATTTATTAGAAAGTTGGTGATACTGATCTCAATCCCGAGAGGTAGCATCTCTTTAAATAGTTCAGTATTCTAAGCTGTAGCCAAAAATGATATGCATTGCCAATAAGCTTGAATGTTGACTTGAGTATTCAAATAGAAAAGATTAAAAATTAGTGAATTTAAACATCCACTGAAATAGGTGCTTGAATAGATACTAAGTGTTGCTAATCAATACAATTCATTTGGTTGTGCAAATACATATGAAATGGTCTAGTCATCAGTGCAAAATATTTCTCATGGGAAAAAATTCCGAAGTAGGCATTTATCAAGTCACTCTGATTAAATCCTGGCTCTAGGAAATAGTCCCATATGAGCTGGGGTTTAGTCAATCAGACTGAGATGAAATCCATATTACAACTTTCCAAACAATCATCTGGATGATAATGCAAAGTTTTGCCTGAAGGAAGAAAAACAGAAAAAATTGATGACATGTGGTATTTCCATGGATATTCATGCTCTAATGAGAAGAACAGCACCTGAACTACAACCTTTTTTTTTTATTAATACTGCATTATGAATTGATGCGACACCACCGTCACCACAAAATAAAAAAAAAAAGACGTTAAAAAAATATAGGTTAAATGCTATTAAGTTTTGGAATATCAGGCCTCGCTTTTGGATAATTTATCCAAATTTTAATTTAATTGTGTAAAAATTTATCCTGTAGTAGAGATTCTGCCTGGCCTTTACCTTGGTACACAACCGTGACTGGTCTGTAAATTTAAAATCACCTCATGTTTTTACTTCATATGTTTGTACAGCAAAGTGAAACCATCCTCTAAGTGATAGACTAAATAGATTACTTCTGCCTTTAAATGCTTAGAAGTGTTTGGTTTCCTGGTTTACATACTATGAAGAAATGTTTGAAGTGAAAGCTCAAGGAAAATGTTGACTAGCTAATAAATTTCCCCCTCTTGAAAATTTCTGTGAATGTTCAAAGACACTGGTACCTTTGATTTTAGAAAACAATCACCTGTTGGTCTTTTGATATAAAAGATCAAAAGTAATTAGTGTGAATTTTAGGAAGTCTAGGAACCCATTAGAATATTCCCATTTTCTGTGTTCCTTTTGAGACTTTTTCATACTCTGGAGTTCCCACTGGAATATACAGTAGTTTCTTCAGGGGAGCATTTTTAGAGATTGAATTGCTGATTTGATTCTAGCTTTTACTGAGCAAACTGAAAAGTTACTGCAACATGATATTCAGAGGATATTGTCTTTCAGACTGACTTTAATATTTTTTTCCTGATAAAATTCCCGCAACTCTTTTCTTATTGCCAGAATCTGAAGATCTTTAGTAAATTCTCATCTCTTAATACTAAAGTGGTTTAATGGACTATGAAGGATGTATATCAAATTAAACTAGTGCATGCTTTACATTTATGTCCAGACTCTTGAAAAAAACTAGCAAAAAATAGATAATTCTACTTTATCTATTTGGTTTTTAAAGACAATTATTTCTTCTAAATGTAAATGGAATATGCATCATCTAAATAATGATGAAATAAACATTGACTCGTCAGTTCAATATGATAGGATTTTAATTTCTACATCTCCAGTGAAGAGATAAGGTATTGTTGTCAATATTTTATATTACATAGGCACAAGGAGTGGTTCCTAACTGGTATATGGGAAGAAAACATTATTATATCTCAGCACCATATGACCACTCACAAATTGCATATGATAATGTTTCAAGGAAGATTTCAAAGAAGTCAAGTCAGTATCACAAAGAGATGCTATAAGAGTGTGAGTCTAAGACACTTATTAACTTTAAACTCATACTTCTGATTCCTTTTAGAAAAAAAACCAAACCAAACTTTGGAAGCCTCTAGGACTTTTGCAATAATTGCAAAATTGCATATTTTTCAGTTATTGTTACAAAGAGATACATATGTGGCAAAAAGAAACATTTATTTAGAAAACGGTTTTGACAGCTTTGTGTAAAGATGATTAGATTTGTTTAATGATTATCTTTACTTTGTGGGTAAACCTCATAATTAGGTAATTGATAATCACTTTCATTTTGCTTCTGAAAAATATCTTGAAAAGGCAAAAATGCAATGAATATTTCTTTTTTTCTCTTTCCTCTTAAGCAAGAGATACTACTGGTCACTAGCCCAAAAAATAAAAAAGCCAGCATACAGCTGAGTTGAATTTTTTTAAAGCGTAAATAAGCACACTATATTTACTGTAGTCATGCATCGTCATGGCTTGTATTCAAACAGATAAGTGAAGATCAGAAGAGGGAATAAGGCAAAAACCACGTCTCAATACTGAATGATTCAAAATTCTTTGTGGAGTGGTTCAATTTCTCTAACTGGTACAGTAAGAAATCTGTATTGGGGGTAAGGCTGGAGACATACAGATATGCTCCACTAAAATACAAAGGGCTGTTAAAATAAAGTTTTGAGGAAGTAGTCTCAGTAATAAATTGGCCTAGTATAACTATATTTTAAACAATTTGGACATCCAAAGAAGGTTGTTTTTTAATTTTGTTCTAAACAAAATATAAAATATCTTAAGTCTGATATTTAAGCCAAATCATTCTGTTTAAAAGAATATGCAACGGGCTCTAAAGTTGAAATCTTTTGAACACCAGCTATGTTTTGGGAGAATAAGAGAACAAAAATACACTAGTTTTCATTAAGCTACCATTAAAATGGACAGATTTTTCTTTTAGCTAATGACCTGTCACTAACTATATTTTTTTCCTTCATGTGTTAATTTTGTAAAAGCAGCAAACATGTAACTTCAGAGCTCTTTACACATAAGTATGTTCTAATCCATTGAGCACCTTTTTTATGTTGACAAAAATATGATCTGAAATGAAGAACATTTAGAAACCTTATTATAAAGACAGGAATACTTCAGAAATTACAAGTGGGTACATTTTCACATAGTCACTATATTTATTTTAAATGCTGATTTTTATCTTGATTATTATGTGGAAGGGCCCTATGCTTTGAAGACCCTTAGTTCAAGCGGATTAAAAAATAAATTTTTATCCTGCATTGAACTTAATGAATAAATTAAGAACTATTTCTAGTGTAATAAAAATTACAAGTTTAGTAAAAAGAGTGACAGTGAGAATGCTTGCTGATTTTAATAGTGGGAATTGACTAATACTACTTGAGAATTGCCAGTGTTGGAAAGAAATATATTTTCCTACATAGTGATTTAATTTATTTTTTTCAAATATAGGAAAAATTCCTTTTGTTTTGTGTTTGCATATCCATATCTGTAGTAATGAATTGCCGTAGATAGAAACACAAAGTGTGATCATCCTCCCTGGGTTCTGAGAAATGTATAATGCTGGTGTTGATGCTCACGGATCACCTAGCAGCTATTAATTGTATTACATGGTAGTAATATACGAGATACACGAGAGTTCTGAAGGAGAGACACCTGTGGAAATTACACTGGAAGCTGTCACAAAGAGGCAACTGAACCGATGCCTTCTATAGAACAGGATTTGTTCTCCTAATTTGCCTTTAAGTTTTTAATGACTGCCAAGCTTTGATACAAATTAGGTTAAGATGAATTGCTAGCCTGCAAAGAATTAATAACGTTTAGCATGTTTTGATACATTGAATTTACAGAATATATTTGAGGCAAAATTTTGCTGTGCATTGGAAGGAAATGACAACTGCTGTGATGAAGTAAGATGGGAGATGGGACAGAACACTTGGGATGCGAGTTCCAAATCCCATTTACAATCATAAAAATACAAAGCCAACCTGAGAGAATCTGGATTTTGTTACAGTGCTTTTGTTTGTTAAATAGATATTTTGATAGCCGTAGTCTCTTCACAGACTGTCTTTGTACCTCCATTTGCTAGTTTAGAGATGTCATGAAGGACAAATCTTCTTATAGTCTTTAGTCTCATAAATTGCCCTGTAATATCTCTTTAGTGGGATTTATGTGATTAATCTTCCTCATAATGATGACTATAATTAGTGAGGAAAGAAATTAAACATGACTATTTCTTTTGATAAAAGATTAAAAAATGGAAAATTTCAAGCACAAGAAAACCCATCCTATTTCTGTCTCTGTGTATCTCTCTCTCCACCCCCAAACCCCATCCGGGGTCTTTTTCTGCAGTACTTTTGACACTAAAACACTTGAGTGTTTTAAAAAGGGGCTTGGCCTTCCATGAGAGAGGAGAATGATACAGCTACAAATTCTACTGCTTATCTGGGCCAAGAAGGTTTTCTTAATTAGTTCATACCCTTCCCTTCTGAAATATGGAAATGAACTGCTTGACTTCCGGCTCTTCTGGTTCAGAAATTATTAGAGAGTATCTGTAGGAACGGCTTTCATAATTTATAAAACTCAAGTCGCTTCAGAATTTCTTTTATTCTGAGGAAAATAAGTTTATTTCCAGAATTTCTTTAGAACTTGTACTGCTGAAACTAAGCCTTCAACATGCCTAAATCCCAAAGTGTGTTTCTAGTCTGATATTTTTAAGTACAATTGCCACATTCAGTAGTTCAGGCAGCTTGCTCTTTTGGTTTTTTTTCAAGAAAACCAACTTTGGACTATAGGTGTTTGTAGAACACCTCAGTAGTTCTAAACACGAAAATAACGCTTAGGTTAGTTGTTCAAAAATACTTTGTAAAAATTAACTAACCAATACAAGTCTTTAAATTTTTTACTACAGTGGAATAAATGTGAGATTCAGCAGTCCGGATGTCGTTTCAAATCTGGCCAACAAAGCCCACGAGAATCTAATCGGTCCTACATGTATTTTTATTCTACAGGACTCAAGATTTATTTTTATCTGTTTGACTTAAAATTGGCACTCAGGAAATTAGATAAAGAGAAAAAATATTACTTTCATGCAATGATGTAATTCCTGTTTATATATATATATATATATGTATACATACTATTAGGAAAATTGTAAAATTGTTAATAACAGCATCCAATTTTTAAGAAAATATTACATTAAAAGTAGTTTCCAACACAAATTGATGACTGTATATAGCACTGTCAATCAAGCTATCTCAGGTCTGTTGCTCAGATATTCAGTTCTACTTACAGATTTTATACCTGTAGTAAGTTCTCATATTATTCAATATCTTCTATATACCAAACCCAGGTTGGGACTACTCTCCTCATCATTTCTGCAGAATAATTTTGTGGATTCTTTATTTCTAATATTTTTGAGTATATATGAATTATTTATGAAATACTGTATCTGAATTTTTTTTACAATACTATCTGGCACTGTAAAATAATTTACAATATGCAACAATATTTCTAAATTCTAGTAATATTTTCATTAACAAACAACCAAAAAAGATGTCACTCACAGAAAACAACACAAGAATGTTTAAAAACAGGAGAGTAAGTGCTGAACAGATTATAGACAAATTTCATTAAATCAAAAGAGTGGTACTCATTGCATTCAAAAATGTAGAAGCTGAAATTAAGACAAGTGTTCTAGTTCTAAGACCCAGAATTAACCACAGGCCTGATTATATGCTTTATTTTGGTTTTTTTACTCACATGGTCTCCTCTGAAAGCCATGGAAAAAACTGCTCTCACTTCAAAAGGAGACAGTACTGAACTCGTGAATAATAAAAAAAATAGTCTTAATAATGAGGAAAATGGAAATACTTATAAGGAAAGGTTTCCTAGTCTGTACATTATTAGAACAGAATGGAGAGAGGAATTGGTCCCTGAATCTCAGGATTCTTAGACACTGCCTTTTGTGTACTTGTTTGTCATTAAAAGTTTAGGTATGAGACAAACTTCAAGCTGTATTTGTCTTGAAATCTGTTTCACACAGTAGTCCTAAGGTATACAGGAAAAATTGGTCAAAATACTGATTCCTCAGTTTTATCAAATGCATATAAGAATGAAATGGTATATGATTTTCCAGTTTTTCTAAGATTCTTTTTCTTTAAAATTAGTCAACTCCTTAATGTAGCTACTCTTGTAAGGTTTTTTGGGCACTAAATTGACCAGGAATAAGAATCTTCCAGTTTGCAATACAGTAAGGGACCAAAGCTAGGAATAATTTGTTATGATCAAGAACAATAAAAAATCCATCCAAAATGGATTTTCTCTGCCCTACAGATGCTTTAAAAATGTCCCAAATGAATTAAAACATCACTCAATGCCAATTTAAAATTAAAACTGTGGAGCTTTTGTCTGACTATTTTGATCTCACAAAACTACTCTTTTTCAAAGCGTGAACTATTGGTGCATCCACCTACAGTTCTAAATTTCCTCACTTTCCTAGTGGATGTGGGAAAGAGATATGACAGAGAAATGGGAACCAATACAGGCATTTTTATTTATACCATACAAACCTATTTTGATTCCCATTTCTTTCACGACAGTTGGATTAAAATTAATAAAGGAGATGAAAATCTTTTCAAAGTCCTAAAAAATCTTGTCCTTCTTAACTTCACTGTGGCATCTTTAATGCAGGCATTGCAATCTGGGACGTACATTACTATACACTTAAGTTTTGCAATCTGTTCTCACAAATCAATTTTACACAGCTTGAGAATATAGGCAAGTTTGTATTTGTGCTATAAAGACATTTCAGAGGGGAAAAGAATGAAAACAGTGTTGTAGCTGCAAACAAATCAATCGGACTGTATTAAAACTAAACTCACGATGCCAAAGATGAATGTAGAGACAGGAACAGGGACAGAGATTACCATGGGGTCTAGACACATGCAGTGATTAATCATCACACCCATCTGGAAAAGAAAAGCACAAGAAGAATAATTTTTTTTCTTTTTTGTCTAGACAGTTCAGAAAGAAAGAAAATTGTATTATGTTCTTCATGGATGAAGAAAAAGATGAAATAGATATTAACTGTCCTTCATTTGCACCAAACTGAAAATCTGTCTTTCAGTTATATTTTTTATTATTTGGAAACGATACCATAACTCATTTTTCTACTCAGGACATAACTATATCTGCTTCTTTTTCAATAGTTCATTTCAATTTTAAAAACATATTAAATAATTATATTGAGTTTAATTTAGCAAAAAACCAATTTAATTAAATTCAGCAAATTTGAATACAGGAAAGATGCTATACAGGGATTTTTTTCTTATTTTTGTCTTTTCGATGGGTTTTGCAATTACAGTCTAAAACTTATTCAGATGTAAGTATCACTGAACGCAATTCTAATTACTGGGAACATGACTGTCTTTGGCTACACAGGATAAGATAAAATGAAAAGTCTATTTAGACCTTTTTTTTCCACATGCACAGAATACTGAGACAGCACTATAGTGCTCAGAAACTAGCTGACGAATTTTTCAGCTTTGGAGACAAATTTCACCTTCATATAGAGGCTGATAAAACAAATACGTTTGTAGTGCCATATGATAAATAGAACCTATTAGTATAAAAAAATAATTCTGCAGAAATAGCTGTGAGGATTAGGTCATAGAAGCACCTGCATGTTGGCTGGGAGCAATACACCAGATTTATTTAGGGTTACTTGATAGTTACTAGGTTCGTGGAGTGGGGAGAGTAGAAAATATTTATCTAATTTTTCTTTTCTTTTAGCCTCTGTATAAACTTCTCAAATACTCATTTTACTGTGGTTTTGCCACAACAGGTGGCAACAAATGTCTCGCACATTTCTTGTGCTTGTATAATTGAACATTCAGTACTATGTTCAGTATGTGCCAAGAGCAGAAAGATTTTTTCATAGTAATCCTGCTGCAGATCTATACAGATCTGCTCCTGAAACTGGCTTTTGCCAGTTGGATAATCTCTAGAAGTGGTCATCACCTTCAGGACTTTCATCTGGGCTGACTGCTTACAAAAACTGCTATCCAGCCTGCTTTAGGTTTCTTTTTAACTGCAGAAACCTAAAGAAGCAGTCAATTTTTTTCTGTATTTTCTGAGAGTATGGAGGAAAGGAGTATATGCATGGAAGTATGCTGGACTTCCTTTCATATTTGTAAGGATCCAGGAGAGGACTTAAGTGTTTTCCTCAGCTGAGTTCAGGATAAGATATATAGGGACTGGTATTGGCTTGTTGGTCATTCTTTTCTTGGGAAAGCATAATAAAAACTTTGTGATTATTTACAACATTTTTCTTTATCTCCCACCCTGCTCGTGTAGCTTATGTTCTGTTAAAGGAAAACATGATTTAAGACTAATTTTAAAATGTCTCTAGGAATGACATAGTCATTAGAAAAAAGAAAAAGCAGTGAAAGCCAGGTGGAAAAAAATAAGATGGTAGAATGAAATACCTCTGAGGACAGTTTTGTTGTACAACATTTGGCCTTAAATAAATGTATGGGCCTGCTTCTGAAAATATATTACATTTGTCAAAGGAACAGTAATTAAACTGCTCCCTCTAAGCCTTTTCGATAGGCCATTTTCAGAATGAATGGTTGAGGCAGAGAAAGGGCACTTGGCATTTGAGAACCCTACCTTTAGGGTATTATTCTCGTTGCTTTCTCATGCTCACACAGTTTTGCTTTTTTCCTACCATCTTAGAACAATGCTAATAATCACTGGCTTTGTTAGGGAAGACATGTAAAATATGAAATAAGTGTCATGTAAATGTAATTGGTATTGTCATTAAAACAAGAGATCAGTTCATCATATCTTATATTAAACCTGAAGAGAGAAATGTGAAGAGTTAATTATGGTGAAAATAGCAAAATTTGCATTTTGTCATTAATTAATGAAAACTGACATAAGCCACAGTCACATACTAGATCACTCAAAATAATTAGTACGTTCTTAAAATGGTGCTATGATGAGTAATTAATAAAAAAAGACACCCTCTGACCAAGACCTATAATGCATTTCTTCAAATGAGATAAACAAAATTAGATGTGATGAAGTGACGCCGTAACTCATCATTAAGGAAACTGGCAGATTCTAGAAACTTCTTCCAAAAATTGATGCAACATAATCCATGTTTAAAATAATTTTTTGACCAATATTACTGCTTCATATGACCTGTATCTCTGACCCATATTTCTACATTATAGTGATGGTCACACTCACAATAACATGTTTGTATATAAGAAACAAAGATTAAATAATTATAAAGAACTGTCTTTCATTTCCCTTAATGCAGAAATTTCAAGAAAATAAATTGCAACAGAGTGAAATAGATAAAATTCTGTCTTATTTCTAGGAATTATTCATGAATTCACTATGCCAGGTGACAGAAAAGTCTTTACTTTTTTATAATCTATTGCAGGACATATTTTACATTAGTTTAGACAATCACATCCCTATTGAAACAATTTTACACCTTTATGATATTTCTTTTCTGATTTGTGTACATCATATAGCAGTTCATTTCCATGGACCACAACTGAGTATTTCCAGACTGCCTAAAATGGACACTTATGTGTCATATATTTACTGCATTAAGGTATTTTATTTGGTTTTTCTTAACTTTGTCCCAGTTTTCAGAACCTAACTGTCGGAATATTGCACAGATGCAAGAATTTTTCCAGCTATGAAGGTGAAAAAAAGTCTGTCTCTGTTTATTAATCTCTGATTTTTAAATTGAAAATCTCAGAGTAGTTGTTTTACGTCGTGCTGTAGCAATAGGTGTTATATTTTGTATGTTTTAACTCTGAAAATAATAGAATGCCAGCACTCTTGTACAGATTACAGTCTTTTTGTGGCCATCTTAGAAACTTCTGAGTTTCTTTAGTTTTTCTTTTGCTTTTGGATTATTTTCCTGAAAAACTCTGTCAAGTTTGGAAACTATAAATACTGTCAATATGCAGTCCTTATGGATACACCATAATAAGAATAAAGCCATCTTTATTTGTCAGCCAGAAACAAAGGATATCTGAAGAAAATATAGAATGGAATGATTTTGGAATTACAGGCCTGACAGAAATAACCAGAATGAAAAGTCTTATAAAAGAGAAAGCATACTGAAACTTGGAGCAAAACAATAGAACTAGAATACCGGAAAAGCTAATAACCCAGTTTGGTTTTTTTTTCTCTAAGAATATAAATGTTCTTCCAGTTGAAGCAAAACAATACAGACTTTTGATTTCTCTTTTGACAAATTGCTTCATTCACCATGTTTTAAGTGTGATAAAAGGAATTTATGGAATTTTTCTGTTAATCAGAAAAAAATGTAATTATAAAAGGAAAAAAATATATAACAATTCCTAAGAAATAGCTTATTTGGCCATGAAAAGGAAGAGTTAACATTTTCCCTTAGGACAAATACAAATTTCTAAAACCTTTTAATTATATGACTGCCACACACTATGCACCTGCACATTTGCTTTCATGAGAACCCTCACAAGTTCAGCAATTGTTTTGCAAAGCAGATGCAGTGCCATCTGATCCTTACAGTTCCTACATTTCTATGAAGGAAGTTAGGAAGAATCTTGCGAAGAATAAACATATTCTTCCTCCATTTCTCCTTTTCACAATCAGCTGGTGCAATAAGACAATTCACACTAACAGTTCTTACAGGTACTCATTTCTGACTAATTTACATGGGAATATTTGGTACATAGAAAGCTTTTTATTATTTTTATTTTTCCCTTCAATCTACATGCAAAAATGCACATGTGCATCATATGTAAAATTAGCTATTGATGTCTATTTTTATCTCTTAGTATGAGTTAATAATTAGGTTTCTTTCACTTTTTACTAAATATATAAAATATGTAAAAGTATGTACTAATAATTATCAGCTTCAGCTTCTTTTAATAAATAAAAAAAAGAAAAATATGCATGAATCAACTTACAGCTCTCTGTGGTTAAACATCTTTCTCTTATGGTGTTCATTTGCAGTCTAGTTAAATATGCTTGGTTTAAGGCAAATGCTTTAATCTTTCATTCCATTCAAGTTAAAAGTAATATGCAATTTGATGTCTTAGTGAAATGGTGACAAACGTCTTCAATAACCCTCTGCTGAGAGTTTCCATATTTGTAAGACCAAAAGCAGGTACAACTCTAAATGTCACAAGTCAATGTTTATTGCCAAACTTAGGTATGGAGAGAGAGAAAGATGAGCCACAATAGAGACATTTACTGAAATCAAAATATCCTCAGTGATATTTGCATACGAGTTGGTAGACACTATTATCTGTGAAGTGTTAACAATTAAGCTTGTTTTGCATTACATTAAGAAAAACTGCCCTGGGTATTGGCCATTCTTTTGGGAAAGGATGAGTGGTCCTGTGTAGGGCCAGGAACTGGACTCAATAATCCTTCTGGGTCCTTTCTAACTCGGGAATTTCTATGGTTCTTTGATTCTGTCATTACAATGCATTTGTATAACCCTCTAAGATGGAAAGTGGAAAGCTGTGAAGTTCAAGGCTCAATATCCAAATTCATTTTGAATGAACTATTAGGTCGTTCTCTGAAAATGTTCTGTGCTCAGTCAAGAAGATGAAGGAGAGTGATCTTTTGGGAGGATACAAAGAAATCCTTGGATTTGTTGGCCTCCGAGCATGAGGAATCAGAACAAATGGGAGATTAATCATGTGCACAAACTATAAAGAGTGCACATAATAAACGCAACTAACTGAGCTTTGAAAATGATGAATTTCCAAACAAGGGAAATGAGGTCAAGAGGAATCAAAGTAGCAGCAAATACTCTTCATGACAAATAATTCACTCTACATCTGCAGCCCATAATTTCTCCACTGAGAAGAGAGTTACAAAGCTAGCGAAGGCACATACCTCCTCTCCTAAATCTACAGCAATGCCTCCCTTGGTCGCAACATACACTTCCTGCTAGTCTGAAAGAGCATTAAATCTTTTTTGTGAACTGCAGGAATTCTCACCAAAGACCTAAGGAAAATAATGGATTGATGTCTCTGTAAAATGTTTCTACAATGGTTTCAGCATTTTTGAAATAGATAGTTTATCTCACAACTTTTAAATCTATGAAAATTTACCTGCAGCAAAAAGTAGGAATTAAATGTCAATAAAATTTATTAATTTATTAGCAAATATTGCTGGTGGATAGAAAATTGCATAACTGAAAATGATCATCAAGTTTCCAGTAATTTTAGTGAAGCATGAACACTTAGATACACACTTTTTTTCTTCTAAATTATACTAATGCCAACAATTGTTAAAGGAAAATTTGCCAGCAGGGACATCTGACCCCCTGACCACAGGGATAGTTCATACCATATGACATCATGATTAGCATATGAAGTGAGGTGAAGAAGAAGGAAGCAGGGGGATGTTAGGAGTTACGGCATTTGTCTTCCAAAGTCACTTTTAACATGTGGTGGAACCTGGCTTTCCTGTGGATGGCTGAACACCTGTCTATTGATGGGAAGAGGTAAATTATTGCATACAGACTGTCTTACTTTGCTTTCCCTATTAAAATACCTCGACCCATGAGTTTCCTCACTTCTACCACTCCAGTTCTCTCCCCGAGCCCACTGGTGGGGGAGTCAGCAAGGGGCTACATGGTACTTAGTTACTGTCTGGGTGTAAACCACGAGAGCTGGTTATAACAATCTGACAAATAAATATGTAAGAAACTTTGACAGAAGAGTTGCAATGAGACACAGCAAAGGAAGTCAGAGATGCCTTCCATCTTCTTAAAAGTTCTTTAGTACCACAGGAGGACACAAAAAAACCCACAAAAACCCCAGCATGCAAAAGCTCCAATGTTGTGGTCTGGTGTTTCTGTGTTGGCATGGCAAGCCGCAAACCTTCCCCGAGAGTGCTGCGGGGCTGCATGAGGGAGAGCGGCTGTTCCGCTTCCCGCAGCCCTCCCGGGCGGCCCCGCGCCCCTGCTCCGGCTGGCTGCCGGCTCCACAACACGGTAGCGATAAAGGAGACGAGAAGGATCTCCGCATGGGGACCACAGAACTTTATTCACATGGTGACGAACAGCTTCCCAGAGGTAGAGAGACCACACGGCAGCCCGTTTTGGGTTTTATGAGGGGACGAGGGGGTTGGAGAGAGCACATGGACTGCTGGTTTCAGGTTGCAGGGGCGGCACATGGGCGGAGTTGGGGTACCAGAACCAATGGGGAAAACCCAAGGGAGTGGCCAGGACTAGGGGCAGGGAAGGGAAAACAATATGGGAAGGGCAGAAACTTAGTAGGAAAAGGAGTGGGGAAATACAGCGCTACACTCCAGCATACAAAAAATGTCCTGGGTGAAAAATAGTGTTGTTAATATAGTTGTCTTTTTCACTGTTTTGGCTGATGAATTCTTGGACTGTGTAGACTATGCAAGCATGGACATATACTCAAAAAGAGAAGCAACTACTGTAGAACAAGAGTGTCAAATACCTGTTGCGCCTACAGGGCTTATAAGGAAGTTTTTTTACTGGTCAATATTTGGTGCTCTTTGAGACTACAGCACATGACTGTGATTTTTGCAGTGTTTTCAGTAAACTTCGCAACTGAGAAAAAAAAAATCCTATATGGATGAAAATCTTCTCAAATGTACTTTATGTGTAAATACACTTTCTAACCTGTTTCTTTGACTCATAGGTTTTATATTATTGAAATGTAACATCACAGATCTTTCCCACAGTCCACCTTACCAGTTGGAACTACTTTTTCTAGAGTCATCCACCATTGACTTAATGACAGAGTATCTAATAAATGAGACAGAACTATTTTTCTCTTCCCAGGGTAAAGGGATTGATGAGCACACTGAGCAGAGCTTGCTACCATCATAAGAGATAATTAAAAATTTGAAGCATTTTGAAGATTTACTCTCTTGATCCATGCTTGTGATTCATTCTAATGACTGTTAAACAAATGCAAGTTAAAATGTCTGCTCTTCGAAGTCTGATTATGTATGCTGTGGGCAAAACTTTCCCCTTTGCTTTGGCATGCCACACACTGAACCACTGAAAGTGCTGTGATGGCTCAAGGGCAGAATTTGGCAGTTGGGATCTAGAGTGGGCAGTCATTTTATTAAATGTGTGTTAGATCCTCAATTTAAAGTGCCAAAACATATCTTGGGATTAAAGCAATACCATTCCCATCAAAATCAATGGGGATTTCATTAATACAACCTCACACAGTGCTTCAAAAGCCTGCTTTTTGCTTCCCAAAGCAGGACTGGGTGTGTTTATTCAAATCATGTTAATTTATAGGAAGTTACATTACTAACTTACAATAAAATCAGTGCTAAGACTTTAGACTTTGAAGATTTAGTGGCAAGTATTTTATGTCCAGAATATTAAAGTCAAAGAGCAGAGTTATGTGAATCAGTGAGAGATTATAGAGGAAGAGTAAATAATGAAGGAGAATGTAACTAGATAGAAAATACAAAGAACATTTTAAAGACTAATAAATGACAAAGCCAGTTCAGTGCAGATAAATGTAGAACAGTGGTGACTTTGATGAGTCTTTATAACAGAACTGTGCATGCATTATAAAATAGGAAGAACAAAAAGTGTTTGAGTCAAAAGAAAACTGTGTGTCATTGATGTAGGAAAAGAAAGCTCACAGACGTCTTAACCCATGGATGAATGATGACTTTGAGAGAGTCTGTATGACAGAAGCCTGTTTTTCATAAAGTAGAAGTATGAAAGAGCAGGACCTAAAAAAAATGAGAGGGAAAAAAAGATAAATTCTACATGGAGTTTAAAGTATGAAAGAACCACAACAATGTTTCTGTAGAGGAAAAAACCCGATGTTGATGAATTGTTCTCACTACATTTCTAGCACTGATCTGACCATGCCCATTACATAAAAGTAGTGTTTACAGGAAGGATTGCCTTCTGTTTGGCCACTGTGCAGTGATTATTTCTCAAGTGTTTATTTTTCATGAGCAGTAAAAATACAGTGACAAGGATAATAATGTTCACACACAAAAGACACAGATGGGGGAGAAAAATAGATATGAATATATAAAAAAGTATTCAGGAAAGAAGAAGAAAGAATCAGAAAGCTAAAACGATGAAGAGACAAATAAATGGAAGTGAAGTTGAAGCAAAGGAGGGAAAAAAAGTTCTAAAATACATCTTTGGCACAGATTTCCCTAGCCAGATTTAAAAAAAGAGGTATTTGGGGTCTACTGCAATATGTAGGCTTTCTACAACACATGTGTACAGTGTAGTTGAAATCAAGGACTGCTTATTTCAGTGTCTCCTGACTGACCATTGGGACAAGCCACTATTTCTTGCTGTACTGTGGTTCCTCATTCTCTCTCCTCCTAGGCTGTTGCTCCTTCTCTTACGGATATTTAGCACAATAATGAGCAATAGCAGCCAAAATGTGTATCTAACCTACGAGATTCCTGAAACTCTTTCCCTCTCACCTAGTGAATCTCCAGGTTTTGAAGCACTATACAAAAACTTCAGTCAGGAATCATCCTTTGACTTAAGCGCTTCTCATCACTGTGGAGGTAAAGTATATGACTGAATACCTGAAGACCATGAAGATCATTAACCCAAGCTCAAGCATTTTTTTTTGGTATTTAGGCTAATGTATAAGCTGACACACTGTGGGATTTTGGTGTCAGACTGGTGTTAGACCAGACAGATAACTCCAAAATATAATTTCCAGATTAACACTTTCAGACCTTTCAGGTACAGCAATTCCATTTTGTCTCTAGCAGAGTCAGAAACTGCTTGATGTTAAATTAAATGATGCACACATGGCTAGGACTAGACCTCAAGCAGTTTGAAAATTAAACATAAGATGCTAATGGTTCTAGAATCACAATTTTTTGAGGCATCTAAATAGACATATCAATAAGTTTAATTTTGGTTGTAGGCATCTCATCTCAGAACATCCTAGGCTAGGCTCTTGAATCATTCTGAGAAAGTCACAACAAAAGGGGATATATCTTATCTGAGAAAGCTACTATATTAGGTTCCCTACTGATTCACACAGCTATTACAAATTAGTTCACATTCCAGTTCATAATTTCAAAGACTTTTCTCATAGAGAAGAAAATAGCTGAAATAAAAATTGGAATTCTAATATCACTGCATGACTCGGGGGCAAACTTGTCTTTTTTCTACTGCGGTCTAATTCTGTGTAAGAGTCAAAGAAAATCACCTTACTAAACTTATGTAAACCAGAATGCACTATAGTTCCCTTTTGGCGGAAATTACTTTCTGTCGAGTCTGGATCAGTGGTGTTAAAAAAAATTGGGTGCCCTGAGTGTGTACTAGCCTGGATGCTAAAATATTTACTAGAGTTTCTGTGTGTTTAACTTGCCCTGGAGTATAGTTGGTGTGCTTTAGTTCCAATTTTTTAATGACACTACTACTCCTGCCAGTAATTTTTATGCCAGCTGCACTGGACTAATTATGTGCTTTTCTCCAAAGCCTATTTTTGAAATAATTATGGCCTTTGAGCATGCAATAGACAGCAAGATTTGGGTAGAGAGGAGTAAAAACTTTCCATTTGAGCAGAAAGGATAAAAAAGGTGGCATACCATTGTAAGGTTTTCATTTTGAATACATAAACTTGTACACCATGTCAAGTTGCCTGTCTAATAAAGCTTTATTCCTTTATGTCCATGTTGCTTCAGTTAGATTTCTAGATTTTTTTAAAAAAAATTATTTCTCATTAACTGCATTTTGCAAGCTTCTTTAAGTCAAAGGAAATAAATACTAGCACTGCTAACTGTAGTGTAGGGTCATTAATGGTGCCTTATAGCCAGAAGTTTCTTTCCTTTTATCTTCCTTCCTGAATTGAAATTGCTGAAGAGCTGAGGCTTGTCCCCATGCATACTACAAGGTCACCTCAAACACGATACTAGGCTGTCTGCAGTTTGAAGACTATTTGTGAACAGTCTGCTTAGTTACTGACTTCTGTTATTTTATAGAAATTAAGTAAAATATGGAAAATTGTTATGTTTGTAAAGGTTTTTTCTGGGGCATGTGTAGGGGTATATTTCAGAGCTTTGAGCTGGTCTAAGCCACACGATTCTTTTAAAGTTAATGAGAAAGTCACAGCTAGAATGGCATGTGATAATCTGAAAATTTGCCCCTTACTGCCTCTCAAGATTTTCTGTGTCATATGTTATGGTAATAAATGGTTCTCAGCATGAGGTTGATTGAAAGGGGTATAGCTGCATGAAGCAAAGAACTTGTCTTTTCTTCATGATCTCTGGATAATGTTATTAGCATATGCAAGATCAGCTCTGAGAATAAGCAGCCTTTGTGACCAGGGAGCCTGGAATTACATCAATTTGGGTGAATTAAATGTACTTTCATAATTTTTCATTTGAAGTTATGTCCCTTTAAAGGAACTGAACAAATATATGGTCTCTTTTTTTCTGCGTTATTGTTGACTACCCTTAATGTGGCTCTGCCATAGTAAGTTTCAAGGCCTGTGCTTTTCAGATTATTATAAAAAGTCCTTGGTCTTGAAAAAGAAAAGAATATATCACATTGAATGGAAAAGCCGCTAGGAGACACTAGTCAGAAAGCTTTGTTGTACATGACACTATATGATGCATATTATTAGTTTTGAAAAGTTATTTTCAATTGTAATATTCATCGTCAAGGTGGGGAAGAACTGGGATTCATTCACATGTGTACGGGAAAAAGGTACAGTTGAGGAGGTTCTTGATTTTTTTCTCCTTTTTAAAATGCTTGAGAAAACCCAAGATGAGTAAAATAGCCGTTCTCCAAACAAAAAAACCCATTCTCCAAAACAATGTTGCTTTTCATGGGCTCCATTTATTGTTCTAACAAGCTAGTTTTAAATAGATAAGAACACAGGTAAGTTATTGAAGAAATCGCTTGATCAATGCTTTCTTGTACAACTTAGGAAGTATCTAACAACTTAACAAACGTGTAGAGGAGGTAATTGCAGGAGAGAAATTCACGGTTTGGAACAAAATACACCTATTTAAATGTTTCTAAATTTAGCTGCAGAGATTTTCAAGGTATTATTCTTGAAAATCTGATCACAGAGATCTTACAGATAAGCAGTATCTACCACTCTAGTTCTTTGAGGCCTTTTTAACCTATTGTAGTGGTGTTATTAAAATCAAAATACGTAAATAGTACAAGACCTGATTGTGGGGAGTGTTCTCAGGATCCTGTTTAACCCCCTGTTAGTGGGGGTTTGATTTCCTGAAATCTACAGCTTCCTAAACCTGCAGCTAGCCTGGAGTGATGCAGTTGGGTGATATGGTTTAGTAGATTAGGTATTACAATAATAGGGCTGGGTTGACAGCTGGACTTGATAATGTTAGAGGTCACTTCCAACCTTGAAGATTGTATGATTTTATGATTCTATAATTAATTTGTGTTTCTATACGGCTTTTAATTCAAAACTTTGAAATATTCCTTAAGAAAGATCATTATGGCAAATGAAGAAGCAGGTAAAGAAGTTTTTAACATCAGTATATGAATTGACTGCTGAAATAAAAGCCACTTAGAAATCATATTCAGTTATGTTTTATCTAATTATATGAACCAGAAATTTTCAATGTAGTGGCTTAGCTTGCATTTTTTACTTTCTGTGAGATACGAGATTTGGAGAGATGCAAAGCAGGCTCAAACTTAAAGAATATGAAAAGGTTTATTACTAACAGAGTTAAGAGTAAAAACAAATAATAAGAAATTAAAACAAAACCCCCTTTTCTCCAGCACCTCCCCCCTTACCTAACTTACACAAAGGATAACAAAGGATGATTCTTCGTCAGCATTTACAGTTCTTAAAAGTCTCTCTACTGTTTAAGGAAATAGAGGTCTCTTTTGCTTCTCGTGGTTTCCAAACTAGCAACAGCCCCGCCTGAAAATCTGCCGCCGTAAAAAACATCTCTCCCATGGAAAGAAATCACAGTCTCTTCCACACTGTCCCATGGGCCACACATGGGGTGTTCTCGTTTAAGGATAGATAAATTCCAGCCTGAAAACAACAGCTCTCTTCTTTACAGAAATTTTAAAAGTCTCTCACAACCTCTCACAGCTCCTGGGTAACCTGACATGGTCACCTTTGTTTCCCTCACAGGCTACACACAGAATTCTCATCCCCCCATGTCTTTAAATGGATTAAAGAGAAAAAAAGTTTGTGATATTATAGTTTTTACCACGGTCTGCAAAAAGCAGGTTTAAGCTGTGCGCAGAAGGCACGACTCCGCCCTCTTTTCCCTGCCGCCACCTTCAGCTTCACTCACTTTCTCTTTCTCTCTGACCTTGAAGACGCCACATTGACGAGTGGTCTTCAGTGTTCGGGCTTTACAATGGAGAAAGCCTCACTCCCTTTATGCTGCTGGCTGCTTGATGTTGTCTTGCAGCTCAGTAGAGGTTGAACTGGTTGCAGAAAGTTCTGTCAGCTCCCGCCGGGTCTGCGCGGGCCACGTCGGGGGGCGAGGGAGAAGGGAAGGTCCGCCAGTCCTCAGCAGCCGCTCCGGGTGGTCTCGGCCATGCAGCCATTATGGCTGTTCCTCAGCTGCCCGCGGCTCTGAGGGGCTCTCCCACAGGCACCCAGGGCTTGTGCCCGGGCGCTGGGGCAGGGGAGGCCCAGGGCCACTCCAAGAGATAGAGCCCTGTGCCCATATTCCCTCCCCTCCCCGCAGGAAGGTTCCAACCACAAAGGGAAGTTCCTGTGTCTCCACAGGGCTTAAATATGTAAATTCCGATAAGCGCTACTGGTTGAAAGATCTGTCCATCAACTCAGGTTCAACCCACGACAGCTACAATTAATAATATTTGCTTTTAAGAAAAGTGCTACACCTAAAATGCTAAAAGATGGAGGAACTACCTTATTAATTGAATTTTCATTTTTCTATCTATTTCAATCTTGACCACCATAAAGAGAAAAAGAAATAAAAATCAATAAAAATAATAACATTTGAGAACCTTTCATTAACAAGTTAATGGCATTGTATCTATGACTCGATCACCCGAGCTCTAACAGTCCTAATTGTTAGGTGAGACCGTATTACTCACAGCACTCTCACAGTGATAAGTCAGGCATGAGTTCTTGCCTCTGCAGGTAACTTGTACTGCATCACACACCAGGTCACAGGTTATGAAGACAATGGTTTGTCCTATGCCATGAATAGTCTGGACTTTACATTTGGTTTCCTTTTCCTCTGTAACTCACCTAAAGGAAAGAGATAAACATTTTTATGGTCTTTGTATGATTTCAGCGACTGCACAAGGCATTGTTTTGTTATTTAAGAAGAAAAAGAATTAGTTTTTCTTTAGAAAATGTTAAAATTCTGAAGTAGGATATAGTTACAGATCCAGACAGGCAGTTACAAATGCACACAGCAGCTTTGGTATGAAAGCCATCTTGCCAAGTTAGGCCAGGTCTATTCTTGGATTAATAAGTGCACTCAAGGGAATATATAAATTATGTTGAGGAGGATCTGCTCACACTTTTATCTGCAATTTTAGTCATCTGGAAACACCGTTGTACTGAAGATTAGCTATAAGACTGGGGATGTGTTTCCTAACTCTTCACTAATTCTAGCCTAGAATTACTCGTTTCTGTTGCTTCCAGTTTGCATGGAAAGGAGATAAACTGACCTTTCAACCCCTCAGAATACAAATGAAGTCAACACCTTTTTAAACAAACAAATTCATTGTTTTCACATCTACTTATCCGCAGAAATGCCTTTTAGTAAATTTAATTATTTTGTCTGAAATCATCTGAGAATTGGCTATTGTCAAGTGCTGCATGGATTCCAAAGAAAATTGAAAAAGCTGGTTTCCTAAGTTTTACTAGACCATATTAAATTTGTTGCAACACACATTCAGTTCTGATGAAACAGCACAGCTCAGTAGCTGCATATGACGGCAATTTGGTAGGGTCCCTTTTACCCTTCTCCTAAAGTTTATTATGCTCAGGAAAACCTTTAAGAAGTTGTAAACTTGACAATATACTTTAGAAATCACTATTATTGACTTCAGACCAACCCTAATTTAATTTGGCATTATTTTAATAACTATGCATTACCCAATTTTTTTTACAAAATTAACATTTCATTGGGATTTTTAGCTAATAGAATTTAGTGAACTTTCTTGAATATTAAATTAGAATGTCAAATTGCCTGAGATTAGAAGATACGTACAAGTTAGAAATTTGGACTTTAAAATCTAGTTTAAAAAAAAGTGGTGCTTACCTAAAAAGTTCAGTCTTGTTAATACTGAAGGTACTAATCAAAAGTGCCTTATTAAAATCTATTTACGTACAGAAAAGCTTTAGTAGCTGGAGTATTGTTGTCTATCAAATTTTCTACCCCACTTCAAAAGTACTGTCCTCCTGTGTATCTCAGAAGCTTATGGAAAAATAATTGTCTCCCTGGAAAATGGTGTATTTTTCTCTAATTCTCTCTCTCTCTTTTCAACTAGAGTTATATTCCAAAAAGTAAAGCTTAAGTACATTCATTTAGAAACATAAATTCATGGTAATTAGCATGCTGGGTTTTGAATTTGTACTAGTAATACCCTAATCCTCCAACTTCAAGTTTCTGTTCTTCCAATCGTCAAGATTTTTTTGTTTGCAACGGTTTGATCTTGGCTGTGTTATTGCATTTAGTAGTATATTATATACAGTGGCATATAATAATCCATGCAATAAGAGTCAAGAAGGACAAGACGGTGAACATTTGGACAAGAAGGTGCAAATCCCCTTATTTATTTATTCATTCATTCATTTATTTATTTATATCATCTACTTGTTTGACTTGAGCCGATTGAATTTTACTTTAAAACATCAACTTATTTCAGAATAGAAATAAAATTGTGTTTGCTCTTCCCATCTTCATATTGACTTCAATTTAATGTAAATATGTTAAAAGACATAGTCTGGTTCCCTTTGAAGAGATTGAATAAATCCCTTGCCAAATCTTTCTTCTATGTCAGCTTCCTTTGTGTTCTTTATTTAACATGATAACCTTAAGAAAACCTGAATGAGGTGAGAGAATATTTTCTTTCTACCTGTGTTAGTTTTCCCATCTCCTGTCTCTCTTCTCATCTGTGAAACCATCAGAAAACCGATATTTTAAGCTAATGATGTTTAATATATTGAACAGCCTCTCTTACTTTGCAAAGTCCATGAAACTCACTTTCTTCAGTTTTAAGTCCCATGTCCTCTTGCATTTTCAGTCACTCTCTGTTTTATTGAATTGAGAAAAGACTTATGCCAAACTGTTTGATGGTGAAATGTGATTTTCACAAGAATATTCCCTTTGGTCTTCAGGGCTTTTGTGGATACAGAAGAGCTACTATCACAACTTCAATAAACTTGTCTTTGAAACTATTGAGTTATGTCATGTGAATTTTCCCTTGGGTCTTCAGGGTTTTAGTAGAAATAGAAGAGATACTATCACATCTTTAATAAACTTGCTTTTGAAACTACTGAATTATCTCCTTCACTAGAGTGTAATGGTGCTGATATGTGGAAATAAATGCCCAGGTTAATTGGTCATCCTGGAGAATGGATTTCATGCATAATCTAGTCAGCATTTACTCCCTTGTGTTTAGTGTGTGACAGTTTTTCTGGCTCTATGTTTGCTAGACCAATTTGTGTTCACTTGCTGTGCTTGAAGAACTGGTGACAGTACTCCACAAAAACCAGACAATCTTTAGTTTTCACACTTTGCCGGATCTGATTTAGATTTGCTCTGTGCCCAATATAACTTATTGAGGCAGAGAATTTCTTATTTCTCCTTATATTTTAGTAGTTCCGATTCAGTTTCTTGCATACAGTGTGATTCATAATTCTTTTTACAATTCAGTAAAAATCTCTCTAATATCCACGCATCACTGTCATCTTATTTTTCAAACATTTGTCTTAGCTCATCAGATTTCTGTTCCAAGATTACATGAATTGAGAAGTAGGTATGGTTATTCTTTTTCTAAACTCTTGGATTCTTTTTATTTGATATGGTCAACATATCCAACCACTGCTTCATTACCGGGAGCTGTATTCCCAACACATATGTTTAATGCAAGTTCATTTAATTTTCATATTGGATTTAGTCTCAGCACTGTATTTTATTATATCATGATACACTAATTCTTTACTTATATACATCATTTCAATGAAGTGGTTTTATACTTTACTGTTTTCTTGCATTACCAGAGTTTCTGGGAAGATTTTTGTTTGGAAAAAAATATCAGGGTTTCATATATTCAGAATTATTTAGTCAACCATATATTTGATAAAAATAAATTTAGCCACTCATTAACCATTTTATTCTCCTCTCAGATTGCTTACTACAATGAAATTATTTGATTTTCGTAACACTTGTGTCTTTTTATCATTTCCATGAACCAATCCTTCTTGACACTCTTTCTGGCTTCATAGCTTTCCACACTTCTTCATACTGTGTAAGTACTGACATAATCCCCATACTGGCAATGATTGGTAAGCATTACTATATTTTTAAAAATTAAAATTATTCAGGTTGGTATGTTTTTTTTTTTCCACAGTGAAAACTGCATTCATGGGTAACAGATTTTAAAATAGCATTTGAAAGAGCAAATGGATAAGGTAGGAATGCACACATAACATACACTTGTGATTACTAAAATGTAAGAAAGAATTAGTTGTGTGTTCTTAGATCACATGAGTCTTACACAAAATGCTATTAATGACTGGAAACCATTATTTTCAGACCAGTACCTAGTCCTGTAGAGATGGAGTTTTTACTGTGCAGTTAATCCTGTGCACTACTGTGCAGATTCACTGTTGAATTATAAAATTATATGGACAGTAAAAGTTCCAGAGGAATTTTTGTCTCCCTCAAGGATGAGTATATAAAGCCTCTTGAACTACACAGTCAAACAAAGGAATGTTAATTTTACAAGAATATTAGTCCTATGGTTTTTGCACCTCTCTTTTCTTTAAGGCAAATGTTAATACAATTCTAAAGACCTGAAAAATAAAAAATAATAGGAAGGAACACAGTACTCCATGCTCCTAGAAATATGGAAATACTGTCAATACAATCACATGTAAACATTTTCTACACGTTTGATGGTACATACTTTATTGCTTATAAATCAGGGAAGTTGTATACGTAGCTGATGCAATTTCAACTATCCACGAAGTTCCTGATTTAAAGTCCCAATCGCAATAAAATTCAAAAGACACACCCCACTCACATTGTTGGGGGTCAATTTATACCATAGTCCAAGGTTCAAGTGCAAATTATAAAAATGCTTCAATTGAAATTGCTAGCAACCCTATTTATAAGAGTAGGACCACGTAGCAGCACATGCAGCAGGACCAGTGTGGCAGCTCAGGCTTCAGTGAAAAGAAATATTTCCATAATTTCACAGGTGACTTTGGAAGTCTGTGAAGGCACAGTTTTCAAACTAGCTAGTTTACTGCCAGTTCAGCTACTTCTAAATTAATTACAATCAGACATGGAGTAAATGAATATGAATCAGTACTACACAGTCGGCAAGAGAAGTGTCCTTTGTGTTATTTTGAAAGTATGATTAGCAGAGGTATAGAGAGAGAATTATAAAACTTCTACTGCAGTCTTTGAAATGATTGATAGTGCTAGAGAAAAGTGAATACGAGAAAATCTAGAAAAAATTGAATAAGAGAAAAGACTTTGATTCTATACTCCAGAGCAGATGGATGGAAAAGATAACAAGAAAATTAATATGAAAGGAAGGACAAAAAAATGTAAAACAAAAGGAGCAAAGCTGATCAAAGGTGATGAAGAAAGAACAAATAGAATTTTAAGAAATCTACAGCACCCTGGAAAATGAGAAAGTCCCAGTCAGAAGAGTTGTCATATTTACTTTATTGAAGAAACATCCAGGAAACCAGGTCAGGGAAGGTTGCAGGCTGCTTCAGAAGCCTGTGGAACTCAAACAGACATTTCCTTTGTTCTGCATTTTAGACCTGGATCTAACATGCAGGTTTAAGAATCCATTTCATCTAATTAAAATTTGCAGCAACATAAATTGAAGACAGAAGCGTGTGTATCCTCCCTTTCCACTGATGTCCCTCCCCAAGCCTCTTCCATGTCTTTTATGAATTTTCTGTTGGAGTGCTGATGGATTAGTTTTAAGCTTGTCCGAGATGCCCTTTGCTTTGAGATCTACAGACAGATGTAGGAAGGAAGGAAGACCACTCCCTGTTTTACTGCCTTAAACCAACTGTCGAACTACAGGGAATACTCATATTGAGTAAGGAAGTTGAATTTACTGTGAAAGTATAATTTTTAATTTTCAATCAAATAAACTAAAAGGTCTTGCATGCATAGGTAGCAGTTAGAAAAATATGACTCTATAGAAAAATTAATGTACCTGTACCAGCAAAAAAAAAAGAAAAGGACATTTTTATTTCCAGCACCTCCTTCAGCTGAAGTACATCCACAGAGAAAAAATAGAGAGAACTTCCAGTTCCTTCAAACATGTAGTCCTAGATAAAATCCATCTCATTAATTCAATCCAAATGTCAATAGAAGTACAGATTTTGTACTGAATCCTGTATACAGGATGTATAAATGTTGTACTTAAAAAAAGGGTTGTTCTTAGAGCCTAACAATGACAGAGAGAAAATGCAACATCTATGGAGAAAGAAGATGACATGAAGATGTACAATTTTCTCAGCTACGTCCATGCCCGTTCAAGGACTTCCTAGCAGGCTACTTACGCCATGATACATCCAGTGTCCATCTCTTTTCCTGGCAGTGGCCACACTGTCATCTTTTTCTCCCACACTTCTATGTCCTTGCCTGGACTCCCTGCTGTGCTCACTGCACCTCCCCCTGTTCACATCCCATCCCTCCCAACACACATCTTGCCCCAGGGGCAAGGAAGGCTCTGTCTGCCTAACTGCTCTTGGTACCTAAAGAAAAGAAGCAAGAAAATTTTCAGGCAGGATAAGTAGTTAGGGCAAGGTTGCTCTGATTGTACCAGATAGCTGATCCCATCCCAGGCACTTGAATTCCTAGAGTCTTGTGGCCAGGGTAAAGGCAGAGGGGAAAATGGCTGGTAGTGTCACAATACCTTCTTAGGGTTCTGACTGCATGAAAAAAACCACCCAAATTATTAGTGATATCAATCCTTAAAAGCAATCCATATGCCATGCATCTAGCAGACAAAACACAATAACTGTATTTTCCAAGGCAGTTTTCATTCTGTCAGACTTTTGAAACAATTAATGAGGAAAACACAAACAGCATAGCTAAATGTTATTCCAGCATAACCAGAAACAAACAAAATTCTGCCTTAGCATATGTGCTTCGGGTGAAAGGATAAATAAGAGACAAAATTGCTAGGGAGTTTACTGTTCTATATTAAACTAGTACTTTTAATTGCAATTCTGTAGCACTTGCTTCTTTTCTGTTTTATTAATTGCCTGACAAAGGAAACTTTCTACCACAAAACAACACACAGGAATCTACATTATTAGGGACTTTTTAAAGCAGTGGTGGGAATACATCACTGGCTTCATACTTGAAAAAATAATTGATGCAGAAAGACCTTTTCCTGTGTTTTCCTTAAAGTTTTAGACTCTCTCTTAAATGTATTTATTACTTAATGATTGGCAGAAAGGCACTTATTTGCATAGCTGGGATAATGCCTGTTCATAGGGAACCAGAGTGATATATTCTACAATTGCAACTAATCTGTTTTGTCTAAGTGTTTGTTCTCAGAGGCCAATGTCTGTCTGGAAAGTTCTTGTGTGTTAGAATGAACGTTATTTCTTTCAGTGGTTTCTATTTATCACTGTGCTGTGAGACACAACTGGCAATTTAGAAAAGAATAATGCCCTCCAGGTTAGAGACCAACAGCAGGAGCTGCTCCCATAAAGACAAATGCACTAAAGATTTATCTGTTTACCTATGTAATTTTTCCCTCTTTAAGATACCAAGGGATTTTTGTGCATCATTTAGTACTGATTTGTAAGAGGTTGTTGTCTAAAGTAAAGAAACATAGCACGTTAGCCTTTTTTCACTAAAAATTCCTCATGTTTTAGACAATTTGAAGAGAACAGAAATTATTTTATAGTGAACTATATTTTCAGAGCTCTTAATGAACCTACTAAAACATGTAATTACCTTACTGCTCCTGAGTACATTAATGGTTTGATTCTCAGTAGGACTGGGGAGGCAGGGAGGGGGAAGCAGCTGTCATGTTTGTGGGAGCTATTCCCAAGTACTAAAGATAGGCTGTGAATTTAAAACTTCCATTTACAGAAAGCAATGATAAAATTCTAAGAATTAGTGCTGTGTTGAATTAATAAGTTAATTATAGACTTAATTTGTTTTTGTATACTGAGCTGGCATATGGAATCCTTATCAAATCTAATGACAGGTTGTTTTCAACATATTTGCTGATAAAAGCCACAATAATGAATGAAGAAACATTGAAATAAATTTTAAAGTTTAAAAACATCATCAATTGTAGATTTTAATTTGTGCGTAGTGGCAGAAAGTTTGAATGCAAGGAAACTCTTAAAAATTGACCTTAGGTGTAATATTTTACATAGGTAATTTTATAGAGAGAGACTTGTATGCGTGTAGGGGAGCATATATAGATTTATAAGAAAAATGCAAATAGATGTTATAAGAATAATAAAGGTATCACAGATATCTGCTTTAACTGGTGGCTTGAGTATATTTATGGGAGACATATTTCTGGGTGTTGATTTTGAGCTGCGGGTTATGATGTATGACAAAAACACCTGGTCAGTGCCAACTGCGATGCTTCTGGAAAGTGAAATGAAGAACTTATGAAATAAACCTCAACCCTTGACTTCTAGAGCAGTCCTGAAGCAGCATGATGAGGTCTTCCTGGAAGAGATCTAGCTTGTTTAGAAGTTTCTGCTCATCAGTGTTTTTCTAGTGACTGAGTGAAGAACATGGGTTTGTCCTTCTTTCCGAAAGTCTGCTTCCAGAAGGAGGTTCACCTAGTTTCTCATATCCAAAACCTTGCTAAAATAAAAAGGAAAAAACTATCTAAAGTACTGTTTTGTTTGGAAGAGTGAGTGAAAATGAATAGCTAACTGGAGATGGAGCAAATGGGGAACTTTGTCAAGATCCCACTGTTATTCAGAGTGAGTGTGAAACAGCCAACTTACAACAATTACAGGAAACTCTCTTCTTTTTCAGCTTTTGCATAACCATCAAATTTAGACTGCTTCTAACATGAGTCTGGAAATTAAACTTCATGGATTGTCTCACGACAGATAAGTAAGGGAAAAATTAGAGTTTATGTCTTCAAAAGCCAGGTTTTAATTTTGCTTACACATTTTGCATAGGTGCAATCTGATGAAAATTATCACGGTTAGATATCTGTTAACTATTGCTGAATTTGGTCCTTAACTCACATAACTACGATGGTCAGTGGTTGCTCGGTTATTTGCCCCTACTGGCTGATATTAGAAGTGTTTTTCCTGATGCAAAATCAAAGACCTTAAGCCAATTCAAAACTTCTAAAACCTGTGTGAATAACTATATCAAGCATCAAACAAAAGTTTTGTTAGAATTGATGTTCTTTTTCATAATGTTCCCTGACATGGAGAACTTAATATTTTTTTCCAGTGCAATGACTTAATTGATTTTATATCCCTGTATTCTGTTGAATGATTTATGTTTAATTTCTTGCTGTCCAATTAACAGTATAATAGATTGTAGTTCATCAGGGATACTCCATCCTAAGCAGTGTTATCTCTTCTGAAGGTGAAAGTCAGTCTTCATCAAGCCATCACTTTAAATTGATTCAATCCTCAACATTTGACATCCCAGCTGTAAATCTTCTAATTCCCTTTGCAATTTTTTATTTTAGTCCAAGTGGTCCAAATATTCTATCAATCTTTATTTTGATTCTAGGACTCAAGAAAGCAAACAAGTAGATGGGAGGTGTAGGCACACCTATTGATGAAATTAAAAATTATATTTAATCAATATTAATATGGTTTTGGAAAGTAAAGTGAGGAAAGCATAATGTGATACAAGGAGGACACCAAATTCTATGGCTTCCCCACAAAAAGTGGATGTGATGATAATAGATCAGGAGGCTAAACTGGTACTGCAGAGGCTTAAGAGATTGTTAGGAGCTATAAGAGAAGAAGGGATATTTTTTTTTAAATTAAAAGAATTTCACATGACTTGGTGAGATAAGATTCTAGACACTGTCTTTACCATTCCATTGGTCTTCATAGTGAAATTACATTTCAAAGTTGAATATTTGTGGGAAAGAAGAGAAGGATATTCACACTATCTTCCAGGGAAGTGATTTGAAACTGCAGTTGGGGGAAAAAAATCTGGAAAATAATATTTCAGATGAGAGAGAGAAAATAAATGAAGAGTAATAGGAAGACAATGGAGAGGTCTTGGGAACTTTTTTTGTGACAGTGTAATGCAACTATCATTTGCTTTAAATAATAAATAGTTCCACAAACACTGGAACTAATAGAGTTGTGTTTTCAAATGATTTGTGTTTCATCACAACACAAGGCTTTTTAAATGAAGTAAACTAAGCCTGCAGCATGTTTCCTGTCCTTATTAAACACTAGAGAACTCATATATGAAGGGAAAGAGGGAAGGAAAATGAAAGCTAGATAGTGTCTAATAAAATTCAAACTTTGATTGAAGCTTTTCCAAGATTTAAAACATTTATAACCTCTCCCTCCTATCTACACTCTTCAGCACAAGAAATGTGTGTATTCAGTAACAGTGCAGTTCATACTTGGGTCTTTCCCTCAGTGTAGGTATCACTGTAGCCTTTTTCTTGCCCCTGGCTAACAATTTTCACAGAACTTGTAAGAGTGTAACATCTAAAAACTCTATCTCTCTGTCAGATTTGATAGAAGTGGACTAGCCGGTTCAAAAGTGCTAGAGAAGGAGGGACAGCCATGCTCTCAAACAGCACTGACTCATGAACAGCCTGACTAGCATGAACTTTTTATTCAGGAAAGAAAGGGAGGAAAAATAAAGAAAACAGGAATCTCCCTTTGGGAAAGTTTCACCAGTTTGTTCATTATTTTTCTTTGATTTTTATTGTGAAGACCGAAAGAAAAGTCTTAGTTTGGTGTTGCTTAGTCCTGATTTATAATGCTTCCTTCTGGTGCACTGGGCACAGAGATTTCATTTTGAATCTGTTTAGCAAAGTATTAAGTTGCATCCCTGGCCAGCCAGCTGTCTGGTTCATACTTCACTTCCATTCTTTCCTACTGGGTTGCTTTTCTACAAGTGAAAATAATTCTCTCTATTGGACCCACCATGTGTCAAGACATTACTTTTGACAAAAATATCTGCACATCTCGGTAGTCAGAATTTTCGGAGTGCACCTTGGAAGTAGTATTCTGTCTAGATAGCCTGCTTCTTGGGGGGAAAAGGGAGCTTCCCATGTTGAAGAACTAGTTCTCATCACCTAACATATCCCAAGAAGTAAATAAAGTTTACCGTTTTAGATCAGTTCAGTTTATTAAAAAGATAGCAGATGCAGGGGTCCTTGGCAATGAAAAGAGTTTTCCTTGCAAGTATTATGCACATCCAGGCAGTGAACAAAGGTAGATGTAAGCCCTCAGCTGGAGTGGGTGCAGGGGGACAGGGCACTGCGGTGGCGTTGTGCCAGCCAGATGATGACTGTGCAAGTGACCCCAGCAAATCTGCCCACCCACAGAGGGAATGGCTGTGCACAAGGCCTCTAAGGGCATTTCAGTCATCATGGACATAGATGCATTTCTGCCTGACCTTGACACTTAGCTTTGTTCTCTTTCCATCTACAAACTCCTACCCTCTTGCCTTCCTTCTGAAACCATTTTCTTTTCTGCCCTCCCACTCCCTCCCTTTCCTCTTTCATAGGACAGTCTCCCTCTGTTGCCATAACAACAGACAGCAACCTGGCCCTGGCTGGGCACTCCTGCCCTTTTCCTTAAAAATTCAACCTCATGTAAAAGCATTTGTATTTCATTCTTTCTCTCTGAGGAATCCTTTTCCCTCTGGCTTTAATAGGAGGAAGACTCACTCTGCTCTGCATGTGGCCACTGTCCTCTCTTACACAGTCTCAAACCACTGTTTTCACACCTCAAAGAAACACAGATTTGGTGTTTAATTATCCCCTACTAAGCTTCCTATATAATGTACTCAGAAGGGCATGCCACTTTGCAAGCCTCACTGTGCAAGTGCGTTTATCTTTGCCATCCTGGTGCCCTTCTGTGCAATCACTGCTCTGCAGCTGCACCACCTGGACCAGATGCAGATTGATAGAGAAGAACAGCTCTGCCCAGACAAAAAGGATAAAGAAATGTGGAGGGCTGTGCCACAGAGTTATCATATCACCTAGCAGCAACAAAAACGTCCTCTCCCCTCAGCTAATCTATAAGACTAAAAGAGAGCAGTTTGATTATGTTTTTCTGGCCATTGACAGTGAACAAATCATATAAATCTTCAAAACTTCTGTACAGTCTCATTTTGAGTCTTGCTTTAAGGGGAATAAATTTCTCACCTGAACACCAAGATAGACAAAAGCCTAAACACCCGTATAAGAGTATTTATTTTCAGTAATCTTGTAGCCTAATGTAAATGTGATTCTGGCACAAATGATTTAGATGTTAATAGGACTTTCAGCTCCATTCCTCTTTTTGAAACCAAATCGTATGAAAATGCAGATGGGAAAGCTGTCTTTGAATTCACCGATTCTGTCCTCTTGCAGTTCACCCAGCATTGAGCTGAGAGGATAATTTTCTGGAAGTCCTAAGAATTTTAGAAGCCTCCAAGCCTTAGAGCACTTATCAGAGCATAGTGAGTATGAGCTAGCTGGAACAGCAGGTAGATAATGTCAGCAGCACAGAACCTGCTTTTCCTCACAATTTTTAGAAGCTCTCTAATGTTTCGTTGCTCAGACAACACCAGCATGGAGTTCAGTTCTTTACAGTATCTACCTGCTGCCCCAGATATAACATCTCTAGACCACAGAGAGCTGTGGATAGAGAAGGAGCAGTGGAAATATTATTTCCTTCGGCTGGAAATTTATGCCAATTTTATATTGATATTGCGACCTCCATGACTCTTTGGGGAAGATTTTCATCTAACTCAGCATCTTCTGCTAAACCTACATCTTGCAGAAAATGGCCTCTGTAGGTAAATTTCATCTGATGAGTAGCTGCATGCATGCCAGTCCTGCTACAGCTCTCCATTTTGTAAGACCATGCTCCAAAAGCTGTAAGAGATGTGTTCTATGCTTTCTATATAAATCCGTTATTATTGAATATCACAGAAGCACATCTCATCAGAACTGTTTTTCTAGTAGAACGTTAAGCTGCAGGTAGGCTCCACCTCCCTGCTATACTTTTCACATGAAGAAGACTACATGCATAATAATTGTCACTAAACGATGTGAGCTGACACAGAGGAATACTGTAAAAAGTAGAAATTCACCCCACTACAATGCTATGTTAATCATTAATCCCGATGAACTATTGAAGAACCAATAGCCATAGGAGGCTTTAAAATTCTGGTACAAGAAGAGGAGAAAGGAATGTTGCTCGGAGTGTGTGTCCGGGAACTGAGAAACAGCCGTGTGAGTTTCCTGTTACCCTAAATGAAAATAAGGGTTTATTCCCAAGGCAGACCTTCAGATCATCTATTTAAGCTGAAATCATGTGAGGGAAGGAAACATGCATGAGAGATATAAATATCTAGCTCACATAAAAATTATGCAGACTGTTATAATCCCACATTCTCCTGGCAGGATATCCAATTTGTTTTCAGGAATTGTTGGGACTTAGAAGAAAGAAGAGTTGTAGACTCTTTTATGCAACTAAATAGAGACAACATTTTTTTATTTCTGCCCATCCTTTCTGCTGAACATTTCACGTTCATAGCCCTCTTACTCATCTAGTTAGCTATGGTTTTTGCAAGGTTAGAAACATTAATTTATAAAACTGTCACTGAATTGGTGGACTAGCATCAGAAAGTGACAGAATAAAGTTCAATTTCAGTAGTGTGGCAGACTAACAGATGGCATGCTACGGGATTTTTAGAGTGTTAGTTTGGAAACCTCAAAGTGACTTCTGTGCCACTCAGGTTGTAAAAACAGGAAAGAACCCTAAGTCAAAACATTTCTGTCCCCCAAAATGGGTCTGACAGCCCTTCTTCATCCAGTGTCTAAGTCCTAACTGCAGTTAACATGAACTTCTGTTGCTGATAATAGTGTTTAACAGGGCTTCTTTCAGAGTGTCTCCAAATCTATCATTTCTGGTTCTCACCGAATCATCTATGACTACTATTCTATCTCAAGGTCTCCAAATTCTGTTTTAGAGAAATGAAATGTGATTGTTGCACAGCTTTTACTTCACAACACGAAAGAGAAAGTTCATTTGATGTTTCAGTACATTAATAAGGGAGAATTGGTAGCAAGGAGGAGAAAAAACGGCACAAAGACTTAGTCTAAGGAAACAGACACGGATAAAGTGTAAATAAAACTGGGTATTGATTGAGTTAACGAATGAAAGTCTGGGAAGAAATTGTGTGGGTTGAACCAAAGCAATTTTTTTCCCCTACAACTAATAATAATACCACCAGCAATAATAATAATGGTTCCAGTGAAAAAGTTATAACTTTTTCACCAAACTACTATATTCTATGTTTATGAGAAATAAACATCATCACATTGTTCTAATATTAAGTACAGCAAGAAAGTAGAAGCAAGGAAAAGGGTTATGAACAGCTCCAGTCTGCTTTATTTGTCTGCACTTGATTTGAATTTTCAGTCATGGGTGACATAAATTTTCCACTTTCTGTTAATATATACCATGTCTCATACCACACTCATCAACAGTTCAGTGAGTTGACTGGCCTCCAACGTACCTGTCACCCATCACAATTAACTACAGTCGCTGTCACAAACAATTTAGTAGATACACATCTGTGCTCAGTCAGTCAGTCCCAGCTGTGTTGTGCATATGTCTCATTTGATGAACCCAGGTCAATAACAGGATTCTTGAAAAAGTGTTAAATACAGTGACCTGAACCAAAGACAACACTGTTTAATCTGTTTACAAGTAGATCAAATTTACATATCTTCTGCTCTCTTACAGGCTTCAGAGATACACTGCAGTGCCACTGGGCAATTCTCTTTCTTTGAAAGCTGTCACTTGTCCAGAAAAAAAAAAATTGCAACTGCAAAGAATCTCCTAGAAGGCAGTGAAATAAGTGATAGAATTGGTTATTATTACCATTGGTATGGTAAATGTGACGCGTGGTTGCACCTGAAGAATGCTGATATATGCACACATGCACACACTTGACTGTCTGCATTTTGCTGCATTTTTTGTTTTTGCTGAGCTTAAGACCTTAAGAGCTTGATTTTAGCAGGAATTAACATTTTAAATAAAGTATGTTCACCCACACATTTGAACTAACCAATCTTCCACAGAACTAGACATCTATGTTTATTCAGTAGCTGGCATAAAGTAGTTTCTAAACTACTGCCAATACCCCAATACCTGATATAAGGAAATGTTTATATTTCCCAAAAAAAGAAGGGCCTTGGAATCCTACATGATGTATTAGTACATCAAGATTTTTAGTTCACATAGATTTTAAGAGCATAGAGGGAAATGTGTCAGACCTGGAAAATGTATATCTGCATTTAAAAAGTATTTCCCTTAAAGTACCCCTAAAGAATTGTTCCTACCATAGACCATTCACTCAGAGGCTGTTCCTTTGCTTTACAAGCATGCTTGACATTTCAATGCCTTTTTTTAATGTTATGCTGTCATATATAGCTGTGCAAAAATTGCCAAATGAAAATGGCAGTATTTCATAATTCATTTGTCCAAGTAAAAGCAATTACACAAGTCACAAGACAATGAGCAGTTAGTCTCTATAAATGCCTGCCTGAAATGAAAAGCACAGTGTGATACTCAAAGAGATTATATTTACTCTTACTGAAGTGTTCAAAACAGTTTTTTACAGGAGAGAAACTGCTATCATCAGATTCTCTAGTCGTACTGGCCAGTAAATCAAACAGACTTGATTAGCCTGTTTTGAGGTCAGACAGTGCCTACCTTACTTTAAATGGCATCCAGTAAACACCAGTAAAATCTGGTGTTTTCTTTTAGCTCCAAATATCTACTCTCCCCAGTTTCAAATGCTGCGCTAGTGGAAATAAAAGCTATTGTCATATTTAAAGCTTTCCCACTTCCACGAATAAAGTAAAGGAGAGTTGGGAGACAGCAAAGAGGTTGCTGTGTGCCATATACTGGGATGATGTTAGTTCTGGGGAACTGTTTCACTTTTTCCAGTCAGTGGGAACTTCATTGATCTGCCATAGCTTCTCAAATGTGATTGTTAGTGGCTTAGCCACTTCATCCACCAGTTCTCACAGAACCCATGGATGCATCTCATCATGTCCCATGGACTTGTGCAACTGTGCATTTTCAGGTGCCCTAGATGGTCTGGAGCCTGATCTTTTCCTACTATGTGGAGTCCTTTGCTCTCACAGTGCCTGCCTCTCCCCGCAGCAACTTGTCTGTGGAGACTGAGAAGAAAAGAGCTGTCGAGTACCTCATCCATATGTCCCGGGTAACTAGCTCTCTCCCTGTGTCCCACGTAACCTGATCTGCCATTTCCTTCCAGAATGCATACAAAACTAGTTCCCTAGGTTTGTATGCACTTTTTTTTTCACTGACATACCTCTTTTTGGTATACTTTTCTTTTTTGCCTTGACATCCCTGGCCAGATTTAATACTATCAGGGCTTAACTTTCCTAACCGGGTCCCTGGCTGCTTAGACAGTTTCACTGTATTTCTCCCAAGCTTCCTGTCCTTGCTTCCATCCTCTGTAGGCTTACTTTTCGTGTTTGAGTTTTTCCAGGATTTCCTTGCTCAGAACAAGGAGACATGAACAGACTTATTAAAGACATCAGCAAGGACGCAAGGAAATGAGGTGAGTGTAGATAGATATTCTTCACTTGGTGAATACTTCTTGTTTCAGACTAATCAGACTAATCAAACTTGTCTTACTGAGTCTGAAATCACTGAGTTTCACCTCACTCAAGTCTGCACAGAACAAGAATAAGTGTAACTAATGGTGCCCCCCCAGAGCTACTGAAGTCAAGCAGCAGTGATTTCTCTGTCTTGTCCAATAGATGGATGGATTAATATCTGAGCGAGGGCAGTGTGTGTGTTGAGGAGATGAGTTGTAGGTATGGATGATCAGTACACACAAGTGCTTTTCTGCTACAGACGTTGAGTGCTCATCTGCTGTAACCTGCATCTGATGAAGTCTGCGATTTTGCTGCCTCTGTTAAACAGAGAGAAAATGTTTCCTTCCACTGCAAAAGTGGACTTAAAGAACAAGTGGAAAGATTTAATAAAAATATATACAAGCAAATGTAGGGAAAAACTAATTAAAAGGCATCCCTGTGCCTTGTGAATCCAGTGAAGGCCTCTACAGAAACTGTCTCATCCATACCTCTTCCACAACATACTTGTTAGTGGAAGGAGCAACATATAAGTCTTGGTAAAGCTTTCACAGATTTCAGAGTTGTTTACCTTATATTTTATTTTTTTAGATCCTCAAACACATTGCATGTTTCCTAAGAGATTCAGTATACAAATAATTTCTTGATTCGTGGATCGTCCCTCTTAGAGCATGCAACCAGAGAATAAAAAATTCACTCTGTGAAATAACTGATTGCTCTCATTATTCAAATACTATATTCCAAAAATAGCATTCTCTGTTCGCTGGGATTTCATACCAGGCCCAAATCTTTTTTTAAAAACTACTAGATAACCATTTGATAGAAACACCCTAAACAGTTTATGGGAATTTTCCAACAGAAAGAGGCCATGACTCTTTGCAGATTGTCAAGATAAGATAGTACATCAATTTTTTATATGAAAAGCAGCAGTAGAAGAAACATATAACAAAAATAAATTACGGTAATGCAAGCCCGTTCATGTACTGTACATGCTACCTACAGTGAATCAAAAATAATTAATTGTATAGCACCTTTTATTCATTTTTATCTAGAAAGACTTTCCAAACGGTATGTTATGATTAAGTGGACCTACCAAGTAGCTCATGAATTGTTAAAGAACACTTGCCCATCCACTAATTTGTTATTAACCTGACCTAAAATCACAGCTTTAAAATTTATAAATCTATGTGTCAGTCTTATATGCTATGTATATATAGAACATTATTAGGCAGTGCTACTGATAGAGAATTTAAGATAAAGAAGTTGTTGCTTTCATTAAATGTAGAATAATACAAGGTTTTCTGAACTCTAGCTAGCAAATGCTGAGAGGATAGTTGCAAACCTGCCAAGATCTGATTATTGAGGTTCTTAGAAATACCTCTGCCTGAATTATGGTGCAAATGAGACCATATGCCAGTCAATAGTATGGGTTTTATTCGATAGTAAATGTGAGAGAGAGAGAGAGAGAAAGGAAGAAATAGAAAATAGGTGGGGGAGACAGAAAGAGAGTGACAGGGAAAGAATAAGGAAAATATCACCTCTCCGTGGATCCCAACGATGTTCTGCTGATCCTCTCCAGATGGTCTTCTTGGTGGCGAAGGTCCCCCCGAAAAGCATAGAATCCCGTGGTTTTATATACCCTCGAGCCAGGTGGCAATGTCCAGGCATGTCCCCCTGGGGGAGGGGGGCAGTCCCTTACAGCAGACTCTGGATCTGTTGCATCACGTGCAGGCTTCTGGAGAGCACTTTGTGGGGTCTTTGACGGATTGTGACTCCCCCTCAGCTGCCTCTCACGTGAATGTCCCGTGGGTGTGGCCTGTGGGGTTGGGGGATTCCACAGGTGGGCCAGTTTGTGTAAAGGAGGATGGGTGTTTATTGCCTCTGACCAGAGGTTACGCCACGTACCTGAAACCTCCTCCTCCCCACTCGGTTGGGGGGAGTCTGTGCTAACCTGGCTTCTGTGAGCTGTGCTCTCCCCGCCACCCCAAACTCAGCCAGGGATGATTCTCAGCCCAGCTGGTGGCTTTGGCCTATTGTGGATGCATACCTTTCCCTCAGCCTAAGATGATTGAACAATGCATTTCCCTTTATCTAATCAGCAGTTTGACTTTCAGTCCAAAACCCCAGTTTTCAAGGAGGCTTCTTTGGTTTTAGCATCTTTATAATGAGCAAAATGTTATATTAATGTTTGAGGCATGAACTATTTTCAGTCTCTGACAATACCCCAACCCTTCGTTCTGCTACAGTTTCTTCTTTTCCCCATATTTATCCCCTTCAGTTGCTTTAGCTCTCTCGGAACATGCTTCAAAAAGTAAACATGGGATATTTGGTACTGCAGATTTACTCACACTTAGTGGTCTCATTTAAAAGATGGTGCTCATGTTGGCACTATGTCAATGAAGCAGGAGTCACTGTGGTGATTTGATTTTTAAATCTTCACAAGCTCAACTTTGGGTAGAAGCCTATGACAAAACAAAGATTTTCAGTTCCTCTGTTTGTTTTCTAAATGAAGTATACTTAATTCTTTAGGGGTATCCTAAAGAAATTGAAATTAACTGAAAAGCACAGAGCTTTGCATTTTTTCCTATTTAAGTTACAACTATTGCTTTAAAATTAAAACTGCTGAGGGGAAGAGAATAAAGTTACAGTTAAATTTTCTTAATTGGCCACATTTAGTACAAACTGAGAGATATAAAATGCAAATGCCATCATAGATCAGACTAAAGTTCTGTGATCTGACATTTTGTCTACTGTATTTATTTCTACTGCATGCCTATATAGAATGCATATTGTTTTCACTCTTTCAGATTACTTCATTCTCTCAATGAAAATGCATATTTTCCATTGGAAAAAATGAAAACAGCAATGTTACTGGGACCTATTTAATCCCGTAATCTAGTTTTAAATTGGCACTGTTCAACAGACCAAACATAAACTGGTAACAGAAGAAAGAAAAAAACAATATTAGCTGGTAGCTCCTGAAGTGTCCATACCTACTAACCTTGGGTTGTGTGCTATTGAATATCACAAAGGAATTCTGTTGGTCACAACTTGCCTGCTGGTAGTAAAAAGCTGTCACATCTAATACACTTCTCCTGCATTTTTGTATTAGCTGATGGTATCAATAATTTAAGTTCAAAGAAATTTGATAAAATGAGAGACATAAAATTGCCCTATCTGTTCCACAAAGGACAAGGAACATTTTGTTGATTTTACAGCACAAGTACAGCCCATGAGATCAAGTACTGTGTCACTATTACAGAGGCTACATAATGGACAGGGCATTTCTGGGAATTGCAAACTGCACTCAGATTCTGAGGTTAACGTCAAAGACCTTGGGACTTCATTCACATGAGAGATGAAATAAGTACTCAATTTCATAAAATATAAAAATTATATTATAAATTAGAATAAGAGTTCATACCCATATATTTATATTAGTATAAACCGTTTCACACTATACTATACCTTTAAATCATTTTGCACAACACACTGACGTTAGACATGATGAAAAGTAAGTATCAGAAAGGAAGGATGTGCCATCTGTCTGAAATAACTCTGTAAGGGTTGAAAGTTGCTGCAAAACTGCAAAGATCCATTTATTAAATAAGAGCAAAGACTGGAAAACTATTACATGCAGCAAAAGTAGTACCTAGATATAATTAGAATAAACATTACTAGATAGTTTGCAAAGTAATTTATTAAAATTGAACTGTAAATTAGCTCATAAAACCTAGTTTCCTAGAACAAATCAATTCAGTGAATTGAAAAGGGTCCTAAACATAAAGGGGCTTATTAATGTTTTTGAAGGAAAATAAATGCTACTACTTTGTACATCTACAGTTACTTTACCTTCTTGTGTGTATAGTGCAAGGCATATTTATTGTGCAAACATATATGCAATACATAGATAACAATTAAAGGAAACAGAATAAGCTACGAGTTCTTACAAAGTAAAAAAAAAACAAAACCAAGACAAACCAAATATTATATTGATACTTTTCATTTTCATAAGTTGAAGAACTAACTTGAACTTTTACCAAAAGTTAAGTGTTTTATTTTTTCACATTGGTCTTGTATCGTAATTATGAAAATTAGTACGTTACTTCCTATTCTTTCTGAAATTTTGCTTTTATGTTCTTTCAGCTATAAATGCTCAATAACTGAAGATTTATAAAATTACTCAGAAAGTATCTAAACCCGGAAATATTCCCAGGAACAGAACTGTTCTTTTAAATTTTTGTACCTTCCCTCAACATATTTTAGATATTTTACGTTAGGGAGACATTGACTGAGACAAGCAGGCAATTCTGACTCAATGCTTTTGTAAAAGGGTGGGGCAGGAGAGGGGAAGAAATCCCTTCAAAGGTTTTTGCCAGGAAGTAAGAGATCAGAACTCATCCACGGGGCTGAATTGAAAAGAACAGCATAAATGTTCAGATCTTGGGGCACCAGGTTATGGATTATTTCCATTTCTGGACAGATTTGCTTATTACTATTATGTGAGAAACACAAAACCGACAGATTTATGGTGTGGATATTTATACAATAGTTAGCTGATTAACTGCTAGTGCTACAGAGAAGCTTTCAGTGACCCCATTTCAGAAAGAAAAGAAATAAAAACCTATTTTTAGTTATGTATGTGGGTTTCCAAGTTGCTAAGAAAGAATATATATATGTATTACTGCACTGTTTTTAGTTTGTGCTTCTGTTTTTTATTCTCTTCCGATACTGTATTTATTATATATTTGGGGCATTTGTTGTATGGATGAGAGACAGAAAGCTTGGTCCTCGCCTATAGACTGCTGAATGGTAGTTTTACATTGTGTTCAGTGAGGTGGGTTTTTTTGTGTTTCCTTTGGGTGGTGGGTGTTGGGGGTTTTTGTGATATTTTTCATGTCAGACCATTGCAATGTGAAAGATATCTGCAAATTTTTGGGCGATAAACATATAGTTCTACACTAACAGGTCCATCTTCTGCTTTCCTTGAGCAAGACCTTCAGGGGATATATACTGCAGCATGAAACAATTTATTCTGTTTGTGAGTCTCAATCTTTCAGGAAAATTTTTATTGAAAATGAGCAGGGAATACTATTTTTTCTCTTTTCAGTAACACCCCAAGGAATAGAAATTTGTTACAATAGCTCCTGATTTCAGTTCTGTTTCTCAAATGGTTTATCCAGTGTTTCCAACAATATCAGATGCAAATGCTCTCAAAGTTAAGCAATTGTTCTTTATAATTCTTTGGTGCATTAAAGAAAGAAGAGGTCCAAAGATAGATGACAGAAGTTTAACAGAACTTTACTATAGGCTAAATTGCTGGAAATAAATGTACAAACTGTAAAATTATCAAACAATTAACTTTTTGGACTGCATTGTGATCTACCCTTAGGGTAAAATAGACCAAAACACCTGTTAAATAGCATAAAATCTAATTTTACTTAATGGCCTTTATTTCTCTAATTTGCTTAGATCTTGGGAGAAGATGCGATCAGGAAAAGTATTTTATTCCCACTGTGGAATGAAGTGCCAATTTGTTCCAGTTCCATTCAGTGTATCTATCGTACTTATGCACAAAGAGAAATTCATTTGCAGATGAACTTTATAGCTCCAGGAATTTGCTACAAGAAATATGATATTTAAAAAAATAAAAAAACTTTATCATGTATGCATATATGCTCCTGGAAGGTACACTTTTGTTTGTGTTGGAGTGAATTTTAATGACTTAGGCCAATAAAAGTACAATGGATTATATTAAAATCATAGAAACTATTCTGTGAATGTGATTGAGTCCTTATCAGTTCAGAAATGCCTAAAATGAACAGCATGCAAAATGTGAAGTGTATGGAAGAGTATTTCAATCTTCGTCATAGATTTAATTTGTCATAATATAGTAGAAACCATCTCTTCCAGTATATTTGGCCCTTCTGCTGTGCTCAGCATCCAAAAGTCTCTGTGACAAGTTAATTGATCTTCCGTAAGTAAATCTTAAATATCTCACCCACACAAATACTGATTTCTATTAAACCAAAGTAGGCCAGCAAGCCAAAGTGTTACCTCCTAAAAGTAAGGTGACATTGGGAAAGACTTCGAAAAATCAGAACATAAATTGTTTTCCTAGGATGTTGTTCTTTAAAGTCCATTTCAAAATCCTACAGAAAAGGTGAAAAATAAACTTGTAGCCATTCAAAGAAAAATACGGGGATTAAAAAAATGGGGGGCTATACTCCTTGAATGCAAGTAAAACTCTTGTAAAAGTGCTGCTTCTGGGTAGGCTATCCAACAGACAAAAAGAGAAGTACAGCAAGAGTGGGTGAATATTAAAGCTAAACTAGTTTTATATCTAGAACTTGCTAGTTACATGGGCAGTTGGTAACTATCTATTTAATGGCAATACAGAGGTTATGGACAACATGAAAATTAAGTCATAACACCTGGGCTCAAATGTATAACGCAGGGTAAGACATAACTAACAGAAGAAAACAAATCGCATGCAAATGAGTCCCACATCATTCATCTGTAATAACAATTAGGTTCAATTCAGGGTTTATATTTCCCCACCCACCAACAAAGCTGACTTGAGATTATTTTTCTCCATTTTTTTTCAAAACAATTACAATCTATATTAGTTGAATTATACTATCACATAGAAATAAAAACTTATTCTCCCTAATGATGACAATCATTTTCTAGAGAACAAAAGGTTCCGTTGCTTTCGGTTCTTTTTATATAAAATGTATCTTTGTCTATAATAATCAGCCATTATTTCTGGCAATATCCCTGTGGCTCCCCTGCCAGCTGGAAGGGAAAAGAATTATATAGTTGGCATTTCTTTAGGACAACAGCTTCAGAGTCACTGTACAAGCAACTATTTTCATCAGTGTTATTTAGATACTTAAAAGTTACTTTCCCAATTTGTTTAAAGAAATCATTTTCATCCTTTGAGATTCAACCCAAAACTGAAAGATATTTGATAGTCAGAAGGTGATGTTTTCATCTGGAAGTTGCACAGATGTTTAGAAGAGAGTTTCAGAATGCTTTATATCATTTACCAGTGATTTCTAGTTGTGTATGGAGGAGAGAGATGGAAGAGATTTCAGGTCTGAGAAAAATTTAAGTAAGGAGAAGATGCCCCATTCCTTTGAAAGATTACCTGAATGCCAGTCCCTCTTTCTATTGTATGGTTTAATGTATATCAGCTTTTGTAAGTAGCATTTTCTAGACATAAGGTAAAAAATAACAAATATGAAAGAAAAACCATTATGCAAAAGTCATCCTCCAAAAGGTAAAGGGATGATGTTTTAAAAAATCAAAAAGAAAACAAACACAAGCCTTGTATAAAATTGTAGCTGTCATTATTAGTTGGCTGATTTCTTTTTGGCATCACAAAGATCCTCAGGGAAGTACTGTGAAAGTGCAGTATGATCTCTGGTACAAAGCAGGCAAAAATGTGATAGATGAAAATGAGGGATATTGTAACAAGAAATCTGATATTGGTATCTGGACTTAGGAGGTGGTACACCACAAGGTTACGGTACAACAACGTCACAGAGGTTTGGAAAGAATCAGAGAAAAGGTTTAAAAAGAATTAATAAATGCATTAAAAATAAGCAAAATTACAAAGTATTTAGTCGAGCATGATTTTAAGGAAATGAATTAAATACAATAGCCATCTTTCAAGCTGAATGTCAAAAATACTGTTTGTGGGTGAAGCTAAAAAATATCTTGAGGGCATGTATAAGGTGAGGAAGGAAGGGAGATGACTAACAATTGCACACTTAAAATTTATTGTACTCTTACCCCTGAATACAGTGTTGTATCCTGTACGAACAGCATCAACATAGGTATAACAGAATGTCGTAGATTTTTAAGGTGTCAGGTTGTAATATAGGAGACAGAAGGAGAGAAAGACATTAAAAAATATTTAATAAAGACAACAGAAGAGGAGATGTAGCTAAATCAGTTGAAACAATCTGATAAGTGTATTGGGAGCAGCAGCTGGCCTAAAGAATGATATACCATAGCAGTATAGACAATTTTATATTCTTACCTGTATTTATTTAGTGATCTTTCACATGGCAACTTACTGCAGTTCCGCTGGCAGTTCATAGGGATTACTTTGTGCTTCTTCCTATCTTCAGGCTGTTCCTTTTATCCAGAGGCATGAAATTTTCAGTATTTCAATAACTTAGGAACTAAAAGAAAGACGAGATTTGGAGCCAGGCATCTACATACATTTACAAATCTGGCCCTTAGAAACAGAAACCCTGCAGTTGTTTAGTGGTAATTTTATTGCTCATGGAATATTGTGTCCTAAGACGCACATGCATTTTTGAAAGTTTGGCCCATAGGCAGACAGCATGACACATATCCAAAAAAGTAATTAAACGTGATCTGGGGTCATCTACATGTTTTTTAAGAAGACTGGCTGTGAGTGAATTGTGGTCCGCGTATCATAAAACTGTAACAACACACCATTCTGTACAGATACATAGATCTTTTCAGGAAAAGTTATCTCACCATTTCACACGTGTGGCTAAATGGCCTTCATAATGCAGGTCAAAAACCTAAGAGCAAGATCTTTTTCAACTTTGAAGCAACTCACATGCGTAAATATACAAGCCCAGAACTGGGTACCTAATAAACTCTTTTCCTAGGGAAAACTGCTGAGTATGGTCCAATAAAACAGTGGAGAAACTGCTCATAGAAGTTATCATCTTAATCATGCCTCTTACTGTGCCTAATGCTCAGTGAAAAACTGTGCACCAATTAGTACTTTTAGACTGGCCAGATCCCTAAACTAAAGCCTGACACATTGGCAGTCACTGCATGGCTTCAGAACAGATGTTCCAAGAATTATACAGCCAGTTTGCAATTGTGTTTTCCCTGTCTTCTCCCCACACCCTCCACTTTTCCCATTCAAGTGTGTAATGCCTCAGTAGCTGATGATGTTCTGACAAGAGCAAAGCTTCTCCAGATTTCCATGGGAGTTATATGCATAGAATATAGCTCAACATATAACCATTACATGAGGCCTTGTTACATTGTGCTCACAACAAGGGAAAAAAAGAGAACAAACCATTACTAAGTGCATCATGTTCTGTATCCTGTCTTGTCCCATGCTTTGTATTGTAGGTAAAGTTTTTTTGCTTTGAAACCAACATTCTGCCTTTCTCATTAGATGGACCTTTCACAGTAATGAACTGCATTATTAAAGCCAGAAATACTAGGCCAAACAAAATTATTGGCTGAATAACACAACTAGGAAAAGCTTTAGTTTGCTTCCAAAAATCATTAACTGTGCAGATGTTTAGCCATATATAATTAATACAGTCGTTTTGGTTTTCAGAAATGGCCAAAATGTTGTCTGGGAAAATCTAGGAAGCATTTCTTAAACTTCCAGTTCAAGGCTTGGCTATAGCTGAGATGCACAGATTCATTTGTGGCCAGCAGGTTGAGGGAGGTGATTCTGCCCCTCTACTCTGCCGTGGTGAGACCCCACCTGGAGTGCTGCCTCCAGCTCTGGGATCCCTGACATAAGAAGGACATGGAGCAGGTCCAGAGGAGAGCTCCCAGATGATCAGGGAGATAGAACACCTTTCACATGAAGGCAGACTGAGTGAGTTGGAGTTTTTCAGTCCGGAGACGGCTCAGGAGCGACCTTATTGCAGCCTCTCACTACTTGAAAGGGGTTTACAAGAAAGATGGGGGTCAACTTTTTAGTAGGGCTGAGATAGGACAAGGGGTAATGATTTAAAACTAAAAGAGGGTAGATTCTGACTAGATATAAGGAAGAAACTTCTTATTAGGAGGGTGTTGAAATGCTGGAATGGGTTGCTCAGAGAGGTGGAAGATGCCCCATCTTTGGAAACATCTAAGATTAGGCTAGCTGGGGCTCCGAGCAACCTGGTCTAGTTGAAAAAATTGTCCCTGCTCATTCCAGAGTTGTTGGATTAGATATTTAAAGGTCACGTCCAACTCAAAACATTCTATGATTCTAGCCCATGTTCACTGTGAATTCCTGTTTTTCTCGTTTCTGGGCTTTTTGCTTCTTTAGGAAAAACTCTGCATTAATATTTTTTTCAGTATTATCCTTTACACTGTACTTTCTTTTCATTTTTTTTTTTCCTATTTGCTTTTCCCTTCTCTATCCATTTCATGGTCACTTGCTCTTCCAAGAAGTCACCAAGACTCATGCAATTTTTTCACTTCCTTTCTTGTCACTCCTGATTTTCTTGGGTCTCTAGGCCAGGCGTGTCTTTAGTGTTTACAGTGTATACTAGACAGAAAACCACATTTTTTTGCATAGTTAAAATAATAAATTTATATTAAAAACATTATTTCAAAATAATTTACTGCTTCAGCCAGATAATTAATTTTACATAGCCCAATACAGATTAGAAATAATTGTTTCACATCCACTTCAAGCAAGATATAAAATAGAAAAGGGCAACAGACTTGTACTCTACAATAGACACTAGGATTTTCTTTTTGCTAGTATAGTATTTAAACGGCATCCAGTAGTGCAAGTCTGTCATAATAACTGAAAGTATCATCTTATGCACTCTTTTTTAAAAAAAGAAAAAAGGGAAGTCTGAGACATAAAACAGGAAGAAAAAGTATGGACACAAGTTTATTCTGCAAGATAAGATTCAATATGAGGATATCACAGCAATAATGTGAATTAGAAAACTTACGTGTTTTCCCCTGTAGATAATATAGTTTACTTTAAATTAGAAGCTTATATACAACTTTCCTTGTAATATTGTATCACATGGTGTCTAGGAAACTATTGAACCTCCACAAACATTGAAATCACTGAACAGATAGAGCAATTTTTACAGGGTTTAGAAGTGACTACGACAATGTACTGAAAGTAAATACTAACTACTAAGTACCTTAAAAAAATACTCAGATTAGGAAGAAATTTTACTTCAACAGTTACAGTCAAAGAAGGAAACAAAAAGAAATGAAACTTTAAAGAGTATATTTTGCAAGTATGGGGAGGAGCATTCTAATTCTTCTTTAATAACTCAAGAGAGGATAAATTTTTCCCTAGCAAAGTATTGCCTGCACACTGACAGGAATAAATTTTATGCCTGGCAGCAAAAGCATCTGCTAAGATCTACTTAAGGTTTTATAAATCTGTCGTGTGGTATAACTTTGCTATACCAGACTACCATAATAAAACAAAACCCTAGACTTCTGGCATTAAAACTAATTAGTAAGTAGAGTAAGGTTTGGGAAAGAGGCCCAGATGAGGTCAGCCACATGGCAAAACTTTCTAAATATGTAGAGGACCTAAAAAGTAAGTATGCAATGATAACAGTTCTTTCAAGTTTTAGTGAAAAATAAAACCCCTCACAATCAAATAAGCTTTATACCTTTTGAAGGCAAGTAAAAGCTAGCAACTTTTCTCAAGTTTGCATAAAATAACAGTCCCTGCTGAGACTGCAGTAACTGCAGTGACTGCTTTAGGAGTCCCCTAGCCTTTGATCTCATCTCATCCTGGACAGGTATATAAAAACACTTTGATTCAACTAATGATTACTTTTCCCCAAAACAATTTAAAGGAGCATCTGTATGTTCTTTAAGTAGAATGAAATGGCGGAAGATGCAGGAATGTGAGGAACACACTAGAATGCCAAAAGATTAGAATCTTCAAAGAATAAAATCCATCTTCAGAAAGATGAGGGAAGAAGACACTGTATTGCTTTCACCTTCAAAATTTCTCCTGAATTGTGTGTCCGCATTGCCACCCAGTTCTGAGGAAAACCACTCCCTAGAAATATTCTTACTCATTTTTAAGTCTTAAGCTTCCGTACTGAATTCCTGGTAGACCCAGTGTTAATGAATAAGTTGCATTTATTTAAAAAGGAGTCTATGCAGTAGTGGAGGAAGATGTTGGAAAACTCTTTTAACCTTACTACAGTAATGTTTGATTCCTATATCCATGGTTAATGCTTGGTTTTGCACTACACAGTGCCTAGTAAAAATGCCAGAGATTAATGTGGCTTCGTGTTAATTCTCTATATCTGTGACTAATGGTCTTGTGCCAGCTATTGCTTCCTTATTTACCTATATCAGTGGTTATTATGTACTAGTAGATGTCTTAGTTTTGAGAACAAGGGTTTTATGTCGCAGCAAAGACTAGTAAGAGAAGTACATAATAACCCAACCATATATTTGAGATACTCTCAAGAAGAAAAGATTCTTTAGATGATCCGGAACCACATCCAAATAAGTCCACTGAAATAAGTAGCATATATGCTTGTATTCAGGAAATGTAATGAATATGTAATAGGGATGTAGTGAATATGTATTGGTTTCATTAATATAGCCAGGTCTGTTAAGCTGCTGGGTGTGCATGTTAGGTGGAGAGATTCCCCCATGTACCCAGTGTGCTAAATAAAGTAATGCTGTCTTTCTAACCTAACAAACCAGTTGGAAAGTTTATTTCCCAGTTTTCAGTGACACTGAGGAGGTAAAATGTTTGTTTTATCTTCAGAAATCTCAGAGGGTCTTGTATATTTTTTATACCAATATTTACTGTGAAATATCCTATATCAATCTCTCATGCCATTTCTGAAAAGGAGAAATGTACCCTAGATTTATGTTATTTTTTAAAGTATGGTCCAAAATTGTTCTTAGGAAAGGATTAAACTTTGATTACATCCTATGCTGACTGATTGCTAAAATAAAACTAAATTCAGGCCAGAGAGCAGACTCAGCAATGTATGTAATTATTTAAATTTAAATCTGGTGGTCAAGGTCTCAGACTTGATACAGCCTAGTGGGAAGTTTAATGTTGGAATAAAAGCCTATTCCACAGTTGCCTCTCTCATCTGCAATGATAAAACTTGACTTGACAGCTGGAAGAGAAGCAGACTTAAAGCTTTGTGGGTCAGCCACAAGAGAGAAAGGCATACTGACACACAGAAAGCATTAGCACTTATGGAAAAACCTACTCATTGTACAAGTACCAATATATTAAGTTAGAGTAGAAACTCTTATACTGGTAATCACAGGCTCTCATGAGTCATTTATTGGAAGGAGTATGAGCAAATATTCAACACTGCAACCACATCTCTGTCAATAGCAATCAAAAAGAAGAGAAAGAATAACTAAAGAATCATCCCTAAGAACAAAGCAAAACTAGAGGAAGAATATTAACTGCATATCTTGTTCATTAATTTCCAAAATTGCTGTTTCTCAAGGAGATATATTTTAAAAAGCTGTTTGCAAAAACTGCTCCAATATTTTTTTCCTGTGCTGATCTGTAGAGTTTTTATTCAAAATATTAAAAACCAGAAAGAAGATCAGTTCAAAAGCTATAATCTTTCTTTCACATCAGCCTCGCCATCTCGGTTCATAACATTAAATCTCTTTTCACCAAATATTCATTCTCAATCTCTCTCTCTGAGCTCTGTAGAAGGGCTAGAATTTCAGTAGCTGGTAGAAACAATAAGCCTTTAGAAATAGACTTGTCAAAAGCTTCAGCCAGGAAAAAGAATTAGAAAAATAAACAGTCCAAAGTTATTTGATGCTGGCTGCAGGTATTATTAAATGGATGATGAATGAGGGTCTTTTATTTACAACCAATTTGTTTGTTGTGGTTTTTTTAATAGAGAGGTGTATTTCTCCAGACACTGAGTTCTGGTCTCTGTCTGTCTGTTTGTTCTTTTGTTTATTTCTTTCCACAGATGATATTTATTATTGATTAGAAAATAACATTTTTAATGACAAACAAACCAATGCAATCCTAAAGTCAACAGCTGGCAGAAATGAACAAGTACAGCACAATGAATATATGAATAAGAATTGACGCTTTGAGGTAGGGTTAGATTTTCTTACCCTCTCAGGCTCAGGAAATGTGTGATTACATCTCCCTCAGAATGGCCTGACAACCCCAGCAGCAGTTTCTAGAACTATTTCTAAGTAATAAGTTAGTGGGAAACAAGTACATATGTACTTTTTCCTATTTGTTTCTCTTTCTAGCTCTGCAATTATTGATTATTTGATTGATTATTTCATGGTATGTATGTGTTTATATATAATAGTGTAAGAGGAGGGAGACAGAAATATTTTTTTCTCATAATTTTTCAGCCTTAACTATGTTTCTTATGTTACTGACTCATTAAGAAATACTAAGAATGATGCTGGTGTTACTGTTCAAAAGTGAGAAATAATGGCTAACTTTGTCAGCCTGTATCTGTCAGGATAGACTTTAAATTCCAAAATATGCAAATTTAGCCAAATTACTAATTTTAAAATTGTACAAGAAAGAGAAAAGCAGAGGAAGGAAAACAGATCCTGCATCACTTTCAGAGCACTGAGCTAGATTGCACTCTTATCTCAAAAAAAGTATCTGGAGTTACTGTAAATATTGTTACTCTTTCAGTACTGTTTCACAATATGTTGTGGTTTGAATGTTGTGAAAAAAAACCAATGGGGGTATTGCAAGAATGTATATCTATATATGTATATATAAAATTAAGTTCAATATTTAAAGTGTGCCCTTTAGGCAAAATACTAGAATACACTCTGACAATAAAATAAAAGCTTCCATGTTGTTGTTCCCTGCAAGCTCTTCTCCAGTAATACTAAAATGTAGCAGGAGCTTATCTCACTTTGTGAAAATGTATTGTGCTTTTTGGAAAGACAGGGTCAGGCTTTCAGATCTGAAAAATGTAAATCCCAAATACATTACCAAAAGAATTTATGGCAGAAACCTCTTCTTAAAGATGTTAAAAATGGTACAGATAGTGAAAAAAAAAATCTGATGTTTTAGAGCTATTCTTAATGAAAACTAGTTTAACTTTGAACATTACTTAAATTTATTTTCATTTTGGTAATTTTAAAAACTTTCTTCATTCTCTGACTTCACCACAGAAGATCAATTTTATTTTGTTTTTTCTGTCATCTCACACTAGCTTGGAATTTGTAGTCATCAAGAAATAAGATTCTTTGATTTCTAATTATTAAAAAAATTGTTTGACAGAACCTAAAATAGTATTGTATTTAGCAGGGGGGAATCCTTGAAGACTAGGCTTTCTGAGCTAGGACAATTCACTTTTTGGTAGAATTTAGTGTGACTGTTGTGGCAAAATACGAATATACTGGAGTTTATCAATACTTGCTGTCACATAATTGTACAGCTTCAATACAGGAAAATGTGTGACAGAGCTGGCTCACCTCTGCTCACTGCCTATTATTCTCAGTGTTTGATAAATAAACTAAAACAAAGCAAAAGAATATAAAACAGGACATCAGATGGTAGAGTGCATTTCCATTTCTTCTTTGGACAAACAACGATATGAATACTAATGAGCAAGCAGAGCACTCATGTTTCACGATAAACAAGGTTAAAAAAAGATTTGGACTAAGGCAGTACATAGCCCCTTTTATTTTCAACTCAATATTTTTCTGGTGTCAACTATGTGATTTTAGACTTATCTTCCATCTGAATTATGCAGGTTATTCACCATACAAAATTGATATTATAATTTAATCTTCTCTCCCTATTCATTTGTAAAGTGCCTATAAAAATGGCTCCCAAATGGAAGACTGTAAAGAACAACGATATAATAAGCAGAATAAACCATATTTCAATAATTCTCTTATTCTGCAGAAACCTGCTTTTGATTTCTCTGTACATTGAAAATTAAAGTCTAATTTATGACTTCAGTACTTTCAAATGCTACTTCTTCAACATGTGTTAGGAGTGTTTTTTCTTGGGTATCACAGTGCAACAACAAGTTATTAACCAAATAATCCTACAAAAGAAAGAAATTAGAAGAATAATATAAAATCTATATTCAATTATGTGCACACAATTTTCAGAATATGAAATGTACAGAAGAGGAGCTAAATAACTTGTAATTGCTAAAACATAATACATTTTTTTATTCATTTGGAGGAAGAATATAAAACAAAAGCAAGTCAGAATTTTATACCCAGCTCCAATTTTAAAAGTAAAATATTTTTCTACATAGTACTCATTTTGTAGATTGCTTGTTTTTTACCCAGTAATGCATTTTGTTTCTTTTTGATGCGTACAAATTATGAACAAACATGTTCCTTATAGAATAAGAAAAATATAATTGGGAATATTTGCCATCAGTATTAACTTGGTTGGTCAGCTGAGATAGGCAGCATTATTTCTGGACTTGCTCTGGATGAATTCCAAGCAGCAGAGAAAGTACAACTGTGTGTACTTTCAAGGGTAATTGCTGTGCAGCCATGTGTGCATTCACAAGGTGCAAACACTACTTTTTCAGTCATATTTGTGGGTAAAATGTGACTCACATCTTACCTTTGTAAAGAGAAATATTATCAGAATAAGTTGCTACTGTTTAAGTAATTGTGATGTTTTAGTATTTTCACGTTATGATGTAGTTGTCATTTCCTGAAATTCAATAAATATTTAAGTACATTTCCTTGTTTTCTTTCTCTACATACTCTGCTTATACCAACTATGCTATGAGCAGAGTTATTCCCAAAATATATCACGTTATCTTTTTGTTGTTGCTAAATTGTTGAATTTAAAAAAAGAATTGAGAATTATATTCCATTTTCATAAGCAGAAAGTTCTTTAAATTGAAATTAAAAGTCAAATCTTCACACAGATAGTTTCTTTGCAAACCAGTGCCTTTTTCCCTGAGTTTGACAGCGCTTTTGATATCATTCTGTTCTCCCAGGCGTGAAGACAGCAACAGTGTTTTCATCTCATTTAGCATGAAATTCACACCTGCAGAAAAGCACAGACAAAGCAAGAAGGGCTTAAGTGGGTGGTAATTGGTATAGCTGGACAGGGTTAATCTGTATGTAACAGGAAATTATCTTTTAACGGATATGAGGAGACTACTGTAGCCTACCTTGAGAGTCATGGTGGTTTTCCAGTGACTTTTATCCGTCTGGAATTCTGTAAATGCATTCTCATGGTGACTGCTCTGTCTCTTAGCACGGGTGAGCATTCATCCACCCAGTAAATATGTGCATACAGATCTTCATGTTAAGAGACCAGAACAGCTGAGACAGGCACACGTTACTGACTGTGAATTGGTGGCAGGCACTGAACTTGTAGAAGGACACGGTGAGGACAAGCATAGGACTGAGGCACTGCTCTGTGGTGTCTCAAGGGCCAAAAATTACGCATTTAGCATAGCGTGGGATTTCTACAGGATTATGGAAGATGCTTGGTACTGCTTTGGATGTATCTACTGGGTCTTTGAAAGCTGCTTCTTGAGATAGGACTCAAGTTCACAAAGTCAAGTGGCCTAATCTAATTATGCTACCTGGTGTAACAAAACCTCAGTATCAGCAAGTTACTGACATTACATCATCAAATGGGTTGGTAATAAGTACCTCATTCCTTAATAAGACAAATGGGAAGGACAACAGGTAGATATTTTAGAGAACTCATTATTTTATGCTCAAGTATTACCTTTTTCCTGAAGATTACTGAAGTACATAAACTGGTGTAATTTTTTCTTCCAGGAAGATCTGCAGTATCAATGAGAGCTTCCATCAGCACAGTCAGAACTCACATGAAACTGGGAACCAATCTGGACCTCAAAAGTCATGAGGCTGCAGCTTATAATGTTGCTGATATCCTATCTTATCTTCTTTTGTGGAGCGAGAAAAATTCAACTTTTTGTGAGTCATCTATCTAGGATGAGAAAAAGGTATTATTCTCTGGATGAAATCCTCTTTAGAAGTACAATTTTGATTCCCTGAACACAACAGAAATCAAACAATATAGCAAACTACTTTTGTTCACTGCTCTGAGACCTTTTTAAATAGTATGCACCTAAAAACTCTTTTAGCTTCCTTTTTAGCTCAAGGTAAAGTTATATTTTTTTATTGTTATATACATATTTCTCAGCAAGCTACACCCACTCAGCCTGTAATCTTTACATTCTTATTTTTCAGGTGTTTTGTCTTTCTGCCTAGCTACAAATTTTGTGGTATAATGTAAGCAAAAATTATTATTTTTTAATTATTAATTATTGGAATTTGATTTTGCACATGATGCCACAAACATGACCAAGGAGGGCAATGAGCCTTGTATGAGAGCAGGAGATTATTAATTTGACTTTGCCATCAAAACAACATTTCCTGATTTTTTGTCTTCAGGACAAATACTGGCCACAAAAACATCTTCATTCCCTGTGTAAGCCCTTCTTCGGACAGATCTGTATTCTTGGGGTGGAATTACTTAGTGGTTTAACCATGTTCTTACTCATCCTGTCTTAGATGAAAGGTTGTGTTTACAGCTGTCAGACTGAGTGAGGTCTAACTTGAACACAGTAAGGAAGAACAATGATTTGGCAGCAGATAGCTCATCAACACTGAACAACACTGCTTGTATACCGGCTGGAGCTGAATTTCTCTTGTCTATGCAAGGCACTTTTCTTGCGAGTCCAAACTAAGATGCCTGAGGATTTCTCGAGCACTGATATCCATTACATTTGGGATGTGAAATTTACTTCAGTGTGGAAGTTTTCACCTTTATTTTCTCTTTATAAATGTTTATAAATGTTATTTTTTTTCATTTTACAAATTTCAACACCAGGAAACTCGTTGAACTCTTGCAAAAGAGCCACCACCTTCTGTAACAATAGAATATAGTCTTCAAAAGCTGTTTCTGTGACAGCCAGACTTCAGCTTCACTTCATTATTCAGTCACTTACAAAAGCAATCTTCACTGAGTACTATTTCTCCTTGAACATTAGCAGTTCAGCTAATCATTTGCTTTTGAGGAAACCACTGATTCTGAATTCTGATAGCAGGTTTGAATGCTGATAAAAGTTAGAAAATAAACATAAAAACAAACCAGGTAAAATTAGCAACAGAGAAGAGATAGAAGTGCATTATAAACAGTAAAGTAAAACACAACATTACTATTTTCACTAAACAGACATCTTGTTTTTCAAGTGGCTATTATAGAACAGAAGTGTCAGGTTTACTAGAACAATATAAATCAATGAACTAAAAAAAATGAACCTTAACAGATTGCTTTTTCAAAGCAATCTGTTTTCAGTCTGTTTTAAACACAAACCCTTAAAAATCAACACATCTCCAATCTAAAGTGAACCAATCACTAAAAATGGTAAATTGTGTTATTCAAATTCTTTAAAAGATGTTGTGGCAATGCTGCGTGTTCCTACGGTGTCACACTGCCCGTAACAGGACTGGGGACTGTCTCGGAACCCCATTATTCCATATGATCTCCGCTCTCTTTCATACATTTGTTAAAACCCAGTTCCTTACTCCCATGGCTCTAGGTGTCTGCTTATTGCTCCGTATCTATATTCAAGTTTCCTATCCCCACTCTTCCATTCTGTCTCTCCATATCACTGTCTTTTACACAGAATTTTTTCTCTTTTTGGGACGGTCTTTCAAGTTTCTTCCTTGTCAAAGGACCTGTGTCCAACCAAATTTTTTCTTCTCTTGTCATTGCAAGTTTTCCAGATTTCTTGGTCGTATAAATTCTTTACAATTTATCAAATATAACTGTGCTTGCATTTTATCTCTCATCCTGACAGTAGCTGAAAATACCTTCAATTTCAGCATGTTTTATTGCTGGAAGACAGTGGTTTCCCATTCTTGCTAATGCTCGTATTACTTTATGCCTTGCCTTTCCTCTATTCTCTCCCTCTTGCCTCTGTTCTCCAATAGGTTTATTCTGTTTTGTTCTCCTTCTAAGAGCCCTCTCCACCCTTTCACACATATACTTTTGTGTTCTCTATTATTATTTTCCTATTATGTCTGGGAAAGCTGTTCATGGTGTTTGCATTTTGACCTGTAATAGGAGGAGAAGCTGTAATGAGACAAAGGAAAGTAAGGTAGTGCCTAATGCCATTATCAAAGCAGTAGAACAGTCTGAGTTGTGGAATATTTGCATTCATCAGATTATTTGTACTTATTATTTCTTAGTACAAAATAAACCAATTATATGTTCTCACACTATAGAAGTTGAGGGAATAGGCAGATAGATTAATTGGTCTGCTGGATTTGTGGATGTTCTACTTCTTACACTAAATAGCAAAAGAAAGTAAGAAATTGTGTGTTGAGCTTTTAGTATGTAATTTTCTGCTATCTCAAACTCAGTCAATATAGCTTTCCTATATAGATCACAGCAATGGTTCCTATAATGCCAGTGAAGCAAAAAACATACAGATGCCATTAAAACACAACCAATCTATTCAGAGCCAATAAAGTAGCAATTAGATAACTTACATCTGCATAAGTTAAAATAGGCGAGAGGAGTTAATTAGAAAATCTTACATCTGCTTGTTTTCTTAAGGAAATTATCTTACAAGATTCTTCTTCCTTAGCCCAGAGTACTTCAAGGAGAACACATGTGGAGGAGAAGAAAACATAAATTAACTCTTAAAGGTTTTTAGATTCCTAGAAGTTTACCTGGTGACTAAGCATCCTGAAAAAAAAATCTGATCAGGCTAAATGGAGCTTCTGCTCAAAGACTCCTAAATAAATGCTAAAATAAGTCATAAAATATTTTTTCTGCATGAGCTAGTCTCAACATATTTTGCTTTTTTGACTAGCAACAGAGATGAAGAAGAAATGAACGTCACTTTCTAGTGCCCTGTTCGTTTTACAAAAGACTAAACTCAGCTCAGTCATAAAGTTTTTGAACGCTTTCTCCCCTTCCCTGCTCAGAAAGTAGAGGACTCCAAGTTGGACTTTGAAAATCATATACCATGGAGTTACCAATTTTTTGGGGGTAGTTTGTCAGAGCCCTTAGCAGAACCATTTGCATCTATTTATTTTTACTTTAGTGGTCAGATGAGGATGAGCTCACTAGCTCAAGTCCACACAATTAAAGGAATTCTTGGCTGGAGTTTGATTGTCTGACAAATTATCTCCTTCCTTCCTTTTCCTCTTCCATTCTCCTAAACAACAGTTTATTACGAATTACCTCTTGATTGGCAAAAATAATCCCTTACATACTTTTTTATAGTGCTTAGCTTCAGTTTCCCCTCACTAGGCATAGATTTTTTTTTCCTAGACTCTTCTAAGAAAAATTGAAACAAAGTAACTTTTGGATCATGCTAATAATATCTGATAATGTCAGCTCTGACTCTTTTCCTGTACGTGTTCTCTTGAGAAACTATTTAGTACATTTTTCTTGAAAAACAAAACAAAACAAAACAACACAACACAGAAAACCCCACAAAATTCAGACACACAAGTGTAAATAAAGATAAAAATGCTTTCAAGTAAGTGTATATATGAAATTTTTTCAGTGAAAGTAATATCTAAATATGAAAAACATGTTAAAAGGAGTCTAAACATATGGCACAGGAAGTTAATAGTGTGTTTAAATAGAATTTTGTATCTGGAAAAATATGAAGAGTCATAAAATGATCAGGTGACTATTTTTCAGAATTTTTTTCTTTTTGAAGTATAGAAGCAGTTAGGTGTTAACACAACGCATGAAACTGAAGATTCCTCAAGATATTTTTAATTCTGTCTCCACAAATTAATTTCTTGGTCAAGTTGATTTATGTCTTTACCTCAGCAATTCTTATAAGAGCTAGAAATGTGGAAAAGTGAGCACTGATTTTACAAAGGTTTTTAAAATGCATTTTATTTTTCCAAACCTAAATAGATGACATTTCAGACAGAATTCTAATAGTATGTGAATGCCACTATTTAACTAAAATGAAGGGAATATAACAATATTAATTTATAATATTAATTAATCTAAGATTTATTTATATTTATTTATCATTAATCATTGTAATATATTAAATATAATAATATAAAAATAATTAAAACTTTTCTTATATATGATTGTTCTCTTGCTTTTTGTAACATTCTTGGTACAATTTACTCAGTTACTTTTTTTCTTCATTTTTCTTAGTTGTTTTTTTTAAATTTTCTCTTTTCTCTTTAGGATTTTTATTTGCTTTTGATTCCTTCCCATTCTATTTTGTCTCATAACTTCTTTCCTCTGCTATTTGTCTGACTGTCTCAGTTATTGTGTTTTGTTTGTTATTTTCCCCCTCATGAACTCCTGACAACCAAGAAGCAATGAAAACATGATGTTAAAAATATTTAGTGTGATATTTTGCCTAGTTTATATTTCTAACTGTGTTGCTAAGTTTTATCTTCAATTCTGTCCACTCTGTCTTGTTGTTTGTTCAGGAATCTGGATTAAAAAAATCCAACTGACCAAACCAACAAACAAAAACACAGAAAAAACCACCCCTGGCTGGACTAACAGCGTCTGATCATGCTGTCCTAATGTGATTGTCAGTACTTTCTGTAACATTATGATTTGGCAGTCCATAATCTTACCTTTAGAAATCCAGCCACAAAAGCTTAAAATACGTAAAAACTTGAAATTAGATGATGTGCATGTAGCAAATGTTTTATTTAGCTTTTATCTCTGGTAAAATTTCTTCTTAACAAGTATTGTTTATCATCAATATTTATCATAAGATTTACACTTAATTTTTGTCTGTGTTATATGTCTACTGAAATGTGGACCCTAGATGAATCACAGAACATTCAGCTGATAAACCTACAGACCTAATTCTGCTACATCATGTTTATGAACAGGTTGTCAAAATTTCAGTCATATTTCAAGCATCATCCTGTGTCTTAAAACCTCAGTGAAAGGAAAACATTTAATTTAATTTTGTCCAGGCTTCATCAGCTTTTTTTTTTTTTTATGTAGGCCTCTTCTAGACAGCAGAAATTTACTTCAAAGAGAATCAGATTTAATTATGGAAAGAAAACAAAGCCCCTTCTTTCCTTTCATTTGGTTAAAGCTGTGAAGATGAAACTCCATCTGTTTACTTTTTTTTCCTAATGTATTCTTTTGTGTCAGGTAACACTGCTTCAGTGAAGAGGACCATATACTCTTTAGATGGAGTCCCTAGCCTTTAAAACAAGTCACATTCAGAGGTATTTCCACAGAAGCCCAGACCCTGTTCCCTGATGCTCCTTGCTGCCTTATTATTACTTGACAGCTCGTCTCCCTGAGGGGACTGTGAATATTTTGCCAACAGCCATCCCAACCATTGTCTCCAGACAAAAGAAAGTGGGGTCTTTGATGCATACACTATGAATTCAAATCTTTGGGATTTCTCAGGAGATAGGTACCAAAGGGGTTTGATGAAGCCTAGTTTTTGGGGAGAAAAAAGTTACCTAAAGGTTTTTACTACAGGTACTGAATCCTTTGTATCTATTTTTGCATTAAGAGGTCAAATATTTGGCAAATGGGAAAGAAAAGACAGGAGCTCTGGCTTTGTCCTGGTGCAGTGGAACATACGGTCTTGTCTTTCAAATATCTTAAACATCTGATAATGTACCCTTTCTGCTCTAAAACAAAGATCTATTTCCTTCAAGCTTACCCTGCAACTATTAGTTACTACTCTCTCCATCACATTTTTATATGGTTTTGCAGTAGCATTGCACCTTAAATTACTTAACTATTCTTGCATTAATTGGCAATTTTCTGTGGTCAGAATAATATACTTAAACACTGTGTTATGTTTGTACTGAGACTAAATACAGGAAATTTTATAGTGGCAATGAAACAAAATCAGCAGGTGTGATTATCATGATAACTACACCCCTGGGTGCTTAGAAGCACATGGCTGCATCTGGTCCATAGTTATCTCTCCAGGGGTGAGATTATTTCATGATAACCACACCGCCCTAATGGCCCATTGCTTAAGTAGTATTCATGACCCTTATTCAGAATCTTGCCTATATTGAACAGACTGAATTTCTCCCCCACCCCAGCTGTCTCTACTTTTATGTTTTTAATGCAATTCTTTCTTTGTTCATTTCTATTCATTAAAGAAAAGCATTTGATATAAATGCAGAATGCATTGTCTTTAATATCAGAATTGCAGATGAGTAAAATGTATGGTTCGGATCAAAACAAGCATTTATCTAGATTCTAGGTATAGCATAACCGATTTTGTGTCACACATCTGGTGGGACCTGACTGGCATTATTTGCTATGAAAATATCAATTCCGGAATAAGGACTTTTCCAGTGCTCTGAATGAAAAACAATGATTTCTGTCTTGTCATTGTATTATTGCTACAGAAGGTGTAAAGAAATGAGAGCAGGAGCAAGAGTTTCCTATCCTTTCTCACCTTGTAGTCATTGACAATCAGTGTGATTAGCAATTAGACTGAGAAAACTCCAAAACGTTACAGAGGAAGAACTCCAGAATTCAAAGAACCAAGGGCTGGGCAATGCAGATAAAATTTAAATGCTACCCTTGCAATTTCTGTCATCATCTGATTCCTAGTACATATCTTCAGCTGTGGCAGGGCTCTCTTAACGTATTTAGTGCCCTGTGTCACCTAATTAAATCTGGCTAACAGTGTGCAACTGTAAACACTGCATAAACACTTAATGAGTACAGACAGAAAATAAAAACTATAGCTTGAATGAAATATTTTTATATTTCATATAATAGATTATTTTGCCACTTCCATTTAAAGGTTAATGTATTTTCCCAGCATTTTAAGTTGAACACAAAGGCTTAGAAAGAGAGAAAATGACAGGAAAGTGAGTGTTACCAAGTAAAAAACAAAGGCTTTCTTCCTCTTAATGGGACTCAAGACACCACTAATCTCATCTGGTTTAGCTGATAAAGTAGGCACCGAGATGGTGAAATGGATTCAAAAGAGGAATCTTTCTTTATCAGGCACATTCAACTTTCATTTTCTTTTTGCTATTTTTTTCTACTTTCATAGAAATAAAAAATCTAAGATGATTACTTTTCACAAGGTAGTAATCATTCAATGAGTTAAACCAATATTTTATTTTTTAAATTGAGGGGATGCCATGAGATATTTCTTAATTAATTTCATAATTCCTAAGAGCAATTAAAAGGATTATTGTGAGAATGACTGTTGTAATTTAAATCAATTTTAGTACATAAAGTCATTTTACCGCCTTATCCTCTCTCCCTGGCAACAGTGGATCAGAGCATGACATGGAAGTGAAATATGCCCACTGCATTCAGACTGGGTAAGCACAAATTAGAATGTTTGACTGCCTGAGTCTCACGCCTCCATTGACTCTGAACAACACTTTCAGACTTTTCTCTTCCAGGGTTTTCAGGTTTTTAAAACTTTCTGTATTTTACAAATAGGATCTAAAGCAAAGATATTTTCAGGTAAAACATAGAATCATAGAGTCATGGCATATCCTGAGTTGAAAGAGACCCAGAAGGATTATTGAGTCAAACTCCTGTCTCTGCACAGGATCCCCCCAAGAAGCCCATCCATTTGCCTGAGAGCACTGTCCAAATGTTTCTTGAACATTTGGCAGGCTTGGTGCGATGACAACGTCCCTAGGGAGCCTGTTCCAGGGCCCAGCTGCTCTTTGGGTAGAAAACCTTTTCCTGATACCTAACCTACATCTCTCTTGACACAGTTTCCTCCCATTCCCTTGAGTCCTATTGCTGGTCACGACAGAGAGGAATGAGATTGGCGCCTGTCCCTGTGTTTTACCTTGAGAGGAAGTTGTAGACTGCAGTGAAGTCTTCCCTCAGTCTCCTCTTTTTCAGGCTAAACAGACTAAGTGACCTCAGCAGCTCCTCACACGACTTCTCCTCTAGACCCCTCATCGTCTTCAGAGCCCTCCTTTGGACGCTCTCTAAAATACCTTTACATCCTTCTTATATTGTGGCACCTAAAACTGCACACAGGACTCAAGGTGAGGCCGCCCCAGTGCAGAGCAGAGCGGGACAATCCCCTCCCTTGCCCAGCTGGTGATGCTGTGCCCGATGCAGGCAGGGTGCAGCTGGCCTTACATTCACTCACTCACGCTGTTGACTCATACCGACCAGCACTCACAGATTCCTTTCCACAGCACTGCTCTACAGTGTCTCGTTCCCCAGTCTTTACGTACACTCAGGGTTGCCCCATCCCAAGTGCAGAATCCAGCACTTGTTCTTGTTGAACTTCATGGAGCTGGTGACTACCCAGCTGACTAATTTGTCAAGGTCTCTCTGCAGGGCCTCTCTGCCTCTGAGAGAGTCAACAGCTCCTCCCAATTTTGTATCATTGGCAAGCTTACCCAGCCTACCTTCAAGTCCTGTGTCTGAGTTGTTTACAGAAATATTGAAGAGCACTGGCCCTAAAAGGGAGCACTTCGGAACTAGTGACTGAAACATGAAATTTATATTTTCTAGTCCTTTCTTTATGAAACATTTTGCAAAAAATATAATTGAAAGATCTAGGAGGAGTGGAATACATGTGGAAGCCTCAGAACACAAATGTTCTGCTACTTTAGTATTATTTTTTAGCATTAACCAGTAATACAAAACTTGGAAACAGAGAAGCAATAAGCTTTTAAGCAATTTACATTCTACACCTAAATTTTGCATCAACAACTCTACTCAAGAGACAAGCTACAGCAACACTGTAGTTCGTTTTCTCTCTTAACTTCAGGAATCCCAGCTCAGTAACCCCTAGAGAGCTCAGTGAATAATTTAATTCTCCCTCTAGAAGGGAAAAACACTGAAATCCACAGACTTTTCCTCTTAGAACATCTAAACAAAATTGTCTTTCCTTACAAGTCACAGTTTTGCTTCTCAGGCAGCCACTCAAGCACCTGTCTAATATAGTTGTGTGTCACAAGGTATACAAGTACAGCCTTTACTTCAAATATTCCACGTAACTTCATTGTGAACTTTTCTTGTGGGAGAAAGGGAAAACTGTTTATCCCTTATAACTTTTCCCTTCAGTTTTGTTAGTAAATGCCTCTTTTCCCCAAAAGAGCTTGAATTAATGAGATATAAGGGAACAAAGAGAGACATTTAAATAAATTCATTAAGCTCTGTTATTCTCTAGCTGAATGATATCTGAGCAATTCTTAGTGATCAACAGAGAATGAGGTACTTCTTAAGAAACCATGACCTCCCATTCACAACATGGGATGAAAAGTGTAGAATGAAATTTTCATTCCTAATTTGTAAAATAAATTGAAAGGAATTTCTCCTGTGTGACATAATAGAAAAATAATATCTATTTTTCACATGCCATCTGCAGAAGCACATGTTATGCAGCTTTTCTTAGTTGCATTCTGCTCAGGAAAATATACAATCTTATGCTGAGCTTTCACCATGTGAACTGTCCCATAGGAGCTGAAATTATATGATTTTAAAAGATTATTTGTACCCTTAAAGCTAAGATTATTTTAATTGTTAACTTGAACTGAGATCATGCTGCTAAAAATTGTAAAATATTGAGCATCAGGGTTTTTGCATGTCGCTGAGTTTATCTATGAAAACATTTTTATAACTGAAAATGAGAGTTTTACAGAAGAACCCAGAGTTTCTTTTCATTTTTTTTGAAATTGTCTAAGAAATGCTAACTAATCTAGAGTTATAATATTAGAATCACCCAGTGTTGTCAATGAGATATGTAACCACAAATTTCATTGTACAAAGAAGTATGTAGGGTCATTTTTTTCTTCAAGATATCATTCATCTTTCTTTATATGTGTGTTAACGGAAATTTTCTTCCTTATATAAATAATATTTATATAAATAAATTTCTGTATTAAATATTCTAACTTTTGAAGGAACATTTATATTTAGAATAAATATGATTATTACATTCTCAGTCTCTTAAGTAAATTTTGTGTGGTGTTTCTTTTCAAACAAGGAAAAAATATTCTTGTTGGAAGGCAAACAAATGTTTTCAAAGAACAGAAAGCATTGAGAGCTGTGCAGTATTTTTACATGTCATTCGGAATTACCAAATTAAACAAGGAGAAAATTATTACCTTTTCTTTTTTAGTACAGACCTGTTTCAGATCATAGCAAGTGTAGCACAAATAGACAAGAAGAATAAGTCATGGGAAAATAAGGATGAAAACCACTATTAACAGGTCTGAAAAAATGAACCTTGCTTATAAATGTCACATGGTTAAACTTGGCAAGTAGATGAAGGGAGAAGAGGTTCAATATTAATTCATCATTATTTTGAACACGACTGTTAGGCTTCTCTCTTTAAACATTAGGCCATTACCAAACTTTGAATAATGCTGTCTGTGATTTATATCCATGATTAAAGTATATAGCAATCCATTCACACACATTTCTTTATCTATTTTACTTTATATCTATTTTTATAAATGAGCTATCTCATTTAAAAAATAATTTTCAATAAATCTGTACATTTCATAACTTAAGAAAAAGCCTGCTTTATCAGTGGCAATAATACCACTGACAATAAAACAGAAATTATAATGTCTTGCTTTAACTCTCTCTCATCTAATTCTAGCTATTAAAAAACTCCAAAGCATTTTTTTGTAGTTTGTTTTTTCTGAGTCTGTGACGAATTGTAAGTATATCATGCATAGGAGATTTCATAATTATTAATCTCTTGTTTAATAACTAAGTGAACAGTAAGAATGTCTTCTTGAAAGGCAGATTGTCCGTCCTTCCATGAGACACATCTTCAACATATAAAAAATTGTTTATTAAAAAAATACTCAAAATGTACAAGATTAGACTTGTGTTTTTAAATCAATGCACAGAGATATGAGAAGATGATTGTAGTCCTCTTTGTAAAAAAAAAGAGAACTTTGAAAAAAAATCTGTTGGTTTTTTTTCAAAGCACTAACATATTTGCTAATTTAAGTAAAATATTTTGAAAGGAGTCACTGAAACCTGTGTGCTATTATAAGTTCAGTCCTGTGTAGATATTTATGGTGTAGAGAAATAGCATCACTGCACTTTCAATGGTGAATTGTCTTGGCACTAGCGATACTTACAGATAACATCTCCTTCCAAATAGAGCACATGTTTTTTGTTCCTCAGATAATTGAGATGACAAACTTCATGAAATGATAGATTATAATTTCCTGATACTCGTACTGTTCAGTAATGAAGCCATTTATGTATAATAAAGCAAGACCATTTAGGCTGCCAAATAGAAAAAAGCCATATAAGAATAAAGCCCCCATATACTAACAGAGCAATTCATTTCCTGACAATGGTTAAGAAACTTCTTTTATGTATCTGTTGAATAGTCAACGGCCTCTACCCTCAAGAATGCTGAGAAGAAGCAATGCAATTATTCTCAATAAAACAACATGGCCAAATAACTACCCGAAAGAAAGATACTTTTAACAATAGAGTTTTAACAAAAAAATTAAGAGCTGAAAAGTTTTTATGTGTAATAGAGTGTCTGGATTTATTAGAACAAACATTTCGTCTCTATTTATAACTGATGAAACTATCTACCCGTACTATGAGGACTATCTACCTATCATGTATTGCATATAAAGTAGCAGATTGGCTATTCATCAGATAAAACCTGTAATGAAAAATCTCAGGAAGAAATGAGGCCAAACAGAAAATGACAACAGCTCATTATGAATCCAGAAAACAATGAATGACAGCATCCTCCCTCTTCCATTTATTTAGAGATGAGGGATATTTTTAAATGCCTTTGGAGCTGATCCAGGTAATTTCTCTGACCTTCTTCTCAACCTAAGACCTCTGTTCCCAGATCAGTCTTGTTACTCTGACAAAGCAGCAGCTAAGGACAACTCTCTCCTTCCTCCCTGTGGCACCAGCCTGAATCTGCACAGCAAGTTTTCAGGTCAGCATGCCTCCACCACTTGATTTTAGAGACAATCAAAAGAAGTGAGATGGAGTTGTGAAAGGCTGCTTAATAAGAGTTTTCTCTCAAGAATTTTGAACGGGCTATTTAGATGATTTTATATGGTTAAGCACTAACAGTTTCTTTACTTAAACATGAAGTCATTTAGACCACTTATTTTTCAAAAGGATGTAGAAGACAAGCCAAAATGAAAATAGTAGAATTAAATTCACATCTCATTCGTTTCCCACTCTCATTACAATGTTTCTTTTGAGAACTGACTTGCTTATTTTTTGATTTATAAAAGTTAGGGAAATGTTTTTCAAAAAGATGACGGTAACTTACAATGACAGTCTTGTCAATATCTTGCCCATTTTTAAATATTCGAATTGTCAGGAATACAGTGAATAGGTATGTACACCTTACAGAAATAAGGTGTGCTGGTTTGTGCTGCTTAGTAGCTTGTACGGCATTGTGTTTTGCATTTGGGACCGAAAGAGTGTTGACAATACTGGGATTTTTCAGCTGTTGCAGAGCAGGATTTACACAGTCAAGGTCTTTTCTATTTGTAGCACTGTCCCACCAGTGAGTAGTCTCGGGGTGCACAGAGAGTCGAGAGGGTACACAGCTGAGACAGCTGACCTCAACCATCCCACACTGTCTGTCATCATGCTCAGCAAGAACAGCTGGGGGAAAGAGGGAAGAAGAGGGGCCAATTTGGACTTCCTGTGTTTCTCTTCCCAAGTAATTGTTACATGTGTTGGTCCCTACTGTCCTGGAAATGGCAAAATATCTCCCTGACTTTGAGAAAGAGTAGATGCATTTCTTATTTTCCTGGGCAGATTTTGCTTTCCCTATTAGACTGTCTTTATCTCAGGCCATGAGTTTTCTCATTTTTACCCTTCCAGTCCTCTCCCCCATCCCACTGGAGGGGGAGAAAGCGAGTGGTTGCTCTGTGCTTAGCTGCCTACCAGGGTTGACCACAACATGAGATTACAGTCTTGCCTAGACGTAAAACAACAAGCAAAACAGTGTTGCATTTGGATTTTGTTTTTTTTAATTTTGGAATTTAGGCAAAGTAAATAATTGCTCTTTTAGTTGTGTTTTTTGATTCTATTTGCCTTCCTCTAATATTAAAATTGTCATAATTGATAGTCATCGTCTTTTTGTTTTTCTTTACCATTGAGTCCCAGTTGAATGAAGACAAGAGTGGGAGGTCAAAATTGTGCTGGTCCTGAAATTAAACCTGCCATAAGGAAGAAGTACTAAGAAATGAGTTATATCTTCTAGAGAAAATACCCAGACTTAACTTTAACTCTTTTAGTGTTGTAAAATGAGATACGACATTTTATAAATTATATGATTGCCTTTAACATCATGCAGCACTGTTACTGTTTTTATGTTTACCACCGAATCTTATTATATCTCTGCCAGGCTGAAGATCCCATCACCAGTTTTCTTTACAGCAATGCGAATATGATGAAGCCAATACACTTCAAGTTATGAAAGGAATAAAACATTTTTGGCAGGGTTCCATAATTTTTCAGCTGCAGTCTTATTCCTTGTGAAAAACTTATAAGATATTTGTAGAAATTATATTAACAGTAAACCCAACATTTTTTTGAGGTCATATATGGAATTCTGTATAGATGATAATGGTCTTCAAGTGCTTTTGACATGCCCAGCATTGCTGAATTAAATAAAAGTGCTGTCTGGAGAAAAGCATTCCAGAAAGCAGGTTTTGTAAGTGGTTGTTGCAAAATTAGCATAATCCTACTGCAAATTTTAGACTGCTAAATCCATACTTGTAGTTATGGTGATGCCTTAGGTTTTAACTTTTCTATTTTCAAATTCTGTACTGCTTAGAGTGTAACTCTGAAGTTCCTTGTAGTCTGTAATTCCTGTTCTCTCATACTGGGTAGACATAACAAAGCCTCTCCAGGCTTTGCCTTCAAGGACAACCAGGCTGTTTTTAGGCCCAAAATGTGTAAACTAAAGATTCTAAGGGGGGCAAGCTGAGGGGCGTTACATCGCTAAAACTGGGGCTTTAATTGGAGAATTAACCCTGATATGCAAATGGTGCAAACCTATAAAAGTGTGAAGAACTCGTGACCTGTCGTCCATCTTGGGGTCCAATTTTTGGAAGCAGCCTCTGGCTCCCCCAGGGTGTACCTTGAAGGCCCTTCAAATAAATACCTGTCTTTATTCCCTTACTCTTGTCTAGTCTCTGTTTCTAGGTGGCTGGAGGAGGCATCAATGGCAGCAATTTGTGAGTCGTGCTCATCACTGAGACAAGTCACACACATTTCTTTTATAGTCTACTTCCTGTAGCTACCAGTATCCTATAAAACATGTACTTTACAGTGTTCTGTTAAAATAACTGGATTTCAGAGTGAAATAATCTGAATTACTCTTATTTTCTAGCTTTATGGCTGAATAAGTCCTAGGTTAAAGCTGCTTTATTCTTGTTACTTCAATTTGCTAATGTTTATCAGAACATCATAAGTTTCAAAATAAACTGACTTGGCTGTCACACTCCATCTGCTGTGGGCAGAAAGGTTTAAGATCCAACCAGATTTTTATTCCTTTAAGTCCTTTTTCATGAAACTATGGAAGAGACCTAACATCTAAACATCACAGAGCACTGAGAACAAAAAAGAAGGTTTAGTGCAAATTCACCTCCAAAAATGAATGGGAGGGTGTAATTCTGCTTTAGTATGGCCACTGGAAACTAGTAGAAATTTGTCTCTTTTAATCTTTACAAATTCTTTATCCTTTGCAAAGTATATCACCATTGGTATATACTTGTGCTTCTCAGTTTAAGGCTGGTAGCTACTTCAGGGTATTAATCTTCCAAGACAGTTAAATTAGTCAATATGCTGCATTTTCTGATTTAAATAAGATTTTATCACTGATTTCCATGATGAATGCAGGAGCTGACAAAGTTTATTCACACTTTTTTGAGTATGTTGAACTACTATTGCTTTGATGACAAACTGGATATTGCTGCATTTGGCTGTGATTTTAGTTATTTTGGATGTTTCTTTTTTTGTAACTACAGACTTTTTTTGATGTCTTAATGAATGGCAATTTCAACTCTACTGAGAACAGCAGCAACTCTTTAGAACATACAATTAAATATCTGCTTTGTGCCTGTGACTATTACTGCCATCATTTCTATTATGAAAGCTGAAAGATTGACCTTTGGACGCTGCAGTGCCATTTCATCAACAGTGAGATTAAGACATGATTGCGTACAGTACAGGAAAAAATTCTCTATCAAGAAAATTAAAAGTGAGACATTACAGATAAACTGAAATTCTAAGAAATAAAAAAATTCTTTCTCCTGTGCCTATGTTAGACACATCTTCTAGGGAAGAAAGAAGCAGAGTGGGATTCCTAGGTAGACTAGTTTTATTTGGTAACTGAAATCTTTGGAGAGTGCTTCAAAATGGATTCTGGAGATTGGTAGGCAGGAAGTCTTCTTTCCCATGTGTTGTATCTACTTACGAGAAGAGGATCAAAAATTTCCACTAATAAAGTCTTTAAATGCTCTTTTTTAAATACAATTGGACTGCACATGAATAGCTGTGGCTTGAAAACCATGAAAGTAACCAATATAGAAACTATAACATGACAGTACTCTAATTCTCTTTCCTTATTGCAGCATACCATTACCTTTTGCAAGTATCCAGAGAAACAAACAATCCAATAACAAGGTTCACTTACAGTCATGTACACGACTGCATAGCAAAGAGTGACATTTAAAAATACGTACAATAATTCAACTGATACAGATGAATCAGAAACGCACAACAGCATAGAGATAGAAATGGGTGCTCAATACTGACGAAAGACAACATTGCTTAAGAGAAGTGAGGAGAAGAGTAGGTGATGAGATATATATGCTCATCTTTAAAAGGACCATAAAGAAACACACAAGTATTAGACATGCTTATTTTTATCCTGATTGTGTTGCTTGTGTTTATTTCCACATTTCTCAGCTTTGGCACTTGAAATTGCAAGGTCTTTGAGACAAAAAAGATTTGTCCTATGCGTTTAGAGAGCGTCCAGTACTTCCTAATACTATCAAACTCTCTTCAATAGATATATTTCTTTAATATATTTTTTGTTTCATTTGCAATATGCTTGCCAGAAGCAGAGGTCGGTATATTTATAGATAGTAATTGGGCAGGAGGTCAAAAACATTATCTCATGTAACTTTTTTCATCTTTAATTAAATTCCATTTGCATGCACTGCAGGAATAGCTACAAAATTAAGTTAAATAGTTCTGTATTTTAATGTTTATTAGTAGAAGGTCATGATGACAACAGCCCCTTTTGCAAGATTAGCAATTTTAGTCCAGAAACCAGTAGATGCTTTTTATCAGTTTCAATTCTTATGTATCCAAAGTTTTCATTTTTATCAAAGCACTGCAGTGGTTGTTGATAAGAAAATTAGCCAGCTGCCTCTTGCTCTTTCTTCATAAGATTATACGATTCTTTATCATCACAAGCAGATAAAATGACACATTGTAGGTCAAGAATAAAAAAACTTAATTGTAACCCTTTATCATATTTCTTATTAGATAAGCAGATTAAGAATTCAGCCGTCAAGATTTTCTCCAGTGCCTATCACTGTGACAAATTACTCCTGAATAAAGTCAAGACAGGCAAAACAAAGGGCCAAATCCAGCTTCAATACAGTAAACTATATTTTCTTATGATTTCAGAGTAGAAAGAATGGCTTTACTACAAGTACCTTGTATCTTCTAAATCTAGGAGTGAGTACATTTCATATTCTAATTTCTAAGTGCTCTTCAATGCAAGTGATTTTGTTTTGTTTTCCGTCTTGTAGGTTTGTCTAGAAGCATTGAGTGTGCTTTTCCCTAGCAACAGAATTTATAGTATTAGTGGCAATATTACTAGTATGTTTGGATATTTATACTGTAATTATTTCATCGGAAATAGCTCTTGAAAGATCCTTGAGAAATTGTCTAATCCGTACCCTGCCCAAAGGTAGTGAAATCATTCCTACCTGGTATTTGTCTAACTGGCTTTTTAAAATCCCGATTTTTGCAGAGTCTACAATCTTCTCACTTAAACTAGTGCTGAGCTATCCTTACTGTTGGCAAATAATTTTTTTGATATCTAATACTCTACCTTCCTTGATTTACTTTAACCTGTTATTCCTTGCCTTAGCCTCATGACGGGGAGTTTATCCTTTCCTCGTTTTCAGTTGTCTGATCTTGGTACCCTCAACATTCTCTTCTGCAGACTAATCGGCTCCAAATACTCCTGTCTTTGTAGTCATCTATCATTATTACCATTCTGCACTGATCTCCCACTAGTTAATTCTGTTTTATCTCTTCCAAAAGAATGAAGACTTCAGTAGGATAAAAAGCTCTAGTATATGCTTTATCAGCACTGAACAGACTAGAGGACACACTTCAAGTGTCTTTCATGCAGTTCTTACCAGTCTTTTTCTGCAACAGTGCTTTGTTAAGCCATGCCTCAAAGTTTACTCTGTTTTTTACATTTAGATTTATTTTCTTCTGGGTCCTCTTAACTTAAACATCCACACTGGACTCATTTGGGATGAATGTCAGGATCTCTTTTGCTTTAAACTGTCCAAACATTTTTCTGTATAACTCTATGTTTGAGTATGGGACTCTTTCTGTAATATTCATAGAATCACAGAATCATAAAATGGTTGGGTTGAAAAGAATCTTAAAGATCATCTGTTTCCAACTGCATTGCCATGGGCAGGGACACCTAGACCAGGTTTCTCTGAGCCTCAGCCAGCCTGGTCTTGAACCTTTCCAGGGATGGGGCATCCATGACTTCTCTGGGTAACAATACGCACCGGTCTTCAATAAGTCTTGGTGCTTCCATATTTCAGAGTATATGTCCAATGCTATGCCAGCAGGTCTCTCTTATCATGAAATCTAGAATGGAACTACTAGATTAAGCTTCAAAACAAGATATAGTCTAATAAAAATATTGAAACAGAAAACTACTGACAAGAGTAGATAACTGATCTAGAAAAGCCTATGGACTGAGAAATTGAAAATATTCAAATGTCTTGTAGGAGGTACTAGACAAGTGTTACTGAGTGCTATATTCCAGACTGTTCAAGAAAGGACTAGGCACAGATGGTGACCATGAATCTGTTGCCCAGGCATGAAGAAATCACTTTGGAGTGAGAACAAAGATGTTACAGACATTTCTACTCATGTTGCCTAAAAATAAAAAAGTAATAGCTGACTTGATATAGTTCTGAAAATATCCTGTACAGGTTGTACTTGGTGCCTCCCAGAAGTTTGTACCACTAGCACTATATAGCATGATTCCACGAATCTATAAATGCTCAGCTAAGACCACATCATAACTACGGAACTGCTGCTTGGCCAGTCATCCCCTAGATCATTTTTCTTCAGCTTCTTACTTCTCATTGTAGTACTTTGCACTTGTCCATCTTGATGGGCATCTTCTTTATTTCAGTGAGGCTTCCTAATTTATCACAATCATTTTGCATTCTAGCCTTGCCCTTTAGAAGGGTATCCTTCCCAGCCTGCCAACACGTGCAGACTAACCGAGATGCACTGCAGATCCATCACTCAAGTAATTAAAAACCAAATACTGCCAAAACAAGGAAAAGCCCTGCAGTAATCCCTCCAATTTGATAAAATCCCATTTTGAGGGAACAATTCGTTAAATACACCTTCAATATTGTGTTCTGCCTAATTATATTTTTCTTTGTATCACTCTTATGGATATGTCTATGCAGGTAAGTAGAAGACCTGTGCTATAGAGACATGTGATAAAAGCTCATCTGTGGGGCACAGAGACCATGGTGGAATGGGAGCCCAAAAATCACCTTGCCTCAGCTACGCCCAGGACCATCACAGATGCTGTCAGCTCATCAAGCTTCAATTTACACTAATTCCCAGGACAACAGAGGCACAGGCACACAAATTAAAGCTTCAGAGAAAGGCATGTCCTGTCCAGTTCCCTCACACAGCTTTCTCAGAAAAGCCTCACTTCAAAAGTCCACTTGTGAAACACATAGAATCATAGAATGGCCTGGGTTGGAACGGACCTTAAAGATCATCTAGTATCACATCAAAGTGTGTCAATGCTTCAGGAGCACATTTTGCGCTAAGGAGAGTCACTGTTTACAGTGGGGGATGCATTATGGGATGCAAGGGAATTTTAGAATTGCACTTATTAACAGATGTTTAGAGGGGAAAAAAAAATTTGGAGGATCCAGGTGAATTGGGAAGGGAAATGTGCATGAATAGAATAATATGGGGGTGAAAAGGGCTCACGGTGATGAAATAGTTTGGCATGCTTGCTGTCCATGCTCTCTGCCTAAACATTGGGATCTGTACACATTTTTAGATTCCTTTCTAGCTCTTTCCTTGGATGAGGAATTCTGTTTCATGTGTCTGCATGTACGTGTATCGCAAGGTGAGTGCCAGAAAGTCGAGTGGCACCTTGGGTTGTAGAGATCTGTGGTACCAGCACCTGGACCGAGTGAGGTCTGGGTGTCAGCAGCTGGACTGGACCACAGGCCAGAGGATCTGTGTGCCTGGGTGGCAGCAAGTGGGGAAACCCAAGTGAGTGGCAAAAAGAGCCAGGCAGAGGCAGGTGGGACCACTGTCCATAGCCCTGTGCCTGTGGTGCAAGAAAGTGAAATGGCCTCAGGGTGGTTGGAGGCTCTACAGGCAAGACTGTGGGAGGAGCTGACTACTGGGGGTCCTGGGGAATCCAGCTGGAGTCTGGTGGCATCCACGTAGGACATCCATTGACTTTTCTGTGTGTACGTATATGTCTTTAAGAAAAAGAACTCAGAGGCTTTAGTTCCCCTGGGGAACCAGGAGAGTCCCAGACAGCTCTCTTTGGTTATGTGTATGCATTTGTGTGTGCATGTGAGGGAACAGGCCCATGGCCTCAAGGGCTCAGGTGTCCTTACGCCAGCAACTGAGGAGACTGTGATACAGGGACTGTACATATGTATATGTATTTGTCTATCTATCTATCTATCTATCTATCTATCTATCTATCTACCTATCTATCTATCTATCTAAATTTAAGTTCATATTTAAATTAATATACAACCCCTCTCTCTCTCTCTCTCTCTCTCTCTCTCTCTATATATGTATATATAAACCCCCTAACAAATCCTTTGTTCTTCACAGCCAGAGAGAGGAGCAGGATGAAACTGCTGGTGCTGTCTGTGTTGATGTGAGTGACTGTGTGTCAGTGCTCAAAGGCCAGCTTTGTCTGTGTGTGCTGCACACATGTGCTCTGCGTGCACGTGCCCAATGGGACTGTGCATCTTCAGCCTTGCCCCTTGTTGAACCTGGGGCATGGAGCTGCAGCAGCATAGCTTTTCTTGGACCCAGATCTAGACTGATAATTTAGCCTAGAAACAGGTACATGTGGGCTTTTGCAATGTATGAACTTCCCAGCAGTGACTGGACACCCTTCGAATCTAAAGAAACTTTCTAATTTACCCATACCCATACCCTGACTGTATTGTTCTGTTAGAAAAAATAAAAAATGAAATTAAATAAAATTCCCTGCAATTTGATAAGGCACGTGACACCTCTTATGCATATGATATCAAATTAGACATATCAAATAGAACTGTGGATTCTCTATAACATTCTTTCTTATTTATGTAAAGTAAATTAATAAACCACAACATCCAATAATCAGGATTTTAAGGAAAGCAAAGGCTAAAGTATATTGTGTTAAGAATTGGTTACTGTTTATCTAACCCTTCACTCCCTGAATGTCAATTCACATGGGATATGTATCTGAGAAAATGTACTGCTTAATTTGTTGCAGCTAAATCCTGGCAATGTTATTCAATTATTTATTTCAGGACCATTTTTTCCATGATATAGCCACCTCTTTTCCAACATATCTTAGATGTGTTTGCGTAGCTCTCACTGTCTGTACTGTCTGAAGAAAGCTGACACTCATCTGCACTTCAACTGTTTTGTTCTTAATTTTAATTGGGATATTGTTACTGCTTCTATCTTTCCTCTTTCTTTTTTCCTCACTATTGTTCTGGCGTTTTTTTTATCTGGCAGATGTCTTCATCATCACCATCCAATTAGAGGACCCACCAGTCAATGACAATGTATGGAGATTACAAACTAAGCACAAACTATGTTTGAACTATAAAATGCTTTCTGCAACACCCACAGAATATCTCTTTCGAGCTCTACCACTGCAAGTACTAAAGCCTCACACACATGTAGAATAGACCTCTGAAAATTTCAGGTATTTCTGTGAGATTCTAAGGCCATTGTGTTCTCACCTAATGTTTGAAAACAAGCTTTGAATATACAGAGCATTCTATAAAAACTTTTACATAAAATTACAGTCTTCTAATATTTTTAACATTTAAAATCCTCTGTTGTAAAAATTCCAGCATTTTTTTAGGAAATTTTTCTTCTAAGAACATTTGTCTAGTACCCTTTTTTCTGCATTGAATCAACCAGTCTTTTCACAGAGTTTTATTTCAATTTTGGAATTTATTATTCTAATCAATAAAAACAAAAGCTTTATGAAAAGTCTTCCAACCTGTTCCTTGTAGTAAATAAAAATCCCGAAGGTGTTCAGCCCTATGCCAGAGCAAGACGTGAATCCAGCATCTTAAACTACATCAGCTTGGGGAAGATATGTCTTCTTTGTGGGGGTTCCTGATCCTTCTAATTTTGTGTTGTGCAGTACATTGCTCATTATAAAGCGTGGTTAATGACATAAATCTTTAAATGATGTTATATAGGGGAAAAAACCCCATTAAATCAAATTGTATGTATAGCATTCTATAGATATATAGTGTTACTTCTCACTGTAGAAACTGTATTAAGACAACGGGATTACTACATATATAAAGAACTGGAAAAGCATGAAAATGAAAGAAAAATGTGCTTATCTCATGCCATGACAAGCTTGCTGAGGCTTTAAATGAATATATATATTTATAAAATTGCCTTTGACAATTCACAAGATCTGATTATGTGGCAGGATGGTCTGACAAAGGATTTGATTATATGGTGCACTGAGCTGTGGCTAGTAAATAATAACCTTCAATGTTCATGCTTCTACTTGTTATTGTTAGAAAAGTGGCACAATATTGAAAATTAGTAAGTGCCATAAGCAAATCAATTATTGAGGCAGGACAGCATGTACCATTTGGAAAACGTAAATAGGATAAGCCATTTTATTTCTCCTGGAAGGAATTTTATAAGTGGCTGCAAGTGAAGTGTAGATCTTTATGCATAAGCCATGAATGAGCCAAAGGGAAGAACATAGGAAAACCTGTCATATATTTATTTAAAAACAAGCAAAAAAAAAAAAAACCAAAAAAAGCCCAAACAAATCAGATAAAACCCCCACTCAAACTCAAAAACCTTCTTACCACTGTCCTAAACAACAGACTGTAAAGCATAGTGTCTAAAAGAATGACATAATGAATGTCTCAGCCCTGAGGGTAATTCTCTGGCATTACTGTCCCTTTCCCTTCTTCACCCTTTTGTCTAGAACCCCGTTACAACTCAGCCCGAGACCCTCAGTCCCTCAGACCGCAGTGGGAGGGGGCTGCCCAAGGAGTTGTAAGATTTGAATAAATGTTAAATATACTCACAACATAATATTGCAATCCCCTTCTTTAGCAGATATACAGGTATGACCCCAGTTATGACAGAAAGGTTGGAGCACGGAGTCTACAAAACCTGCTGACTTCAGGTGGACCAAAATCCTACAAATACTACAAAAATAGAGAAATTATGTTGAATAAATGGAAGCCTTCTGCCATCATGTCTCATCATGTCTCATCATATTTTACTTCATACTTACCATAATTTACTCACTAGAAACTCATTTAGTGTTGTATTCATACTAAAGAATGTAGCAAAGACACCAGTCAGGAGTTATCATACAGGCTAGTAGATACCATAAAATCACAGAAATCACAGAATCAAAGAATCGCAGGAAATTCTGAGTTCGAAGGGACCCACAAGGATCACCAAGACTAACCTTTAAGTGAACGGCCCATACCTGTCATTTCTTGTAAGTTATCTTGTTGAACAGAATCGCATGCATAAAAGTACAGTACAGACTGATGTTAGCCCCATATAGTTCTGCTTTTGTTATTTCTGGTACTATAAAAACCCTCAGAATATTCTGTTTCCTATTTCAAAATGTCAAATTGTATCTTATTAGAGAAACAAAAAACACTTGAATATACAAATAAATTAGCACAAACTGAACAGAAGTTAACAGCTTAGATAAACCACATTTTTAAAGGGCATATTTCCAAACAGTGGGAATCTTTTGGTTTTTTTTTTAACATAAAAACAAACATTTGAAATCACAAATGTTTAAAAAGTAGTTTAAAGAATTATGTAGTTCTGGGGTTTATGATTGATATTTTTTTCACTCTAAAAATAAAGCATACTTCACAAACATACATTAAATATTTAGGCTGACACAACTATATTCTGAAGAAAATAAAATCAGTTTAACTGACCAGCCAGCTCCACAAGTTTTTGAAATGTATCTGCTGTCTCATCTCTGCTTAATTGACAAGTTTGATTGTTTCCTCATGTATCCAAGAGTTGAAGCGTTACTCAGTTTTAGGTTTACATTTCCAAAGACATCATACAAACAAAGACTGCATACAATAGCTGTATTAAAACAATATTTTGTGAAGTATTTTCATTTATGGACTGAGTACAGCTTGGTTTTACCTATGTAGAAACATATATGGATTACTCCACACAGAAAACAAGATTACAAATGGCTCAAGCAACAGAAATAAGAATAATCCTTGATAATGTTGATAATCTCTTTCTGTAAGGATGGTTATAACTTACACTTTTTTGTCCAGATATAGTCAGCTTCCAGGGTAACCAGTTGAAGGTTTTGTTATGAATACTGCCTTGATCTTAAGGTCCTTAGATCATGTCCTCTAGTATATGAAAATACTGGGCAGTTTATGAGGACAAAACAAACAAATTTAGTGTTTGTGCTTGTCTCAGTATGTGAGAAAAAACCCCCAAGCATTATACATTTTTTCTCTTTGAAAAATATGATATCGTTTATGTTTTAGTTTATAGTTTATATATGTATGGTTTTTTAGATATTAAGATATGATTCTCTTATCTGTCAAGAAAAGAAATGTCTCTTCTATTGCTGGTTGTTCTTAATATGCACAAAAGGATTTGTCATGTTTAGAAAGATTTGCAGATTTGATGCTAATGGAAAGTAATAGAGAGAAATCCATACCTTTTTTTTTCCTCTTCCAGATACACGGCAAAAAATTGTAGATTTTGTTTTCCTTGCTTCTTATTACTTTTTTACATTGCTTGTAGGTTTTTGCTTTCAAGAAAAGCATTTGTTTGTGGCATTATTAATGATGACATATGAGTGTAAAATGCTTAGCTTACATAGCTAGTCAAAATTGCTATCCCATATTACACTTATTCCTACCTGTTCTTTATTATTTTTGAAACTGGAGAGCACAGTATATTTCAGCCCTGATTTCATAAATACAGCCCACATCACCATACTTTTAAGCAGATGAAAGCTGAAACAATGACATCAATTTTTTGAACACCTGCCATGGTGCTAGCCATTGTTCTGAACCTACACATTACACCATAAAGTTGCATAGACATGTGCAGACTTTGGGAAAAATAAATTATATGATCCAGAACAGATTGAAGGCTCTTCCAATTGGAAATGGCAGGAATATGTATGATATATTATTCTTCCAAAAATATTAAAAATGAAATTCCAACATTCATTGGCCAAATTGCAAGAATTCTATTTCAATTTTTAAAATTTTATTTTTTCTAAGATTGAATTTTGGAAACGAACCACTTTGAACTTAAAAAATAAGACCGTTGATACTGGCCAAAACAGTTTATTAGTTTCCAATATTTTTTTCACATTTGTAAGTGGAAATATTTCTACACAACAGGTTGAAGAGCAAACACGAGTTTACTTTCACTATGGTAATATGTTGGACTTCGGGGAGCAGAAGCAGAGGTTGAATTTATAACTTATTATTTAGCCACTTTTTGAGAAGAAATACATCACATTTCTGCTTTAAACAAAAGAGCAAATTTTGGAAATGCTTCGATTTATCAAGTGTAAGTAGCTACTGAGCTATCAATATACCAGATGCATAACCAGAATTCTCTTACCTGTGAAGGTGAGACTCATTTCTGCACTTGAGATGCCCAAAAGGTGGAATGTTAATAATTGAAGAAGAAAACCAGATTAGTACACAAACAGCAGAGCAAAATGCTTCCATGGCAAGCACACTTCTTTCCTCAGTTCTCCCTGACCATTTTACAGTGTCTATTTTGAGAACTTTGGAATGTTGAGAAACAGCACATGGTCTCACTGACATACTCGAGCTAATGGTTCAACTACACACACAGGCTGATCAGGTGCCTATGTACATGTGCTATATATGCTGGCTACTGTTGGCTAATACACAGTGGATAACTCATATGCCTTCTTTTTGAGATCTCCAATTCATTTTCTTGACATACCTGAGATGAAAGAGGCTTTTAATCCCAAAATTTAGTTAAAATTCTGCAAAATATCAGGCAGGGACTGATAAATAGACCCGTTAACAGTCAATACAATCACATCAGCCTCTTCTTCTTAGACTAAATGCTAAAAATTGTCTAATCCAAAAATTGTGCATGTTACCCAAGCTCGAAAAACTAGAAATAGGCATGATTTTTTGACTTTCCTCTTGAATCTTGTTTTCAGGTGTCATAGGGCCAGTTCATGAACTACCAGTACCATACTATATAAACCAAGTTTCCTAAAGGGATTATTTTCCTTTGATTTCTTTTCAAGTTTTATTTTGAATATTGTGAAGCAAATTGTTATTGAATTCATAGCATAAATAGAATGGAAAAGAAGTCAGACAGTTTATGAATCATGCTGTGAGCATATAAAAAATCCATTTGAAATGAGGGAGAAAGATGAGTGCTTAACATATTAGAAAATCAGACATAGAAAGTGTAGCATTATATTTCATTTTCGGAGAAAAATAATATTTTGCTATTCAAAACCAGCCTGTAATCAAGTTTCAGTGGTCACCATTGAGGGCTGTAGAATATCAAAGCATTTACTGAATCTGCAGTTGATCTGAACCAAACATATAAGATATTGTATTAAATGCACTGGGCATTTGCAGTGCATTATTTTCATTTACTTATTTTTGTTAGAAGTGAAAAACTGAGATGTCTTGACAGGCCTGATGTGCTAGAGAATAGAATAAGGACACTGGCATAAAGCAGCAGGGATTTGCCTGCCTTTTGTACTTTCATGTGAATTTTTCTTAAAATCTATCTGTTCTTGCAAGCTGCCAGGAAAAATTCCACATATCCAATGCTGAGAAAACTCACAATACATTCTCTTTAAACATCAGCAATCTTCTTTGATTGTAGGATTTTAAATATTCTTTTCTTTCTTTCTTTTTTAACTTTTCAGGTCATGATGGCACTGCTGGTTAACATTTTACATTTTGATAGAGTTTTATACTGGCATTTAGCAGAGCTTAAGTGTTCTGCACTTGTCAAAAAATAAAAATCTGCAGCAGATATGATTTTTTAAAGAAATGTCTAAGTATTGTCAACCTCAGCAGGAAAGAGAGTGACAATGAAGTATAAAAAAAAGTACAGTTTTTTCTTATAAGTTATCCTAATTTACTTCAGTAATAAAAATAAAATGACAATATTTTACTTGAAATGAGGAAACACATGTCTTAATAGGTGATGGACCTAAGCAGTAATAATTTTAATCACAAAAGACACTTAAACAGCATGATCCCAGACAAATGCATTAGCATCTTTTACTGTGTTACTGGCTAAGCTTTTTTAGGTAGATTATTGTAGTGAGAGCAGATGGTCTCAGTTTATGCCTTTTGTTCTGCACAATTATTGATGTGGATGCTAATATGAGACAATAAGTGGGCTATTTTTTGTTTATAATTGACACTAAATGGGTAATATTGAGGAAGCATTATGAGTAGCTGACAGATTCAAATCCATGTAGTCCTTACTAAAAATCATGCAAGTTCGGAATGCTGTAGCCAAATTACCACCATAATTATCCACACACAAGGGAAACAGAACAAAGAATCAGTAGGGAAAAAAAATCTTTAAAGGGTATTTATGGTATGCAAAGCACCACAGACAGCACAATTTCAGAGACAGAGGTGGCATTCAAGCATCCATCCATTTTCATGTACTCAGAGTTGTATATGCACCCTGCCATGGGGACGTGCCCTTCCCACACATCTGTTTTGGTTCTCATATTTACAAACACCTGCTGGTATACACAGGGTCAGTCTCTGTGAGTACCAATTTCCACCCAGGAAGACCAAGTTTTTGCCCTATCAGGGCTTCTTCCTCTTTGTATTTAATAAATTGCAAAATGAAATCTATTCAGCCTTGATAATCAGCAGTGTTATTTTCTCTCTTGTTTCAGAGTTGTTAATGGTGAGCAAATAGGCATCAGGAAGTCTAAAGTTCTTCTGTGCTTATTTGCTTTTTCAGCCCATGGCATGTTTTTTTTGTTTTTGTTGTTTTGGGGTTTTTTAGTTTGTTTGTTTTTTAAGGTAGTGTTTAATCTGTACATCGCTCTTAGTAGCAGTGAGAATACATTCCTTTCAGATATAAGGAATATATTTTTGGAAGGTTTTAGAACCAGGTTTAACTAACATCTGTCAGAAATGTCATTGGGAGAACTGATCCTGCCTGAGGCATGAGAGATGGACAAGATAATCTCTTGAGGTTCCTTCCAAACCCATTTTCTGTGATAATGTATTGTAGGAGGTTTGGACCAAGAAAAAACCCATCAAATTCAACTTGGAATTTGAAGGTTTTAATATAAAACTGAAATAGATAACTTGTAATAATCTTTAGATCCATACAAGTTTGTGCTAGCTCAAAATTACGGAGACATAGATATTAAGCACGCATATACATTTATTTAATACACCTTAATTTTCTCCTTAACATTAGTTTTAAAATAGTTTTAAGCTACTTGGAATGTACCTACCCTTATTTTAGCAGTCTGGAATGAATAAAAAAAAGGGATCTTTAAGCAAAATTTATGTGAAACCCTGATTGTTTTCATATCAGCAGAGGTGTGCTGTTGCTGCTGGATTTTTTTTTCCACAGATGAGTATTTCTACTGACAAAAGAAATGGTGCTATTCTGCATTTCATAATGCAGATGGGTAGTAGAAGTTGTATAAATTTTTAAACTACACAAATAGTTATCAGGATTTTTTTTTTTCTTTTCTTCAGGACACAACCTCTTCTCAGTATATTTCAAATTGAGTCAAAAAACTCTCTGAGAAGAAAGTCAAGAGCTCAAGTTTTAGCACCAGGATGTCAAAAGATGTTTGGACACCACAAGCACACGTGAGTTCTAGATGTACAAAAATCATTATAATAACATTATTTTGACATGATGTTTCTGTCATTTCGGAAAATCACTGAACCTGTTTCAGTGTTCTGTATTTTCATAAAGATAGATTATTAACCTTGTTTACTTTAGACAGAAGCTTGCAAAATATAATTTAAGACTGTTTTTGGAAGAGGATTTCATAAAAGTGTGAGATACGTTATTTAATATCTATATAGAACCTTCTAATTTAAAATATCTTTTTCTATTCTGTTAAAAGGAATTAATCTTTACTATAACACATGTTTATGGCAGATACTGTGTAAGCATCACAGAAACACTTCACAGGCTTCCGATATTCATTCTTTCTGGCAGCTGGACACATTTAGACTTCATATTCTTAAGACAGCTGTATATTTTACTAATTCTGTCGTTCTTGAATGAAATTTTTCCTTAATGATAATGTGCATTTACATTTAAAATCTCATCTTAAGATATTATATAATTCTGTGTTATTCTGAGGGGGTGTAAATAGGCAGAGCTTGGTTGAGTTCACTGCATATTTGTCAATATGCATCTGTTTGGTAGCTGGTTGCATATTTCCAAAGCAATATGTAATTTAGGAGGATCAAAATGGGTTTTGTAAATAAATACTATGATATTTGCCTTTTCCTCAGATGACAACTAAAATATACACCAAACATGAGAATGTTTATTTGTTATGATGAGAAATTATGTACTGGATTCTAGAGAGAATTCAAACAAAATTGAAATGACACTCTTTTGTTCTGCTGCATTCAGTTTCTGAATGACCCATACTTAAGGTGAAAATTTTCCATCAAGGGAATTGTTATTTGGCTATTTATTGAACGTGCTGTGACTTACCTAGTCCATATCTTTGTCTATTATTCCATTGACCCTCACATGAAAGCTACTGGTAGAGAAAGAAGTTGGGGACAATTCAATGTGTGCTGTCCCTGGTTTTAGTAGGGATCTCTATGCTTGTATTTGTAATTAGATCTTTATATCTTATCCAATTAAAAATCTCATCCTTTTCATGTCTTGTTTGCTTTACTTATTTCATTGGACTTTTGATTTTTAGGGTTTTGTGCATGTAAATGTTAAGATAAATCATTACCCAAATATATTTAATAAATATGATGAAATTTTTTAAATCAAGACTGCAGTGTAGTTTAGTGTCATCCTTTCTTCTGGATGAAAAAGAATGGGGACTTCAGGGATCACCAAAGAGTGTACCTGTCCCAGTCACAATATACCTGAGGCAGCCTTATTCCCTTCCCTTTTATTTTAAGGAAGATAGTTTGCTACTCTGAAAATAAAAAAAGTTATTATAAAAAACAAGTCCATCATTATAGTTTGATTCTCAACAGTTAAAAAAGCTGTTATTTGCTTTAAAAAAATAAGGTTCCTGAATTAGTTTCAGAATTACATACCTTATACCTTATTTTGCTTTTTATCTGACAAAAATTAAGAAATACAAACCAAAAGTAGTCTTTCTGTGCTAATTTTAAAGGACTTCATGAATTAAAATATTCTTTTCTTGCATAGCTCACATTTAGTGATTCTGCAACAGATCTAATGTGGTGCAGTTTATCTGAAATGAATGAATGCAAAATACAGTCATAAAATATATTAATTTGCTTTTGAGGGGAACTCTGTTGGATCAAAGTCCAAGATATAATAGAACACCTTCAAAGTGAGATATAGATACTATGAATTCCTGATGAGTCTGTTTGCTTCAAATCTTTGTATTTCTCTAAAAAATCTGGACACTAACAGGAATAAAAGAAAACCATCAACCCCAGAGAAGTAACACTTCTGGCTTATGAAGCCTTTCCAGGCAAACGTCAGGCAGCTCCAGATGAGGATTACAGCATGTTAGTAAAATCTATTGAGTTTGTGTCTGTGTTTTAACACCCTGACACCTTTTTCAGGTAACACTATGCTGTTGAGGCAAACATCTCACTTGTTTCAGAGCTCCCTTCTTTTATTTTTCTAAGACAGTTTTGAAATAATTATCAGTTTGTATTACATTAAAAACTACTGGAAATGTGTGAGCATGCATTATATCACATATACACTTGACTGTCTGTAAATGTTTTCTGATAATTTGAAATCCCCATATAGAGGGCAGATGCTTCAGATAACATCCCAAAAGGCATTTAGGTCTAGTGTTGTAGCTGATGTTCCAGTAGATATGTGATTAACAGCAATTAATTGGTAGTTAAACTCTCTCTTCTGTAACAAAAGGAGAGTCACTGTCAGAGATCTGAGATGGCAATTACCAATAGCTTCAGCAAACCTGAAGGATGTTGAAGAAAGGGAGCCCCCAATTTTACAGGCTTACCCAAAATGCTGAGTTACCAGGACCCAAATATCAAACCTAGGTCTTTCCTCAGGGACACGTGGCAACAGTTCCCAGAGATGAGCAGGCCAGCCTAGCAGCTTACCACCAGCAAAAGAAGGGGTCCTGTTTCCCCCATTGAGTCTCTCCCTCACTGCTGCCAACCACATGCTTCCCTGATCTGTTTTACACCCCTCCAGTCCTCACCTCACAAAGCCTGTTACTGATGCTACTCAACAAAGCAACTCAGGAGAAATAAAGAGGACAATTATGGAATTAATAAAGGAATTGCTTTTGGAACGCCATGGAAACATAGAACAGTTAGGGTTGGAAACATTAAAGACCAGCTGGTTCTAACCCCCTTGTCATGGGCAGGAGCATCTTCCACTAGACCAGGTTACTTGGACACTCATCCAGCTTGGTCTTGAGAACCTCCAGGGATGAAAAGTCCCTGTCTGGGCAACCTGTTCCAGTGCCTGACCTCCCTTATAGTGTAGAATTTCTTCCTAGCAGCCAGTCTAAACCTATCCTCCAGACAGTCCAGCAGGCACTGGGTACAGTCAGTTTCAATGTCCAGAAGGCATTGTGGAAGGTCAGCATGGTGTACATGGGATCATGGAAAGACAGGTGAGACTATGCCTTTCTAAGAACTGTGAGATTTCAGATGCTCTGAAAAATCTCGGTCTAAGTTGCCTCCTCAAACAGGATAAAAGACAGCAAGAAGAAAGAGGGGGCACCAGTTCCAGACTTGAAGATAATTTCTGCAGTTAATACAGAAACAGGATCCGCTATATCGCATCACTTCCCTCAATCAGAAAAATTAAAGTTATTAAAAAATAAGTAAGTAGATTTTGTTACTAACTTATGTATTAATTATTATTTATTAATATTTATATTCAGGCACATAAATAGAACACATATAACATTTACATGAGTTAGTATGAGGTAATTAGACCAAACTAGTAGTCTTTGGAGCCTGAAAATCAAATTAAGTGCCTGTAAGACTTTTTTGACTGGTTTAGATTTTTCCCCCTACCTAGTTTACCCATTTGCCCTGCCTTGCAGAAACAGTTTGCCACAGGCAGAGTGCTAATAAAAAAGTCTATACACTGAAAAATATGCTTAATCCAGCTCCAGTGTGAATAAGGCACTGCAATCAGAGACAAATTCTAATGGGATGTGTTACAATTCTGTCTTTATTCCTACGTCAGGTACAAGTAACTGGTGTAGTGCCCAGCAGTAGGGGAACAGTGTGGCTATATCACCATTTCAGAACAGGGTCTGTTGCATCCAGTATTTCTCCAAGGTGTCATCACACTGAGGCAAAGTCAAGAATGCTTGTGACCATGATGCATAGACTTTAAGTCAGCTTATACCTTGAACAATGCAGATTGTGTTTCTGACTCTCCCTCACTGAGAAAAAATGTTTTATTTTGCTAAAAAACTTATTACAACAGACTGTAGAAAGTATTTCTTAGTGTTGGCAGTGAACCTTCTATTTAATTTGATAGTGCAGAAGTAATTTGCCTTTTAGTGTTTTGCTTACATCACCAGCCAAATGAAAAGATTTTGAAAATATGTCAGCTTTGATGCAACATTTATGCTAGATGAATGGTGATCTTGGGCAACTACTAATCAATTACTCTAAATTCTTTTGGATTCCTGGTGCCCCAGGGGTATTCTTATAGTGCCATAGAGAAGAAAAAATCATCCTAAAAGAGCACTTGATGAGAATTACAAAAATCTGAAGCTTTCAGATCTCATACTTTAGTATTTTACTATGCCCTTTTTTTCTTCGCTATTACTCATCTGTCTTATTTTATTAGCATAAATTAAATAAAATTTTGAATGAACATATTTGTATTAGTTCTCCAGAGCAAACAATATGAAAACTGCCAATTCATTCTGTAAATAGGCCTTGGTTACATTTTGCACTTACTCCATATTCATACTCCTTTAAGAGGATTTGCAGATGGCAAACTAAATACAGATTGTTGAGAAAACTCTGGAATTATCATCTGAAAATATTCCCATAGTCACACATTCTCACTGATACCTCTGCATATTCATAAGCTTTTGGGAATTTGCACTGAGCACTTAATGCATCTCATCTACCTCTCCTTCCTCCTGCCCCAACCTGCACAGAGACTGGATTGTCATTCATTTCCATTATTACAAGCACTCTTGTGCCTGAAGAATCTGCTTTATCTTCAGCAATCATATGTTGCCACACTAAGTACGTTGCACAAATATTTATGTAGGCAACATAAAACTTCCATGAGCATTGTCTTCTTTAGTAAAGATGAAAATTTAACAGTTTGAGAGAACTGAATGCGTACATAATTGACACAGCTTGAATGTTTAAGTAGGGTGAATGGCTGTGTTGGAGAGACAAAAACCTTCCTCCTGAAATTGTATTTAGTAATATACTATTGAGAATCAATTGTTCAAAAATAAAGCGATAGTCTGGGAAGTAGTAGAAAAACCTAGATGCTCAGGAACTTATTCTGCACTGATATTTTCACAGATGTCAGTGTCCTAGCTCTCTCTACTGCTGGTGAGATGACCATTCATGTAATGTTATTGTTATTTCTGGACACTGAATGTCATCGCTTTATTAGGTGAGCAAACAATGATACAGTTACAAAGGAGAGTCAGAGAACTAAATTATGCATTTTCAATCAATTTTTACCTTCATGTATTGAGGGGAAAGGAAAACATGGTAAAAGTTTTATCACTGCTTTAAAGTGAAATTTGTAAGCCTATGCTTGCTGAACCCTTATATTTTCGAGGTTTTTCTTTCAAAAACCAGACATAATTTAAGAGTATTGAGAAGGAGAAAGGAAAGTGGCTTATTTTACAAAAAATGTGGCAAATTAAAAACTCATCAACTTTGTAATATTTTCCTGCCAATGCGCGATTAATCTTGATGTCTCAGTGGAGGTTTGTATCCACTTCCACCTCATGCTTTCTTAGTTTGCATGCCACAGAATTCAGAACACAAAGCTGGTTTGCAAATGAGGCCTGGAACTGTCAAGCTCTTACATGTATGTGAGATTTTATGTAAGTGTCCCTTTTCAAGTGGGTTGCTCAAATATGTGAGCTACCTTTCCATGAAAAAATTGCTGGAAGAGGGCCCAAAGAAGATTTTCTGCACCAGATTTTTATTAATTTATTTTGTTCTTCACCAGCTTGGTGGATTGCAGACTATGCTTGTGGACTTCCCAAGCAAGTGTTTATTAAGGAAAACATCAGCACAGCTGAGCATGAATCTGCATGAGTGACAAACACATTAGCTTATTCAGTATCTTTAACCTCTTATTTAATACATACTTATGCATCTGAAATGCAAGGTTTAAAAATGCCAGTCATGATCATTTATTATAGACCACCAAAAGCCAGCTGCCTAAGAACTTTTCAACAATTTTTTTTTGATATTTTATTGATTTTGCAATAAACATACAGTTGATGAAACCAGTGTAGGGATATTGGAAGATGCATGTCTAACAAATCCTGCAATATATTTGCCAATAGGTAACACGTCACCAGTCAGCTTTTTGAAAATCTGCAGTGGGATACAATTTCCTGTGCATAAAGGTTTATCTCGTTTAGGACCAATAAGCAACAATGCAGTACAAATTAATCTGCACTTCTACCATTTCATCTGATGCCCACTATACAAATAACAGAGGCTAAACATTGGCTCTTCAGATATTTTTCAGATGCTCAGAATAAAGAAAATGGAAGATTACAGTGGCTGAAATAGGCAATTTATCTACAACATCTAACTTCGGTCCTCACACTATCTGAATTAGGAGCCTAGACTATTTAATGATGACTTCAGAGAGGGATGTGAAATACCGAGACTCTGATCTCATCCCCAGACCCAGGTACCCTGGAGAGCCCCAGGGAGCTCTGATAGCAAAAGGCGCCCCAGCCCCTCGCTTGGGTGTCTCGATCAGATGGGACTATCTGGTGTTTAGCATCATCAGTTGTGAATCAGTAAATTTCTTTTTATTGCTTAGGTGTGTCTTGTTTTGCTACATGAGCTGGTGAACAGCTCTGTTCGCTTGGAATAACTTGTGGCTTCTGAAGCACTACCCTGCAGCAGTCTGCAGCTCTGTAGACATGACTCTCCAGGATCCTGCCATCTCCCTCAACTTATTTTAATCCAGTGTCAGGCAGGAAGACAATTTTTTTAAAATAAGCTGTGTTTTAAATTTTCTTTTATCTTTCTTTGTCTTGGGGACTTCTCCTTGCTCATTCTGTTCACTTTTTCTGTTCTAATATGGATAATTGACACCTGAGTTTGCTGTGCCATTCCTCCTTGAAGCAGGTCTACCTAGCCTATTCAAAATTACTTCTTAATTTCATTTGACCATAGTCATAAAATATTTTTCCTTTTCCCCCAGTGTAAGCATACTGATATTTATCTGATTCATTGATTTTTTATTCATCAGAGCTTTCTGTCCAAACACATTAGTAGAAATGTTTGTAAATTCATTCAGAACATTTTTACCTTTGCTAGAAACAGATAAGATTTCGGATAAGAATGAGATAATCAACTCTATCTGCAGAAAATAGTGAGTTGCTAGTCTCAAACATTTCAGCTGGATTTCTTTAAACTCATTCTCCAAGTTAAATGCATTTTGACATAATCAAAGAAAAAGTGCTAGTAATATCCTAACTTGGAACTGAAGTTTGGTAATGGAAGTGGAAGCCTAGTGGGACACAGCTGAAGGACCCTAGACAAAGGGAAATTGAGTTGGTCTTTGCTCACATGGAGACATGAGACATCCTCAGGGAAGGAGGAGACCTATTTTGTTATAATTATAGGCTGCAACAAGTTCTATATCCACATAATAATGCGGATCTTTAAGAAGAGCCTCTCACATGCTGTTCTAAATAATTTCAATCCTCAGGCGTCCTTACTCCTTTTCTTTGTAGATGAGTGTTTGGATATGTGTAGATGTGTGTAACAGGTTCTGGAACAAGCATTCTTTAAAACATGAAAATGAAAATGTCTCCTCTACCGGTTTCTTTGGAGACACAAGTGGAAGTATTTCTCATTTTAATAAATATAATTTTTTTTTCATAGTACTGAGAGTCTCCGTCTTCAAATTAGGCTCTCTGAAAAACTGACAGTTCTAAGATAACCTTCAGGTGGTCACTGCAGCAGCTGCTGTAACAATGATAAATTATCTGGCACACTGAGGGCAGTGATATTTTTTCTACTTTTTGTATTTTTGACTAATTATTAAGTGTTCTGTGCCTAAACAGGTTAATGCGATATTTTCTACCTGCACAACCTGGGCTAAAACCTCTTGAGTGAAGATAGGGAGAGATGTTAACTTATGATGTATTTTTTAAAAAAGGGAGAAAATAAACCCCCCCCAAAAACTTGGAAAAGGGTATTTTCTACTTCTCTCTCCAAAGAAATGTGATTTTCAGAGAAAGGAACAATTCTTCCTGGAGGGTCTCTGCTCTGTGTCTTTCTTCATGACAGCAGCTATGTCTTTCCTTGTTTAGGCAGCCAGATGAAGCCTGTTATTACTGCCCTATTGTCCAGGTGGGAGGAATGGATCTCCATACAATTATATGCTCCTCAGCTATGTCCTTCACCGGAGATGTAGTCAACATTCAAACCCAGCTATAGTACTCAACGGCTTTGCCAATATCAGCCAGTCCTGGTGCTCTGATATCACACCTGAATTAGAGTGATTTTGTCCTACAACCCTACGAAGGCCAGAGTGCAAAGAGGAATACTTTTAGCAACTTTGTAGGAAGTGACAATCTAAAAGGCGGTATTACAGTCACAGGATTTCAGGAAAGGAGAAAGATTTTAAGACCAATAATCCCAGAGTAGGGGTTCTGCAAAAATGGCATAGGAAAAAACCAACCAAGTATTTCAAAGAAATATCATGATCATACTATCACCTTTAAATGCATATTCACATTAGTAGTAACCTAAAAAAATGTTTTAATGGGCTAGTACCTCTGGTTTGGGGAGAGTGCTAAGATAAACCACAAGTTATTACAAATGAGACATTGCTTTCTGTTTGGGATTTTTTTTTTGAGGGATAACACTTTTTTCCAGCACCAGCCTATTCTAGACACATTCAGACATAAAACAAACAGAAAGGAAAAATTTGCTCTGTACCTGTAACTTCTATCACTTTACAGCCTTAACTACGCTTAGTAACATTTATTTTCCTACCAAATAGAAACATCAAAGGTGTGAAATGCTTTCAAATAGAAACATGCGAATTTAACATTTTTAACAAGCTAAATTATAGGTATGAAATAGATTTCTATCCCTATTGAAATCTATTGTGCTTTCCATTTTCTGCATGTGTCTAGCAGAGACAATCACAGTGGACAAAAGCAGAATTTTTCAGAACAAACCCTGTAGATGCAACCCACTCTGTTCCTTATAATGAAAATAATTACTTTAGCTTGTCAACCTGTAGGCTTTTGACATCATTGCCAGTACATGGAATATGAGTTTCAGTTTCTGTGGGAAGCTGGGTAAAAGCAGAGAGATGGAAAGTGCTTTTAACACAAAGCAAGTTCGGATATACTCCTTGATAAAGTTTCAGATTACTAAAAATATTCATAACTAGAAGAATTTTATGGCTTTTGTTTGCAGAAATGCATCAGTATCTGTGGGAACAGATTTTTTTTCTGGTAAATTAAATAAAATTATACCTTCTTACTTCCTTTCTTTCTCCTACTATATCTCGCTGTAGGAAAAATTAAATAATGAGAATTTTGTTGTTGTAGTAACTGTGATCTATTCCCTCCTCAAGCAATGCCTTTTAAATATCTACTTGATTGCACCTGAAAATCTTGCCCTCTGATGGGGTTCAAACACCTAAAGTTGTGCTAATAAGAGAAGCTTCTCTTCTTTTTCCATGACCTAAATATATATGTATATTTAATGAGAATGGGATGCACAGGAAGATGCCAAAGGCCTGTTAGAGAGTAACTGGACTGATAAAATGGTGCTGTGGTTAGAGAAGCACATTAGCATTTGTCTGGAATCAGTCACCTGGTCCTCCCCAGGTGGTGTGTTTTGCTTGGCTCCCTTGATCCTTTCCTGTCAGATGAAACTGAACAAGAACATGTTCCTCAGGTAGGCACTGAGTATTTTCTAACTAGTAATGGTCATTTGGACAATGGGGTCTAGCTGCAACAAGTATGAAATAAATGCGCAGGGAATGATGTAAGCTCCTCCTCATGATCTATTTAAATCTGTAGGTCTGTCCTTCTCTGGATTATGCTATCTGTTAACGCAGCCTTAGCCTCTCTACTTTACAACACATGGCTTCAAGGTTGAATTCTTACCACATTTTTAAAATCCACCGTACCACAGTCCCCCACTCCTTATGGTTGTTTATTTTTTGGCAACATGTCTGCCATCTGCATATGAGAGTACTGTAAACAAGAAGCATGTACAGGAATTGTGCCGCTACAAATGTTCAGGGCACATAGCTCTAAGGAAATATGAGTTATTTTCTTGTTTACTCAAAAATCTGAAAATCCTTCTTTCTGAAGGAAGTCTTCTCATACTTACACAGGCAATCTACAGATAATCAGATTTCACTGACTACTGATCTGATCTCAAAGAATTCCACTTAAAATTTTGTGTGGACATTTATTTCATATAGGAAAAATAGTGAAATTACTACTACACTCTGACTATTTCATATGGGAAACTTGACTGTATGATATTCAGATTTTCTTCCCTGAAATAGTATAAAACAGTGTAAGAACTATTAAATTATTTGACTTAACATTATATTGAAAATAAACACTCTTAATTTCCACAGGGAATAGTCATTTCTTGCATTACTTTTTTTTGTAGGTTAGATCTTGGTTTGTTTATCTTTAATTATCTGTGCTATGACCTGAGATCATTAATTATTTCTCTGCAAAACAAGGTAGACCTCTCAGTGATTTTCCTCCTGACTTAATAAATATACATAAGAATGTGAACTAATACTTAAAAATCTCCATATGAACATCAGCCACAGCTAGCTATTCCCTATGGGAAATGAGAGCTGGGAGGAGTACATCCATGCATGAGTGGTTCTTGGAAGATTCCTTTAAAGTGTTTTTAGTGGACTTTTTTACCTCTCTTTCAGAAATATAAAAACAGAACCACTTAAATGATCACTCCTTAGGTACTCACCTGATCACATAAGTTGGGAAAGAAAGCATCTGATTGACATAATGTTGTTCACTGAGCAAATGTCAATCAGGGTTGTTTTTTTTCCATGTGTCAACATAAATATGTTCAGTTTTGCGTGAAATACTTCAATCCATATACAGAGAAAATAAAGTCCTAAAACTAATAATAAGGAATTAGCTTTTTTAATGCTAACTCACTCAACACATTCACCCAGCAAATCAAAAGGCCAGTTAGAGATTCCTCCATTGCTCTAAGGGTTATTCAGAAAAGTCCAAGGTGTTCAATCAAATATGCTGTCATAAGTAACTCTGGATGTGTTATAGTGATGTTCTCTGTCTTCATATGAAGTATTAAAATATATTCTGAACCAGGAACCAGGCAAATGGCTTTGTCAAAGCCTACAGGGTCATATGCTTTTTTATTTTGGCTCAATGAATATTTGAGTATTTTATAAGCAATTGAAAACCTCCACATACACAATCCTAAAGTGGAGCCTCCATATTCTAATAATAAAATTGTTTATACCAGGTGGGGCAATACCAAAAAGAGATTGAGATCTTTTTCCCTCAGAACAAGTGAATATATTTCAATCAAATTCTTTCTTACCTGTGAGAGATACAGACTCAAATACAGTACTCTCACCTGGGCAAAAGGTCTAGTCATAGTAAGGGAAAGTAGTTGCTCATTCCCTTGTGAACTAGAATCTATAAATTGATTTCAAAACAACACACTGCACCTTAAACTTAAGAGAAAGTCACAACTAGCTCTGAACAACATAAAGGATAAGTAAACAGACAATAGGAAACTAAGAAGAGAATGGAAATTATGCTAGTCATTTCAATGGAAGCAAAAATAAACCATAAATTTTTACTACAATAATAAAAAATTTTAAATCGCTTTCATAACTCCATTCTTCTTTGACTATTATGATTCATCTTTAAATACTTTCCTTTAAGTCTAGTGTATTTTGAAGCACTAAATTCAGGCACTAAGACCACAGAGCTACCTAGGTATCTATCTCATTATAAATAAATTTTCATAAAATGTGCTCTCAGATCATTGAGTATGTAATAAACCATAATCATACTTCCATACTGTCTTCCACCGTGTCATATATCAATTTTCTTTCTTCTAGCAAAATCTTTCTTATTATATTGAATTACAGTGAAGTTTTGGTGAGGTAGTTTTTCAGCGTAAGATTTTTCTGATGAACAAAAAGGCTTACTGACAAGGGTTTCTTAATGGTTAGCTCTTTTAGTAATATATTTTCTAAATAAAAACTTCTGTTTTACAGTCACTCTTTGCTTGCAGGGTGAACGGCTTTAGTTTAATTTCTAAATGCCAAAATCTCAAATGCTTCTGTACAAGAGTTGAACTAACCTTCCTGATTCCCTGGGGAACACCATGGTAATTCTACCTTTCCCGGTGTCATGGATGACTGTCCATCCAAAATAGCAGTACCAGTGCTCTCAGTGTATGTTAAGACTTCTAGAAATGCTAAATGGGTTAACACTCTTTACTACAAAGATATCAATAATATATACCTGATGAAAATATCTTTACGATCTGTCATTAACTAAGGCTGTAATCTTCACTGCAGTTAAAATATGCATTAACTAGAATTGCAAATTAAATACGCTAAAACTTGGAAACAGATTTTAAAATGGTAAATCAAAAGTTTTTGCTAACATCCCACTTAAATGTAAAATATATTAATATTTAATTTGAAAATATTCACAAATGCAACAAGAAATTTGTGTACACTGGTCTTTCAGTAGACTTCAGGGTGCTCGTAATATTTTCCAAAAGAATCGTTTGAGTTTGTCTTCAAGAGCGAGGCCAAGCTTCTTGGAAGAACACCCTACTTCTATCTCCAAAACACCAGTCAAACTTGTCTACATTTCTTCCTGTGTAGCTGGTGTCTTTATCTGTGTCTTCTTAAGGTAATGTGGCACAGGGCATAGGTAAGAGTGATGTAAGAAGGGCTGGCTTCAAACCGTGCAGAGCTGACATCAGTAGTCTGGAGGAAGGCAGCACTAAGCATACCGAGTATTGTGAGTGCCCCTCTGACTGATAGGGTGTGTGCTTCTGCTGAAATAGCATTTCCTGGCTTTGGACCCTTCTTTGCTCCTACACAGTCAATTTTGGTCCCCTGTAGGTAGCAGAGCAGAAAGGTGCTTCCATGCTGAAGATTCACTTCTGTAAAAATAAGAAATACTCAAAATCTGATGAGATGTTTTTTGGTTTGGGTTTTTTTTTTTTTTGGTTGGTTGGTTTTTTTGTTGTTGTTTTTGTTTTGTTTTGATTTTGTTTGGTTTGTTTTTTGGTTTTCTTTGGTTTTTTGTTTTTTTTTTTTTTTAGTTTTTGGGCTTGTATAATTTATCACTAAAAATGGCCGAGATTTTTTAGCTTACCTTGATTTTTACAACTCTTCACTCATGAATGTGCTTTCAGCTGGGCTATTTATTAGCAACAGATTTACTAATTTAGCCTCATGGCTGTAATCCAGATGGTGTTTTCTTTTCTTTAAACCACTGAGTGTTTAAGGAAAGAACTGGAGCTGTGTAGTTTACTGATGTAATGTCATAACACTTCCTGTATTACACGATTTATAATGTTGCAGACGATTGCTTCTGCTTTACAAAGACTCATCTTCCTCAGAAAAAATATAGATTACTGCAACTAAAATGACAGACACCTGTGCTTTTTTCAGAATAAATGGAAGTGATATGCCTACTATGTGCAGCATATAGCACTGGATCAGGGAAAACAATCAGATTACCTCAGAACAATCAGTGTTTATCTGTCAGTCACTGATTTATAAAAAACATATAGTATAAGCAATAACACAGTTGTACCTTCAAAGACACTACATGGCTGTAATTCCATAGTAGATATATCACTGTTTTATGGATCTTTCTGTATTATTTAACAGGAATTCTTTGTTTATATAAGAATTACCTAGGTCACTCACCGTTCTGAGAGTGGTGTATTGACTTTGGCCCCAGGCTTAAGTCTTAGGCACTGTCAGGTCCTGTCCAGTTGTGCATAGAATACATTTTGTAAGCTTTGAAACCTCTGAAATTATGAGTTAATAAAAATATTGACAGAATCTGAACTGGAGCACCCTAAGCATGTTGCTGCACAATAATACTGTTTTTTTCCAGAGGGAAAAAAATCAAGAATTGGACAACATTAGGATAGCATTTATTTTTTTTACTAACAGGAGGACTGTTATAATTAACACTGAGAAAATAGGCTTTAGTGACAGTAAATGTGCAAAGAATTCATTAAAATATCACACAAAGCATTTGTTCTCCTGGATTGAAAGTTGAGAGGCAGGGGGCAAGAACAAGTCAAATGGAATGATATGAAATAGCCTGAGCCTGCTTGTCTTTGTGTTGTCATGGCATTCTAAAGCATTTCTGTATGCTAATTCACTTTTTTTTCTCTGTTCTGATTTTAGCCACTCACATTTTACAGCTGTATTTGTCTAACTTTTTCTAAATATTTTCAATTTTTAATGTGACGTCTTGTCTCGTGAAAGGTGTCACTTACCTATCATTTGAATTCTGTCTAACCTGCAAAGCTGAGACAATATCTGATATCACCCTGATGGTCTGGAAGAGGTAGGTGTGTCAAAAGAATCATTTCATTTCCATACTCAGGTGCCCTTTAGTCTTTCTGTAAGGGTTCCTAAGAGTCTAAATGATTATGGAGAATTTTGTGACTGAATTTATCTAACTGGAATTTTATACTCATAATTTTTTTTTGTTTATTGCTTAACAAGAAGAAATAATAAGATATTTACCTACTAACTCTCTTTGAACTTAAAATTTTAGTTAAATGGAAGCCTGTTGAGCAAAGTTTAGTCCTGTTTTCATTAATAATTGTTTATTGTAATATTTTTTTCTCTTCTCTCTTATTTTTAGCCACACATACAGGAAAAAAAACAAAACAAAAAGGCCTCAAACTATTGTCATTCCTCATGTTGAACACTTTTCAAGGACATTATCCAATTGTAATTCTATGAATGTTGACACTGCACAGTACTAAGTCTTTTGGACCATGCAATACTGTACATTTTTAAGGTATCTTTCATTCTAACTGAATGCATAATCAGAATGACTAGTGTTCTTGTTGTGCCTTTTTAACCAAATCATTCTGTGAATTTTGTCAGCAAACAAGAATAGCAAATTTTTGTTCTAACAGATACATTTTGAATTACAATAAGGAAAAAAATGACAAAGAAAATGAAGCCTTCATGAGAGATTGCAGTGTTAGTTTTTTGCTCCCATCACACTGAAACAATTATAAAAAAAGAAGGAGATGATTTTTTACATGTGGTCTTAGATAACTGTATGCAGAGTTCACAGAGAAATCAACCTGAAACTTCATAACACAAGATTTTAAAAATGGAGAATAAAAACAATGAAGTGATTCCAGTCTACTACTGAATTGCTGGGCAGCAGGACTTAATAAAATTAAAGGATGAATAGCAGATTTGTAGTAAAATATTGCAGTTATAATTAGGTATAGTTTAATTAGTGATAATATGGTATAAAGACAAATCTTTTAATGAGCTAAAGCCAGTTGGAAACTTGCCTTCTAAGTCAATGAAGAGATGGTCTCCACGCTATATAAGGACACTGGCTTAGGATGGACATGGAAGGAAAATCTTATGTACATAAAGTAATGAAAAAGACTTTTTTTTCTCAGTCTCTTCACAAAGTAAGAAATGAGTGACCCATCCAGGTCCCTCTGCACCATCAAAAGCCTTTGGACTACTACTGCTCTTCCAGCATACTATATAGAAGTTCTTGTGCTTTAGGGCATAAGTCAGTCATTAAGCCTGCAAACACAGGTGGTTTCCAGAGTTTTCACAGGACTAGTTTTCACTGAAATTCAAAATCTTGCCAAAATCAACATGTTTAAAGAATCAGGTCAATTAATTGCATTTTCTTTTGAAGGAAAACTGGAAAAAATCTAATGTTTTTGATACAAATCACAGTCATACATTCAGAATATTTTTTTTCTTGCACCCATCTTTCTGTGATCTTTGTGAATTCAAATTCTCTTTTCCTCATCAATTCAAGCTCTTGCCAATGTACCCATGGATTTCATATGGGCATAAGCATATTAGAAACAATAAATTATTTTATGTATGCCTATGCTGGAAATTGCCTATGTTCTCTGACAAATCACCTGCAACTATCTTGGAAAGGAAAAGATTGCATCAGAAATATCCTGTTACTGTGTAGTCCTATCTTATGTTAGGAAAAGTGGCCAGTGACTTGACTTCTTTATTTCCCTTTTTCATGTTATATTAAGTGGGACAAACCAGCAGATTTTTCCATTTGCTTCCATTTCCACTCCAGTTATGGCTGAAATTGTACCTTTGATTAAAGTTTAGAACAATTCATTAGTTAGTCAATGTTCAAAAATGCAGTTTTAAAGACTAGAAAAGATTAAATAGCAACGGATGGATCTTCCTTCAGGACATGGGTTTACCACCTTTTCACTCTTTACATGCTCTCATTCCCCTCATACTGCCACAGCTTCTTTTCCATCTCTCTCGATCCGGAAAATGGGGTTGAAGATGTGCTAAGTAGTAGCACTGGGTTTTAGATCAGAGATCTAAGTTGTAGATCCTGGAGTTTTAGTTGCACGAACTCTTCAGTAAACAGGTAAAGAGGGACAGGAGGAGAAAAGAGGAAGCACTGTAACACTCTATGTTTTCTTCTTTTTTTTTTTTAATTTTTTTGAAGTTGTGATTCAGTAAACACATCCAAGTAATGGCTCACTTGTAGTACTGATTTTTTTTCCCCCGCAAAAAGCTCAAAATTTAACTTAGATTAAGGATAAATTAATTCCTGATTCAATTTATTCTTCAACCAGTATTTTGTATGTTTTATTTTTAATCTAATTGGTTCTCATATCCTCTTTTTCTTTGAAAAAACATTCATTTTATGTCCCAAATAAGCTCTGCTACAGCTTTGGTCTCTGATCACTTTTGGACAAGAGAGGGAAAGCAAAACTGAAGTCAGCACTTTAAAAAATCTCTGAAACTGGGCGGAAGTCTCATTTGTGTTAGAATATAATCTGGATTTAAAGTACAGTCACTGCTATGGGCATGAACATAATTTCTAAATTAACTGAATAAAAGTAAGAAAAAGCTGTAATAAAACTTTAATTCAAGTTTAGATGTCTTGTTAAGCACATCCTAAACAATATGTCTTCTTTTTCTGCAAATAGGTGGTGGTAGCGGTGAAACGTCCTTTTACCTGCTGCCAACAACACTTGCAAAATTGTAAGCACCCTGTGTGTACTCTTTGTTGTGAATCACAGTCCAGCTGTGTCTTGTTTACTAAAGCAACCAGTTTTAGAAAATGGGAAGAAATACTTTTGTTTGCTCACCTCTTACATTCAGCCTTTTGAAGTGATCCTGTAAAAGGGCAGATGAAAAGTACAGTTGTAATATGTAAAGAGGTCAGAGAACACTTATTATCTGATGGGCTTTCTCATTATTTTGGAAAAAAACCCAAATGTTTTTGACTGTAGGGCAAAAACAAAAGATCTCAGTAAAAGTGGACTCATGATTTTCTTGAGAGACCAGTAAATCTCTTGAACCACAAGGTGTTGTGTTCATTACGTAGAGCAGTATCCTCTTTTCCCTTTCTCTCATGAAACATCCGGTTTTGCAATTCCTACTCAGTCTGATATGAATTAAAAAATAAACACTATCAATATTGTTATTTTCCAAGTCTCCAAAAATCTGTGCCTACTGAAAAAATATGTAGTTATCTGCAGTTTGGTTGTGTTTCCAGGGAGGATTTTTTATGCCTTTGCCCGAAGAAATTGATTAACCCAAACATTGTTTCCAAAGTGTCAGTGGATTTAAAGGAATGAACAGTTTTGTTCACAGTGTTAATGCCAAACATCGTGTCCATTAATAGAACACTGGATAATACGCCAGGAGCCTTCCAGCCATGCTTTCACATGATGCCAGCCCTTCTCAATGGAAAACAGCAGTGTTCTCTAAGACCTGTCCAGGAGCAAGAGCTTTTTCACAAGGATCAGAGGGAGGGTGACATGTACATTGGTCTTCTGCTTAAAGGAATTATTCCTGACATCACTACTAATTAATGGTATTCATATGTTAAATACAGCAGCTCAAGAGGTAAGTTTGCATTTTCTAATAAAGTCAGGGGCATGATTGAAGAATTCTTTAGCCGAAGATTTACGTAGCTTACTGTCAGTGAGAGGAGAAAACACTAAAGCCTCCACTAAGCCTATTTTTTTATCTGCAGTAAGTTGTGTGCTGTGACCATTTAATTTTATTATTGTTAACTGCACTAAGCCATTGATTAATGCTCTTATAAGCTGACTTTACACTGATTTAATTAAAAGTCTATGTCATGGTTTAACCACAGCCAGCAGCCACACAAACACTCGCTCACTCCCTCACCTGTGGGTTTGGGGAGAGAACTGGAAGACTAAAAGCAGGAGAACTCACGGACGTGAGATGAAGACAATTGAATAGGAAAACAAAAAGACACACACACAAGCAAAACAAAACAAGGAATGAATTCACTTCTTCCAGTGGGCAGGCATGTCCAGGAGAGCAGGGCCCCATCACTTGCAACAGTGACTTGGGAGGACAAGCACCATCACTCCAAATGGCCCCCGCTTCCTCCTTCTTCTCCCAGCTTTATTTACTGAGCATGGTGCCACATGGTCTGGAATATCCCTTTGGTCAGTTTGAGTCACCTGTTCCAGCTGTGTCTTCTCCCAACCTCCCAGGCACCTCCAGTCTGCTCACCAGCATGGAAGTACAAGAAACAGAAAGGTCCTTGGCTCTGTGTAAGCCCTGCTCAGCAGAAACAAAAACATCTCTATATTATAAACTCTGTGTTTATCATAAATCAAAAACACAGTCACACACCAGCCGCCATGCAGAAAATTAACTCTAGCCTTGCCAAAACCATCACAGCCTCATACTTTAGCATTTTCTCTAGCCATTCATGGTTTGAAAAGCACTGGTTGGGATTCCTTGGTGAGTGCTCAGTTCCAAAGTTACTTAGAGACAGTTAACTGAGATTTTGCAGCCTCGTTTTTAAAGCTACCTGAACTTTCAGATCTTATTATTTCTTTATATGGTGCGTTCATAGTAACACAAAACATAGTTTGGGGAAAGTGATACACAAACTATCAGAGGAGCTGTAACGCAATAAAAGAGAATTTTTAAAAATTCCATCTCCATATCTTTACAAATTCCATGTTCAAAACGTAAGTATGTTGTATTTACGTGATGGACTCAGTCTGGCTATCTGTTCCAGCTGTCACCCCATTTTGTCTCAAGAAGAACTTTAGACACATATGATTCTTTCTTCCACTCATCTTTCTGTCTCTTCTTTTCAAGAAAGTGTGAGGCCAACTTTTGCCTAGATGGGAGGTTGATGCGATCTGGTTGGGTCATCAGCTTGAAATGTTAGGGATTAGGAATTTGGGAAGCACAGAAGACCATCTCACTTCATAGTTCAATTGTAGTCTCAGACTCTAAGTACCTAAACCTGTTTTATATTTTCTGATTGATTAGTCTTTTAAATACCAGTAGAGCTGCACCATGTAGAGAAGCAAGAAAAAGTTCTAAATTGGGTTCTGAGAGAACTATATTTATGTTATCATTGAATTACCTTGGAGAAGGGACTCTCAGTGGCAATGTTAGCTTGAGTGAAATAACATGCTGACTCAGGTGTATTGCCTTTGACCTCTGCCCTTTTTGGAGCCTGGTGCAGTTATAGTACACACTCTGGAAACTATAGCATCTTTGAGACTGTTTTCCTCTATTTTACTTTGATAGGCAGTGCACTCCAATATTTTATCTGTTTATTCTTTCTGCTCTAGGCTCTTTTCATGACAGTGTTATTCATGTGTTGCTAGGACACTGACATGTTGGAAAAGAGGGAGAAAAGTCACAGCTGTCTCCTCCTTATGCCAAGACCTTTAAGGCAAAATCTTAGTTGCTAGACAGAGATATATTTACTAAATTGGGACCAAGAGGATGTTGTTCAAGGTGTCCCAAAATAGAAACTTCAACCAGTTGGAAAGCCAAACAGGTTTTCAAATGCAAATGTCCTTAGTTAGCAGAAAATTTAAAGGAAACAAGGAAGGCAGAAATGTCTGAACATTGTTAGGGGGTATTATGTCTGCGCATGGAATGAAAGAGCACCATTCAAGTGCAAAGAGTGGGACAAATTATCTCGTTCTGAATGAAAAGTAGAGTGTATTTGTGCCTGTTACAGAACACTCAACAGCACAGTAAAGTTGACAGGTTAAATTAGGGTGCCTTTTAAAAAAAAATCAGTTTTATTAACTCAGTCATTAAAACTCTTCCTTTTTGGCACACCAGTCTTGGACTAACAGTCTTGTGAACACTTTGCTCTCTATTTCATAGGAAGGTTTTACACAAAAATATAACTGAGCTTGTTTGCTGCCAAATTTGACCCAAGCATCTGCTCACAGACACAGCAGAGAAAGCTGTCAACAAACGTACAAACGTGGAAGGTGATTAGAAAGAAAAGACATGTAAGTTGTAGCATGCCTGTAGATGATAAGTGATATATTATATAGAGCAGCAATGGCGGTGAAAGCACACATATGCACACAAGCATGCAATCTGACATAAAAAGTTAAACCATGTCTCAAAGTCTTGCTAGTATCAAAGCCAGTGGTTGATTTGTTAGTGGTTGGGATAGTAAGAGTTTTTGAAGGGATGAAGAACAATCTTGGTTCTAAAATGAATGGTGAGAAACCTGGTAAAATTAATCTAAAAGAGAAAGGAACAGGATGTGTGATTTCTTAATGGCTTATTATTAAAGCAAAGAATGCAAAAAAACAAGGGCCATGGTAGAGATCCTTAAAAATTAAAGAGATCTTTACCTTACACTTCACTAAACTGAAATCAGCAGCAGACACAGAATACTTAAAATACAAACAAATACACTTATAATTTTTTTAAAATTCCTAACAGAAAATCAGAGAGATAATCCAATTAAATTTTCATAAAAGTACATTGCATGAATTGTAACTAGTCTAATGTACACAAAACATGATCTTTCAAAGAAAAACAATAAAGTTGCCAAATAAACCAATGAATTTAATAAATAAACCATATTACAAATTTGTGGAATGCAACAAGTCAACGTATTTCATTAGTCAACAAACACCTAGGAGCTGCAAAACAATTCATTATGTACATAATTCAGTATAGGCCCCAAAAATGCATTAGCCTATGTTCTTTTTCCTTGCATCTTTGCAGTTGCTTGATGTCTGGAATGGAATCGTTTGTACTACTTTAAAACAGGAAAAAAAATCCCGAAATAAACAAAAGCCATATTTATCTATTCTGATGTGATTTGAAACATATATACACTTAAAATGTCTGGTTTGTACTCTGGGTGTATCCAATTTGCAACAACTCTTTCACGCAAAGAGGAAATTAAAGAGCAGATTGCTAAATGGAATATAAACATGATTTCAGTCAGGCTTGCTAATACATCAGGATGAAAGCCGACACTCTCCTTTATTTAAAATTATTCTAAACACTGCATGTCAAATATTTTAGACATCATTGAAAATGGCTGTCACATAAAATGTAAAAGGGCTCCACATATATTTGGCATGGCTTTACTGTCTGAATGTGTGAATCTCTACACTGACACAAAATTGCTACCCTGTCAGCATGTAAAAGGACGGATCATTTAATCTCTTTAGTGATGAAGTTTCAAATCCACAAAGCACAAGCTATCAGTCCTTTGAGATGATTATGATGCCTCGAACCTGACAGCTTGTGATGACAGCTTTCACAAATTCTGGAAATCAAATTGTTTCTGCATCTAACAGAAGAAGGCAGGTGTGTACATAACAAAAATGGATGAGGTTAAACATGGGGATAGTGTGATCTTTATGTTCAGTGTAATTGTTAAAAGTTATACCAGGGAAAATTATGGATTTTGGTTCTGAACCTCTTCATGATATACACAGATGAGGGCACCAATAACCCATATGGGTAAAAGGTTTGCCAGGAAAGGAATATCAAGATAAACAGATGGCTGTACCATTGCCATATGGCTCCTCGGAAATTGGACGATGCTATGGCATTTTGCCACAAGATAGATCTAGTTTTATTTCTGTGCCAATATTTTAAGCAATGCAAGGAAAGAATACATAACTATCTGCAATTAGCTGTGTTATGTAAATATGTAAAAACCTAACTGGTTTATGGGAAATTCCATAGACTGATATGTTTCTGAAATACAGATATCAATTCACTGGACAGTTATTTGCTTCAGCTCTCCATTTTTCATACTTTTTACTCAGAAAAATGTGTTAAATAAACTAAGTTGCTGTGCTGATGAGACTTAATTTCACAGTTTATCTCTCTGTACAGAACAAAGAAATTGTCTCTGAAACACAGTGTTAGCAGTGCTAAAAAAGCAAAGGAAAGCAGAAGGAAACTACAGACCATTCAAAATAAGGTCAGTAATTCCAAAACTCAGCTGGGCTGGATAGCTGCATACATAACCAAATTTTTCAGATATGACCTTGTACCCAAGGTCAAAGGTTTGCTGTTATCATGGAATAAGTACTTAGTAGGACTTTCTGATGGTTCAAACAGTGCCGGCTGACATATCAGGTGTATTGCTGCATTTTCATGAATGTTGCACTCAATCAGGTTTTGCACTGGCTCAGACATACTCTTGGTAGTGGCTCAGACTGGTATTCTTTTAGAAAGTAAATGAAAGCTTAGCATGAGGTACAGATATGCAGGAGAGTATAAAACAGAGGGTATTTCCACTTCATAGAATGGTGACTTGGCTTCTCATGTTATAATAGCAATAACAGGGCTTTCAATGAGAAGTTTAGGGAACAATAAGTGACTATAGGTATTACATTATTTGTATACTTAAATCCAAAGCACAAAGCTTACATTTTTATCAAGAAATTACACTCTGGGCAGATCAGAGTGAAAGCTTCACTTATAAGGACACTAATGACTCTCGAAAAACTGCATTAAATAGTACCTAATATTCGAAAACATCAGCATGTCTTTAGGGCACAAAACTGAGCAAGAAGACACAGAAATAAATCCAAGATTTAAAAAAAAAAAGAAAAAAAAAACAAAATGAAAAAACCTCCACATCATTCTTCAGTGGTATTTCCTCCAGCATTTCAGTTAGGAGTTATTCCTTCCAAGCACTACATTTTACTGGTTGAATTCCCCAGCTCTAGAAGTATCTCAAAGCATTTAGAAACTTTTTGAGTATTCCTTTAGCTAAAATTAGCAGTCAGCCTGATTCTCTCTTATTTCAAATCTTTGCCTGTAAACCATAAACATAAAATCACAGAGCAGTAGAAATAACCAGAAGATCGGTTCCACAATTAACTTGTGGGTTGCCAGCCATGATGGGCTTTTCTGTGTAAGGAAATAAATGGAGAGCAGATGGGGAAAAACAAAGCAAAAAAACCCCCAAAACCCTAGAAAGTGGAAATGTGTTAGAAAAACATATTGCTGACCTTAAAAGGTAGCTAGCAATTTTACACAACAAGTGTTACTCTGAGAAAGCTATACTGACAGATGTTGCCTTCACAGAAGCTTTGGAGAACCCCTTCAGACAGTTCCTTTTAGAAATCCATGAAGATTTCAGAGGATCTATGTATACTTCAAAGTTTTGATCACTTGGGCTTTTCAGTGGCCACAGAACTGCATAGCCTGCAGTACAGGTCTTTTTTTGATTCTTCATTTCCCTGAAGTATTGTAGGCTTCAGGGAAAAATTCTGCCATAGCTTTGAAGCACAGATATAGTTGAACTACTGCAGAAAGCTCTGTGGGTTTTTTGCACTCAGCAAAATGTTTTTCCATGCACTTGCATTCTTTTCTTTAACAGGTCTCACATCCCTACCCACATTTCATTAGAAAACTGGTTCTACTGCAGGATATTCAGGAGTAAGACCAAGGTATATTAATATTTCAATTTTTAACTGAGATATCAAGGCTTTTGACAGACAAATAGTAAGTTGACCACATCTTTTGGCATAAATGGATTACAGGTCTCCAAAACCAGCTTGCTCTCCCACCTAATTATTATTACTGTGACTCACTGTTAAATTCCATTTGTGTAATACTATATTCAGCTATATTCAGCAGATTTGTTCCACAAGGTTGGTTCTACAACAGCTCTTGGTCACAGTCTTTTAACACCTTATTCAAGGGAGGAGAAGTAGGAGGGAAAAGAAAGAAGGCAGAAAATGAGAAGAGGATTGAGAAAAGGAGCAAACTTGTAGGGAAACTAACTTAGTTGATTATTGTGGCTTGTCTATTCAGTACAATGAGAAGTGTGCTCTTAAAAGAAAACACCCTCAGCATTATAAAAGTCATCTTTTGAAAACAAGATGCTGCATTTAGTGGCCAATACATAGATATCTGTAAGAATCTAATTTTAAATTTTCACCAGAATTCTTTCCACTTTGGACCTGGGACAGAAAAAAAAATAGTCCATTATCAAAACAGTATGTTTACTTAATGGGAGTTCAACCTCCCTTTTTCCTACACATTTTCTGTCAAAATGGTTTTGTTCAAATGACACATATCCTTGAGATATTTTGCTTTTAGTGAACTATTAATGTCCTACTTTTAGTTAGACAGGTTTTCACTAGTGCTACTGGTATATTTTTGAGCCATTTGTTCTGTATTGCTGTAGCCTAAAAACTGTATTTTGGCTGCTCAAAATTAAGATTTTTTTTGCAACTTAATCAGAAAATCAGCTCTAGGATGACCTTACCTAGACAGAAGACTGAGTATTGCTTGAATCCCCTATTTTTCAAAAGTGATTAGACTGGACAAGAGAACAATCTTAGGGAATAAAGAGGTATTTTTCTGGGAATACATAAATTGAGTTATTTATCATAGCAAAATGAAGGCCAGAAGGAAAATTACTTTCTATAGCTATACTGGAAGGAAAATAAGAAAAAACCCGTTTGACTAAAGAACAATATTAGCACAATAATTGGTTATAAACTGACTGTTGAATGCTTTCTGTCTGGCGGTAAGAACCTTTGAGCGCTAAAATAGATTGCATAGGGTGCTTAGGGAAACTTTCTAACTGCAAGCTTTAAAGAACAGCATAGACAAATGGTTTTGAGCACTGTGATCCACACAATATGGGGAAAGAATGGGTAACTGGACAATCTCTGAAACTTCCTGCCAGCCTTATTTCTGTAATGTGATTTCAAAGAAGATCAGAGAATTGGACCAAATTTGGTGATCAAACTATTGCTTCCAGAAGTGCACTGTTATTGTTAAGACAATATGTAAAATTTGTAATCAAATAATAATATGTAATAATTGTAATCAAAATCTCCAAGCTACTTTTTAACTGTCAGAAGACTATACCTTCTGACAAAATTTTTAGCTCTGCTACCCAGAATAGATATTTTCACATACATGACAATGGGACACTTTTCAGAAAGTTTTCAGGTCCCAAAAGGAATCTTGCATAGCACCTGGAAGAAAGGGACAACTTTTAAATGTGTATTTTGGAGGGTAAGTTGCATAAAAAACAACACAACACAAAACAAAAAAAACCAAACCAAACCAAACCAAACCAAACCAAAACAAAACAAAACAATCTCCCTAATCACATGAAAGCTTGAAAAAGACAAAAAGGAGCTTCAGAAGGTTTTGTCCATCTCCACAGAAGAGTCTTTTCCCACATCACATCAGGATTTTTAGGACTAAAACTTAATTCTGGAATAATTTTTCTTGAGTATCTACTCAATGCAATGTTTATCTGCTTTAGTTTCTAGATGCCATTGTATACACTATTAAAATACATTCTGTGACAATAGCAATTGCATTGCTACAGGTTTTTGAAGTTACCTTACTTTTATTTATATTCTGGCAGCACCATTGATGCCTATCCTTGATCTTAAAATCAAGAACTAAACATGGTTAGAAGGGAAAAAGGGGTTTTACCTCAGTATTTATTTTAGGGATCCTTGGTGCACTCCCTCCAGGTGGAACACACTGGAATACACATCCAAAAATGCACACCCAATAGTTTGAGTATAACATTATAGGCCTTACCAATTAGCATATCTATCAAGGATTCCCCAATGAGAGGCTGAGCGAATCCCCCTCCCCAAGTAACCTTCCCTCCCTGGACAAGCCTATCTTAGTTTACAAAATATGTTCCAGAGAAGACCTTGGTGTCTGAGGCTTCTAAAATGTTTGGTCTCCTGGCTTAAAGGGTTGTTGAGTCTATGCTAGTTATTAAATCTGAAGAATTAGAAGTATGTGGGCTAAAAATACTTAAGAGTACATAAAAGCTGTATAAAAGTGTATATAAAAAGGGGTCTATAAAAAAGGAAAAAATCATCGTGGCATCACCATAAATCTAATTAAAAAAAGAACCTCTCAATACATAGTTGTAGGTGAAATGATGATTTCAGAGAGTGTAGGTAGGGGAGTTAAGTAGTATCTGTAGTGGAGTTAACAACTACAACCATGACTATTTCCTTCAAATCAGGCCTTACTTAGAAAATTATTTGTGCACAGCAAGTATTACACATTTCAGTTTGTGCATCTATGGTCTTCGTTGTATGGGAACTTCGTACATGTGTTCTTAACTTCCGGATTCTGATTGCAACACTCATAGCTAACCCCCCAAAGCCTGTATCTCCTAAAGGTGAATTTTGCTTTGTATGAGGAGCTAATAATTGCTATAGCACAGACACAGATCACTTGAATTTTGGGAGTATAATCAGCACTCCTCATGTAGAAAGAAGGTATTACAGAAAACGGCCTGTGGGATGTTTTCTTTTTAATAAATTTCTTCACTTGTCTGGAAGAGGGACTTGCCCTCTGTGACTGAACCCGGGGAAAATGCTTGTAATGTCCCAGCAGCACATAACAAGCTGTGGATAAATGAAATCCTCAACTGCAGCAGCTCTCAGTTAGCTATACCCAGAAGCAGCATGAGGATTCTTGAGATGGAGAAAGCTTTGCTACAGATGCCTAAGGACAGAGTGTTAGGATACCTAGGGTTTTCAAAGACAGTATGCTGTATTAGAAATTGGTTTTTTGTTTGGTTTTCAGCTTAGGCTATAAAACCCTCCTGGTTTTTAAAGGAAACTTATTTTCATATGTTTGGCAGTTTTGTGGGTTTTTTTATCTTCTGAAAAGTATCTAAAATTAGTTAAGCATCTGTTTTCTTCTTTGTTTGAAGCAACTTTTACTTTTAAACAGCTGTTTAGCCTATGATAATAGTCTTCCTCCTGGGAAAACAGTTCATCTTTGTTGCCAGTTTCCATTACCTTAGGATGGGTAGTTTTAAATTACTAAAAGGAGGACTTCTGCTGAGTTTTCTACCACATATTTGTGCCTGTGTGACTGTTTCTTACTCTCTGGCATATTGGCACAATTCTTGTTATGTTTACCAAGCTGTAAAGCACTTGTTAGAGCTACTGACTGACCTTTTAGTTGGAGAAAGGTAAGATATAAGGTATTAATGCAGTGGTGAAGTTCATTCAGCTTTCTTTTTTTCCTCCCATTTGCCTGTGTATATACCTTCATTGTTTCAGTTCTTCTGTTCTTCTAGAAAAAGGCCATACTATACTATCAAATACAAGAGAATGCAGAAGGCTAGTTTTCCTCAGCTTTTGCTAGAGAATGCGTTGGAGAGACTCTCAAAGCCTCATGAGTCAAACAAATTCTCCAGAGCCTGAGAGAAAACACTGTAATGAAGGAAGCAGAAATTACTGACTTTGCAGTGCTCTCACTGCTTCTGTGTTCCTTAGGTTTTTGTTTTAGTGAAAATGATAATTTTTTTTATAAGCAGCTTTAAAAATTCCTCATGAGAACAAATCACTCAAGATAACCTTAATCTTCTACTTTATTACTACCCTGTAATGTAGTTCATGGGTGCTGGAAAAATTTTTTGTCTCTCACTTTTTCAGGAAAATGCTACTTATAGGAACAAATGTTTTAACTCAAAGATTCAGGAAGATGCCAAAACCTTCCTTCTACCGTAAGACAGCAAATAGCAAGAAGTTAAATATAGTCTTACGCAAAATCTAAGAGATCTGTTCCTTATTCTTCTCTGTTAAGACAGCTTAGAATCTGAAAACCATTGCCTGCTACCCCATTAGATTTGACAAAAAAGAGTCAAAGACCTTGATCTCTAAATCAGCTCAATAATTTATGGTACGTTTGGGGTTTTTTTTGGTAAAATATGTATCAATTTGTTATCTCCATTCCTGAACATCTGTCTACAGCATTTCCCCACAAACACGTCTTTAGCAACAGTTACTGAAGAGGGAGAAAAACAACTTGAAAGTGTGTGACCATCTTCTAGGTGAAGAGGCACTGTGCAGAGCTGCAATCCTATGTTCAATTTTCAACTCTCTTTCATAACAGCTTCCACTTTCCTGGTTTCCATCATCAAGAAAATTCTGTCTTGAGTCATTCATGTTCCTCATCTTTGCAATCTTAGCTTAATTTCTCTGTGGGAAACCACGGTGTTGCATCATAGGACATTTAAGCAAAAAGATAATATGGAAAAATGGGTATCATGTACATTAAAGTTGAAATAGTTTTTTTTCTATGACACTACAGGTGTATTTTTTTGGTGAGGACTAATGTCCAAGGACGTCTGTCTTCCTTTGCATCTTCTTTCATTAATTTTTTCAGCTATGCAGTCATAGGGACCAAGACTGTGGATGAGACTTTCAGAAATGTTCAGAGTTAACTTTCTGCTGCCTGGTGAAAGGATTGGCTTTTTGCAGCAGAGCTGTAACGAGAGTCAGCACTTTTACCCTTTTAGTTCACACAAAAACAATCTGGAACAACCTGATCTCTTAATTCAAAGTCTCTGGTCCACAGTACCTTGGAAGGTCCTGAAGGTGTCCTACATCTTCACTGAGATGAAGACACGTGAGAACTAACCTTCACTCTCTGTGTTCAGGGACTTGGGTTTTACTCAACACTAGGAAGGTGTTTCTGCATCTACATTGAATTTTCTAGTACACTTGTTAACCACTTAAAAAATGACAGAGTTTGTCACAGAACTGCAAAAAAGTCAGCCTTAGATTCCATGACTAAAGTGGAGCTGATATGCTTGTGAAAGGACACAGGTAATAGGTCTAAGCTTAGTTGACAGGTATTTTGGGAAGCTCTCTGGTTGTGCAATTGCTGAACAGTTCATCTTCCAATATTGCGTGCTAGAAGGTTGTTGTCAGAAGATAGCTGGGTCTTTCTGTATTCCTCTTTTATTTTTCAGGGGTGGGTTAATATTTGCCTAAAAGAATTGTTGAACCTAATTTATAAATCCTTTAGTTCTCTTCCAATTAAGAAAAAAAAAAAAAAGAAGCATAATATAACAATATTCCAGTTCAGAACTTGAAGACTGGGACCTGGAAGACTTAGAACTTATTGCTGGCCATGCAATTCATGCAAATTGTACTTCTTTTGAGTCATTCTTATTATAACAATATTATAGCACACAGGGAGTCAATAAACATTATTTTACTACCTTTTTCATGTCTTTTCTTTAGTGATTTACTTCAGAGGCAATAAACACAGGGAAGAAAGGAAGGTAAACAGCGTAACAGGGCAGGAAGAGAGTGTAAAATGGAATCAAGCAGGTATGAAGAGGCTGTGAGGAAAGTGAGTGACTAAAGCAACTAGTGACACAGCAAGTCAGCTAAAACTAGATTCAGTGAATGTTCAGGTGACCATGCCTTGACTGATTCTGTGCCTATGACCAGGTATTTTTTCCCTTCTGCTGTGCAGTTTTGACTCACAGCTGCAACTGCAAGTGATTAGACTTCTGTGAAAACTATGGATAGCAGGAACCCTTTCATTCCCTTCTCATGAATTTTTTGCTCTTCCCATTCAGAGTCCTCTCCAATTCACATAAACACTTCCATCTTTCAAAATAGAATGCTAACCTAGAGGTTGAACATGAAATTACTAATCAAAACCCAATCTAAATACAAAAGTGTTTATTAGGAAGACAACAGGGAAAGATAAATATCAAGAATCTTGAAAGTCCTACTTGATTCTGGTATAATCCTTTTCAGCTATAACTGGTGTTTTCAAAAGTGCTATATCAGCAGTGATATTATAAACCGGTGAACTTTACAGTTTTTAAGTCTGTTTATTTTGTTAGGATTCTTTCTTCTCCAAGGTGCTTCTAGGTGTAAAGCACTATATAAAATATACTATCTGTATATATTAATGTATCCTGTATATAAAATGCATATCAAAAGGCAACAAGTAATAAAAGTTAAAAAAAACATGACAAGCCTCCATTGTGCTTTTATTCCTTAGGCCTTGCAACTTCTGGAATATCAGTCAAAGCTGTAGCAAAGGGACATATGATTGCTGATATTATCTCCACTGCTATTCTTTTTATCACTGCTTCTGTCAATCTATAACCAGGGTTACTGGGGTACTGCCTAGCAAAATTGCACTTGAAAAGCTGAAGTGGTTCCTCTCACAGGACAGAAAGGTAGGTATCTAGAAACTCTTATGAACAAATATTATTACACCAGTTCCTGACTTCCTCCTAGAAAATTTCATCCATTAAAGTCGATCCACATTTACAACAACACAGGGAATGGAAATAGAGCTTTTATACTCCTGAAGTCAGGACACATTATGGAAAAGATTCTTTAAAGTTACAGAGGTACAACCTGACATAGTTTTTTTCTGGCACTACTTAGGCATCATGTGTAATGGCTCATCGGTCTGGTTATCAGATACTTTGTCTTAAATTGTTACACTGTGTTTGTTGTTTTATCATGTTTCCTGTTTACTTTGAATGGTCTGCTTGCTGTATGAACTCACACATTCCATATACGTATGATATCTATGGGATGATTATTATAATAAAAATAATAACTTTGGCTTCTCATGTTATTTTACAAAGAGGGAGGGGCCCATTTGTCAGTGAGCAGAGTTTCAGCTTGCAAGAGATTGTGTTGTTATGCTAGCTATATTCTCCTCTTTTAAATAGAGTACCTCTTTTGCAGACATTAGAAAGGTGACTGCTGCTTTGTATTCCTATTCAGATGTTGCATGTTCACTGCATTTTCTTTCACAGATAAATTCCATGTATTATTTTAAATAATCCTAAATAAATTATTCAGATGGAGAGGGATGTTCTCTTTTGTTGCATGTAAAAGCAAGTGTTTGTACTGTATTATTGTCTGTTATTTGTATATTTCTTGTTAAAGACATTTTGGAATGTTGAGATGCACTTTCCTCTATGAAATGTAATAAATTGTGGACTAGAAATACATGAAACCTGAGCTTTTAAATTATTTTCCCAAAGAAGAATAAGCATAATGTCACACAGGGTTGCTGAATCTGCAGTAAGCTCCCCACAGCTGGAAAACTGCAACAGCAGTTTTTTGCAGCCAGCTGAGGTTTAGCTCACTTGTTTCACCTGGGATGTATAGAGAAACTTCCTGATTTTTCATGAACTCACGGTAGTGACAGTGTTTGTGGCATTAAAATACAGAAGTACTTTAATTTTTTTATTATTTACCCCTGGAAAAAGAATTTTCTCTCTGTAAATCTGGCAAAATTTAAGACAGATACTCCAAAATGGTTCAAAAAAGAGTTGGAGAAAATGGAGGGATTTTCTCATTTTAGAAAGACACTAAGAACCTTTGATTATCTCTAGGAAGAAGTTATTGAATATAGATTATCACATATGTAGATCAGACATTTAATATATTGTGGATAGTTTTTATCTATAGTACAATTATTTGCAATAACTTGGGAGGCAGCAAAATACTATTGTCTTGTTTATCATAATTTCTTTATTTTCCGTTGCGCTTTGCCTGCAGGAAACCACTTGTTTAATCACAAACACTGGGTCAGAAACTCCTGTAAAAATAGCATGGCTGTTATGTGGGTTTAAATTGAAAGTTGTATCTGTAATTTGACATATTGTGTATCCAGACATAAGCTGCATCAACTGCTTGGAGGCAGAGCAACCATTGAAAACTCCAGGTAGGGCAGAAGGAAGCCTTTTGTATAGTTTATGATGTTTACAGACTGTATTTGATAAAACAGTAAGAAATCCAGCTGGTTTTGCACATATCTGCTCCTTCATATGGATAAAAGTCCAGAGCTTAATATTAATCAAATTTCAATTTAGTCTTTGAGTCCAGAGCTGTATTTTTCTACTGAAATTAGAGCAATAGGTGTCTAAATAACTTCAATTTTATTCAGGTTTAAGGCAGAGTGTTAAAACACCTTGACCTATCTCGCCTTCCAGAAAAATTCCCATTTGGCTTCTCTTGCCTCAGTCACAGGTTTATCTCATAGTCTTATTTTGGGACCCTAATGTAGGCAGAGGCTTGTCACCAAAACTTCTGGTTTCTGTAGTTATTCAAGTTTCCTCTTGGGTGAATTGGGACCTCACCTGACCTGTCATTTTCCCTCTCTGTCTCCCATGATGGAGGAAATATTCCAGGAAATGTATTATTTCCTGGACTGGCTAAATTTTTGTCTGGCCAATCTTTTAGAAAAGGATAAGAAAATTTATTTTTTGTTGTAGAGCTAAAGAAGCCTATTGTACAATTCACTTGAAATAAGAGGAAATTCAGGGTTAATCGTATTTTTTAAAGTATGGAATTTTGCATATTAGTTAGGTCCCTGAAGTCTTTTATACTAGACGTGGTTTACATACAATTTTTTCTTACGCAATTACACTCTTTTAAATACATCATAACAATTTACCCAAAACATTTTAGAAAAAAAAATAGTGCTAGGTTCTGCATGGACTTGAATGGACTCTGTTAATTTTTACATGCTCTTTTCTGAAGCATTCTTGTATGATGTTCCTACTGTGAAAATAGTCATATAAAATCTCTGCAATCTACCTTCACCAAACTCGAATATTTTGTTACAGGTAAACAAAGTACGAAAAACCACAGTCTACTTAAAAACAGTTGATGCATGGAAACCAAGACAGAATTTTTTTTATTATGAAGATTTTATTCTTTGTAAATGTCAAGAAGTGCTGTGAGAGTAAGGGAAGTTTGCAACCACATTGCAGCTTTTCTCACAATTGCTGCTTGCTTTTCAAGACAAGTTTGTTTGCATCTCACAATTAGCACTTTTTCTCTTCATTAAAAAAACTTCCCAGATGCTTCTGAAACTAAAGTGTGCAATCAATTTAACTCTCCTGGGAAGGACTAAAACCTCTTTTTTCCCCCAGGCATCTTTCAATGAAAATCACAATTATTTAAGGACACAATGGTGACTGAAAGAGAGTTTGGAGCTTTGTGGCTTGTCCAAGAAGGGCGTCTTATGTCATTCACAGACCCCTTCCACTACTGATATGCCTGTCACCCAGAAAAAGGAGACTCTGAAAGTTAAAGTTCATCTTTTTTTTGACCATATGTCCAGTTGAAAAAGGCTGATATCTAGAAAAACATCATTTCCAGTAGACGTGGAGACTGGAAAAGAGAATTAAATTTGCATGCTTGAGGCACACACAGTAGAAAAGCTTTCTTTTTATATATTCTTCTTTAGAGACAAGATATAAAACCTGGTCTGCAGCTTGGTCCTCACTGGTCACTTTTGTTTGGGCATCTTTGGCAGAACTATACAGGACCTACACAGCACAAGTATTTATTACTATGCCATGTCAACATTTAAGACCAATATTCTAAAAATAAAAGCATGAATGTGCTCCCTATCAGCTCAATAGGCACCAGACAAGCCTGGGCAAGTGGCCACTGCTCAGTTGCTAGGTTTTGTGACAAAAGCTCATCTGCCTCCCTACAAAGCAGAACACAGAGATAACATTTGGGGTGAGGAGGTCTAAACAAACCCTCACCTTCCTCCCAAGCCCATCGCAGGAGCCATCAGTCCATCGAAGGCTCATCTCCAAAAATGCAGAGATGCACGGGAGCACAAAGTCGTTCAGCCAAACAAATCAGGGACTTGGAACAAGAATTGCCCTGTCCAGGCCCTTCCATAGCTGTCTCAGAAAAGCCTGTCCTACAGCCCACTGTGGAACACATCAAAGTGAGCCAGTGCAAAAAGGACCACCTTTTGTTTTGAAGGGGGTCAGTGCCTAAGGCTGTGGGGCACATTAGGGGATGCAGAGGAAATTTATTTCAGGATTTCACAAGAATTCTTATGGATATATTTAGGGGAGGGATCCAAGTAGTTCGGTAAGGAATAAGTGTGGGAAAGTAGAGACATAAGGGAAGAAAAAAGACTTGATCATGTGCTGTTTTCTGGTTGATTGGTTGGTTATCTGTCTATTCACCAAGCCTAGTCAGTACAGTCTGTCTTATATATTAAATTTCTAACTCTTTCCCTTAGGCAAGTTCACAGGAGTAACTGGCTATCAAGGGGACCAGTGTAGTCATGGACAGCTGCTGGTGACATGTGACACCATGGGGCCTGGGGATCTCTGGAGATGAGACCCTCTGGTCTGTTTGTGTGCGTGTCGAAGGGAAAGAGCACAGAGGGGATGTCTACTGGGGGCCAAAAATGGCACGGGGGGCTGTGTGCATGTGAGAGGAATCATCAGTGCCAGGAACTGGAGCAGGCCTACAGCCTCAGGGGTTTGTATGTCTGCGTGAGTGTAGCCGGTAACTAGTGGCCCTATCCAGCAAAATATATTTTTCTCTAACCCCAACTTGTCCTTAAAATATGTTGATTTTTTATTTCAGTGAGTAATTATCTTCCAAAACTGATCATGTGCTATAAGTTTTCATGGTTTTCATAATGCTTTGAATTACTATAAGCAATTTCAAAAACTAAATTCTGTTTTTCATTTTCACTTTTCTTGTCTTACACAGCTTCAGCTTGGGTATTTGCACAGCTCAGTAACAGTTTTGTTCATTAGAGCTTACTCAAAAGTCATACTGTTGTGCCTCACACACCACAGACTTGTAGACAACTGAACACTTGAGCTGTGAGCTGCATATCCAGATTCTTTCTACAGCAATATCACTATTTTTTTTCCTTGATTATACTACATGCTGGTTTAGGCAATGATGTATTTATGTATTTTCCATCTCTTATCACTTATCTCTTAAAATATTACCTATACCCACTTATTTGACTTCAGCTTCCACCATGTCACTAATACAGTAATTCCCTAGGTATTAGAGATAACGCAGAGGTACAATATTTTCATTATAGGTAATGTAAAACCGTTTCACTTTTCATGTGACAATTAGGGCTGCACACGTTTTGAAATATATGTTGGGGGATGCATATACTTGCTATTCAAAAAACAGAGTAAAGAGAGAAGTAAAACTGCATACAAAAACCAAAAAAAACCACTCTTTCTACAGAGAAGGAGCTCTAAAAGCAGCACACACAGTTTGAGCGTTAGTGATTAGATAGTACTTTCAAGCCTATTTGTTTTGAAAAATCTGTCCTTCCCACACAGTACCCTTCAGGATGCAATGTAAATTGAACTGCGGGGCACTCTATAGCAAATCTACAGTCATTATCTCTTAGTTGATTCTGTCTTGTGCCTCATAACTTTTCAGAGGTACATGTGAAGCTCCTCTCATAAAAGCTATTACTTTGTCTCCATGATACCTGTTGATATAAGATGATGAAATAAAGATGATTACTCATCCCAGCAGGCACCTGCTTTGACCTTGTTGTGAGTAGTTTATCACAAACATTGCTGTGTGGTATTTCAAGTCGAAAATTAGGCAGATGCAAGAACATAACATATGCCACTGGGCCATTTTATGTCTTCTGGCAGTACACATGAGAAGTTTATAATGCCACAAAAGCAACCTTATACAGATGATGCAGCAAATTTAAACTAAGCTCACTGCTAAAATTGGTCCACAAGAAAATGGGACCTAACTACTTACTTTCTCACTTTGAGAGCAGAAATTTTGCAGAGATCACAGTGAAAAAATCTGTAGAACAGAAAAGAGAAAAAATTAAATATATATTTTTAAATTAATCCAAATGGCTAAGATGCATTTGTCAACATTAATGTACACTTATAGTTAATATTATTTTCCAAAGATACGTTTCTGTAATTTGAGGAGAAAGAAACAATTTTTAGTGAAAAATGTTAACACCTTCAAATATAGAATTTTCCCCTTTCCTTTTATGAGCAAGGCACAAATAGGTATATTAAAAAAAAAGGTATAGATATAACAAATACAGCTTTAAATATAATTTTTTTAAAAAATAAAATATTATCTCCAGACTTGTCTAGGAACATATGTCCTAAGCATTTCACCCATCCAACTAAATCAGATAGATTACAAACCCTTCCTTTTTTGCTAGAGTTTTCTTATCATACTTTTCTAAAACAACAGTGGTTTCCTCCCCTGATTTGTAACTTTCAACACTGGTCTTCAGAAGAGCTAAACAGATTCAACAGAGGAAACAAAGGCAGTAGAACTGGAAAAATAAAAGACTCATAACTTCTACCTTTTATTTCACAAAACAGCTGTATTTCAGAAGAGCACACAACTCCTGAAGTGTTATCAGTTAAACAGCAGAGAAAATTGTATTAATGTAAGATGTTTTGTCCTGACATTTTGGTGATTAATATATTCAGAAGTGACTAAAAAATACTATGATGAGGCTTTGAGAGTCCCTTCAGCAACTGTATTTCCCAACTAGACAAACATCTGACTAAAGACCCTGAAAGTAGGTCCGTTTATTAGAGCATGGTGCTAATAACATCAAAGGTGTGGGTTCATTCCATGCATTTGTCATTCACTTAAGAGTTGGACTTCATTATCCTTCTGGACCCCTTCCATCTCAGAATATTCTGTGATCTGGAAACAATAAAACCCCATATTTTACATTCATTGTAAGACATTCACAAAAATCATAGTGCCCTGAGAAGCATTCGTGAGTGTTTGCTAAAGTGTGATAAAAATGAAACTTAGGTTTGAATTAACTTAAAAATGTTTAATGCTCCTTACCTCTCTGATCAGCAGAATAAAGTTTTTACTCTCCCCCCCCCCCACACCAGTCTATATTTCTAAAGAGTACATATGGATTGCATGAATAAAAACTGGACTCTAAAACCGCAGTCTAAGCAATTTAGGTTTACATATCCTATTGACTTTTAATGAAACTTTTCTTAGATCAATCATGTACGTGTAAAATCTCATCCCAAATCCTGAGATTGAGTTTAAACTGTACATGGAGGTCTATAAATAATCTGCCTTCAAATTAATTTGACATTTTTGTAGCACACATTAAGATAGGGTAATTTTATCAAACCTGGTATCCTCTTGTCCAGGATAAACTGTTGACTTTTTTTTCCTACAATCTTTCTGTAGAGAAGCTGGAGAGAGAGGTCACTTTCAAAGGACAAATCATGCTGTCCTAAAATATGTTTCTGGAAGACTAAGATCAAATCATATTCCTAATTCCTATTTATTTCTAATATACTCCACAAACAGCACTGTGGGCTGCTGGTTTGATATCGGTCTAGCCCTGTGTGCAGCATGGCATTGCATCATATATTATATACCCTTAGACCTGTTCCAGTTTCCATTTGATTAAAGAGAGGCTTTCACAGATACTTAAAACAATAAGCACTGGATAGATAGCTATCTCTTTTACTCCAATTCATGCTGCAGAAAATGCTACTTTCTTAACAATCAGTATTATTAGCAATTTACTTGTTTACAAAGAAGACTCTTTGTTAATCCAATGCTCATCATTTAATTTACTCTAAGTATTGATTTTGCTTGAAGAGTTTATTTTCCAGACTTTCCACAGGTATCTTATGTTCCCAAACATTTTCATAATTGGGTCTTCACAGAAAAATGTTATCAAAGAGAAGAAATGTCTACAAACCTTGGCCAGATTACCAGAAAAAGTCAAGTTAAAGAATAAGAGTAGAATAGTAAAATGGAATGGGAGCTTATATTCACATCTTAGTAGATGCCATTGCTTAACTGTTTTTATTCATTGGACAATATTAATGGAACAATGCATCTTACTCGTAGAAAAAGAAAAGAAGGAATACAGAGAGAACAAAGCTTAAATCTTCTATAAATATTTCAATCAGTTCCTGTCTTCTATTTTCATACCTCACACTTCCTTCTTCCAGTAGCAATCTTGTCAGAATTCTTTTGTTTAAGGTAAATCAATGAAATTTAAAGGCAGCAGACTTAATCTTTAATGAAAATACATGAAAACTATTATGAAAGAAAAACACTGGTAACCATTACACACAACTACAATAGAAATCTTCCATTCCAAGTAAAGAGCATGTAGAATAGTGACAATCTTACCTAACGCCCTGTATAGCAAAGGCTGACTTTGTAGTTACAACTGGAGAATATGTTGTGGAATGTTTTAAACAAAAGAACTAACTTGCAATAATTGTTTTGTGTATTCAGTAAGAAAGAACACTGTGTGAACATTTTATTAATGTTGCCAGAAAAATTGTAAAGCACAGATGGCTTGTCCCCAAGACTATCACACCAGACAATAATGTAGGATAGTTAATATGTGAAAGATTGTTCATCATGTCTTATCCTTTTCTTGAGGAAATATTTTAGGACCTGTATAGGAGTAATAACACTTAGAAATAATAAGAAAAGAAATAAAAAGAAGAATGTGACTGGGGAAATATATGGAACCCAAGAAAGGTATGCCTATTTACATCAGCCTGTGATCCACCACATGACTTTTTTGCTGAAAACCTAAATCTGCTTTAGGGAACAGAATAACTGAAACAAGTTTTTAATCTTTTTAAGGAGCTGATATACAACTTATTTAACTCACCCCACACTTCCTCCTTCACTTTCCATGTAAATTCTAAGTATTCTTTACCTGGAAATACCATGTTACATTTGACAAAAACATAGAAGATATTTGGAAAAGGAGTAACCTTTATTTTAGAGACTGCTTTTATGTGCATTCACACATGCTCCTTATTCCCAGATGGTTCAATCCAAATACCTGAAACATTAGAGTTATCATGAGGAAAACAGAGCCACAATGGATACTGAGAAAAGTGAGGTGGTTTTAATTCAGAGATGTGTCCCAACATTTAAGTGCTGTTCTTTGACCTACACATCAAGACTCTGCTTTCACAATGTGCACAAGCATATGATTAAATCTGGCTTTAATCAAAAGGCAGTTCCCAGCCCCTGTGCTCTTGTAATAGCTTGTTCTTATGTCACACTTAAGCCCTGATTCCTGACTGTCTGAAACAGTATTATGTCTGTATACACATCGGCATGCATGAAGTGCCTCTCTTTCTGAGAAAACCTGAATTTGGGTAAGAAAAAAAACCCCAACAACTAACTTTCTTTTTTTTTCCTTCCTTTTAGGACATGTGTAGAACATACATGATTAAGTGAGGGCTGGATAAAATTGGCTCAGTCCTAGTTTCTTTCAACAGTAGTCTAACAGACTTGGCACTCCTTCACGTCTCCATACTGCACCCTTATCTGCCTGCAAAGTCATACTGCAAAACAGCCCTCTGTTCAATGCCCTCTATTTTTGTAGAAATGCTTATTCTACCATGTCCTCATCTGATGGGGGACTCTGAATTATGTGGCTTTTTCTCTTGCTGGCATGTAAAATTAGCCTCTGGACTCATTTTCCTTAAATGATTCTGTTCCCACTTTAGCCTAGCAATTCTTTGTTTTGGAGAGCATTATCCAGTTGAACTTGTATGCTCTTTTACATCTAGAAGCTTTTCTGAAAACCTTAATGTTATAGCTGTCCCTAAGCAGCGATCCTCCCAAGGAAAAGGGTTCAGTCCCAGCTGAGCAGTCAAAGTACGCAAAGTATACATGGGGTATAAAAGGCATTGCAGCAAAGTGGCAATAGAGCTGCTCTGTGAAATTATGTGTTTTATTGCAGTGGTACCACAGGAGTGGTAGGTAAATCCAAAATCAGTATTCTTCGTGATCCTACACATTGGCATATTGCTAGCTCATGGGAAAGAGGATATGGATGCTCCTTTGTGAGGGGGAGAGGAGAGGCAGTGGAAGTGTTACGCTTGAGAGCGTCCTCCTGTGTTGTATGTAAGGCTCTAGGAAAGATCTCTGTCATGTGTTTAACCTCTCCACAACAACAAATCTGATATTGGACTTCAGATATAAGACAGTTAAAGAGATAAGCTCTTACTAGATCATAAAATCATGCAATCACTTAGGTTGGAAAAGACCTCTAAATTATTGAGTTAAGCTGTTACCCCAGCACTGCCATATTCACTGCTAAACCCTGCTCCTAAGCACCACATCTATATATCTTTTAAATACCTCCAGGGATGGTAACTCAACCACTTCCCTGGGCAAATGTTCCAATATTTGACAACAGTTCTAGTGAAGAAATTTTTCTTTATATCCAAGATAAATCTCCGTTGGTGTAACTTGACCCCATTTCTCCTTGTCCTGCTGTTACCTGGGAGAAGAGACTGACCTCCACCTCAGTACAGCCTCCTTTCAGGTAGCCGTAAAGAGAAATAAGATCTTGATTGTGATCATTATCAACACTCTGAGAAAAGAAAAAAAAAAAGAAAACCAAACCAAAATCAAAACAATACTGAAGAACCTAGTGTTCTTTTATGGATTCCAGAGCATAGAACAGAAAATTGGAAAAAAATCCTGTCTAAAATAAACCAAATTCAGAAAGATTAGTGTACTTCCCTTTTTTTTTGCATCCTAGTAAGCTGTAGATCTACTCGGTACTTCTGTGTAAGCCATAACTACTGAGTCATATGATTCTTACCAACTTTCCCCCTCAAAGAACTCTGACGGCGCTGGTTGAAGTAGCATATCTGTTATTTTCTATCACTTTTCCAAGTACGTTGGAATTAAATCTCAAACTACTTGGAGTGCTGTCACATGTTAGTTTCAGTGTCCTTCTCAAAGTACTCCTAAGCCTTGATAATGCCTTGCAGGTGTGAGAGACATGACAAATTGGGTTCATATCAATTATTTCACACCTTTCTCTTTTTTCTAGAGTTTGTGCATTACCATGTGCTGCATATTGACAGTCATGTCACTTTTCAGAGCCTGTACCCACTTCCCACAAGCTGTAAATCCTTGGGGTAGCTCTCAGTGTGTGCTATCAGTGTAGAAACAGATACAACAAAGAAGGTTAAACCTCAAAATTATAAAATGAAGCACTTTTAACACTACAGCAATACTTATCAGAGCACCAATGCTACTCTGTGATGCTTCAGATACAAGATTCAAAGAAACATCACAAAATAAAACAACACACTGTATTTTCTGATATTAAAAGCATCCGCTTTTCAAGAAAAAAAACAAAACAAACAAACTCCCAAGCAATTAACTTATTCTGTAGAAGTGAGAAAAAACACTCATGAACTCTAAGTAGAAAATTAACTTAAACAACTAATCACAGACTATTAAGAAACTACTTAAGAAGGTCATCTATACACTTACATATTCTTGAAAACCCCATGCTGAGAAGTAAGCACAAAGAACTAGTCTGGAAAATCAAAATTTGTGACAATATCCAAACAAAGACCTATACTGGTAAATCCACGAAAAGTAGATAAAGATGAGATCACACTCTGCCCTGAGATCACCTCCTGATCCAACATGAGAAGCAAAAACATGCAATAGTAAATTGATCCCTCCTTCGACTAGACTTGATTAGATTTCAGGAAGTATCAATACCTTTTCACTATTCATTTCACAAATGAATTTTCTGGGATGGTTTTCTCAAAAATAAAGCAGTGGATTTCATTTTCAGAGGACAAATCTACAACAGTGCAGTGGACAAATAATTTTTGTTTAGGTAGAGAGAAGTTGATATGACCTAGGGAAAGTATTTACTGAAGAGCAAGCAACAAGCAGAATATGAAAGAAAATTAAAAGTACCAAAATTTCCTGAACTTCTTTAGAAGAGTGTGCAACAATTTGAAATGCCAGTGTAAGAGATAGGTGAGCACAAACCTGATTATTTCCATAAGATTGTGACCTGGTTTGGAAAATTGAGCTTTGCAAAATTTTGTTCTTAAGGCTGAAAATAAACAGTATAATGTGACTTACCCCGCCTTTGAGCAAAATAATTCTTCTTTTAGGTACCAACCAAACAATAAACAAAGAAAATTATTTGAAAATTTAAATGCAATGAAAGTATTACCACTGAATCAATTTGTAATGTTACTGTATTGTCCAAGACTACCTGAAAAAATAATTTGACACGTTATTAAGACCATCTACTAAAGAATATTCCAAGATTCTGGGGGATAAAACAAAACTAAACAAAAAGAAAGACAAAACCAACCAACCACCCAAACACACCGCTCAAAAACCAGCCTCAAAAACAAAAACCACAAACCCCTCCATCCAAAAACCAAAACGCCATCGCCAATAAATTAAAACAATAGAAGGCTTTCATGAAAAAAAGTAATTTAAAAGAATATCTTAGAAAAAAAACATGCTGTAAAGCATTCAGCAGTGAGAACGTTTTTTCATGAAAGACAAACTAAGATCCATGCACAACTGGATCCATGTTTCCAAAAGTTTGAGAAGTGAGTTGTCCTATGACAGAAGAAAAAAGAGAGAGATGGGTCAAAAATGGAAGTAGAAAAAGAATGAACAAAACCCATGTCCTAGGTTACAATGTAAGATGTAACCAAAAGCATGTATTCTATCACCATCTCCATAAGCTGGTAAAGCAGTGGGGCAGTGTTCGTTATCTGCTACCATGACTCATCCTTGATAACTCCCTCTGGGAGCTATCTCTGTTTAATGGGCAATCAAGGACCCTGCCACACAACTCATAGATAACTCCTACCGACTATCTCCTGTTAATGGGGCCATCAATGCCTTGCCTCGTGACTCACCATCCCATTGTGAGAGGCTCCACCCAGGAGGAGGAATCAAACATTCCCATCTGTATATAATCAGAGGTTTGGAATACCACACTCTTTTCCACTGGGTTCCCAGAAGACAAGAGCTACAGAGCCACCACTGGACAGTCAGCAGAAGACCAGACCCTTCTACAGGATCACCGCTTCAACAGAACCACATCCATCACTTCAGGAGGACTGCAGCCACCATTTTATCAGACTGCTACCACCCTGACTAACAGGGTGTCAGGTCATATTCTGACTCTGTCAGTCTAAACCATTTTTTTTTCTGCCTTTATTTTTAATTTTCCTAATAAATTGTTATTCTGACTTGGTGTCTCCTACTGGTTTGTTTTTCAAACCAGTACAACCCATTATTTAGCTCCATGAGACAGGGCATTATCTTGTATTAACATGTGGTAATCAGCTTATTATCATTGTTTTTCAGCATGAAGATTCTTTAAAGACATGGAAATAAAGGAAGGAAAATAAGCAAAGGGATGCTCATACTTCAATTCACTTAAAGTATGCCCTATAACAACAATGGCATATAATATGTATCCTATTAATGACTATCCTTCTATCAGAGAAAACTGTGTATAGAATTCGTCTACTGTTGTGTAAAATGAAGAAGGCAATATAAATATGCAAAGCTAAGAAATTTGAAAAATAATATAAAAAATTAAAATAAATACAAATTCTTTCAGTCTCCAAACACTCAGCTTGAAAGGAAAGCCGCAAGCTTATTTTTTTAAATCAAGCCATAGATTTTGTATTCAATAATACCGATTTATGTGTCCTATTTGATGACTAGCAAAAACCCTTTCCCACAACTTGTTACACGGCAAGAGGGGTATTCTGTTCTCTATTAAGCAAGAAAATATTTACAAAACAATAATCAAATCAATATATATCACAGCCTCAGGATTGCTTCTACTTCAGACAAGTTTGAAAAACTGGTGCTCTAGACATCAAAACACTCATCTTATAAATCACATATGGGCTGCCAAGTAACTAGTAAACCATTCATATAACAAAGATGAATAATGACCTGTACAGTTTATAAAAATGTTCTTAGGAATGTCCTTAAATAAAAATCATGGCAAACACAAATGAAGTGCATATAAAACAACTCTGAGACCACATTGCTGAATGTGGTTGTAAGTGACATACCTCTGGTAGTGAAAATCAACATGAAATGTTAGGGAAAAATCCTGAAGAGAGAACGTAATTTCTGTATTCCTCGAAACTCTGGGAAAGAATATACCTGCTGCTGCTTCTTAAATTGACTTCAGCTCAATACTATACCTGTTACAAAATATTATGTCTTGACTTTGTTTATATATATGATGACCAGAATAATAAGTGCTTTTGATAGGAATATCTAGCCCTCTTAACAGGAGAGAAAAATACAAGTAGAATGTGTATTTTCTGTTAATCCAAAGATTCATTCCTGCTTTTGCTTATGTCAGTATTAGCCTTGACATTTCTGCTGCCTTTAGAAGAGTTGATTGGTGTGTTGCAACTGGAAAAAAGACCAAAAAATGAATTGTATTACAGAGGAAAACACTGTAAAGAAGGTAAAGAAAGGAAGAATTCAAATTCAATACCCTAGTCTGCAAAGAGAGATGGAAATTGAAAACAAGCATACCTTTAGCATGGTCATATTTGTATTGGTTTCCCATTTTTCTCCTTTTTTAATTTATAATACTGTGAATTCCTTATTCAGTCCTACCTGAATCACAAAGTGGTATTGTATGAATCTGTCAGCTGATATTTATTAACTGCATTGAAAAGTTATTGAGTATCCCACTGGACACATTTAAGGCATGTTTTTAAAATGTCAGTTGAAAATTATTTTAGAACAACATATTTTAAGAATAACTTCCATTATGAGCAATGAAATGGGCGGTGATCAGAATAAGAGTGACCTAGAGAAGCATTAAACAGAAAAACATAAAAAAAAGGCTTATGAATCAACCTGAAGCTCAAGGGCCTTTACAAGATGGAACAATGAGTAGAAATAGTGGACATGGTTCTTATGTGAAGGAGTGGTAAAATGATGACAGACATGCTGAAGATAAGCTCTATATGTCATTATATTTATTTTCCCAAGGTTCAGTTCTATACCAGACCCTAAAATTGTTCACTAAATTGAAACTATAGAAAATGTAGGCCCAAATGTCAAAACAAAAGTAAAAATTGTGGTATATTGCATATACAGCTGATACTCAAGTGTCAACAGTCAACTATGTTGTTCCTGATTGGTAGAATAAAAATCACCATTTTACTTCCTTTGTATCACAAAAAATTCCCTCTTAAATATAAAAAAGCTGTTTTCATTGTGAAAGGCAGTTTGTGTGTTCTTAGTCCTCTGAGAGGGATCATTTTTATAACTTTTACTTTCTCAGGGAACTTTTATTTTCTTACTGAATTTCTGCAATCCTTAAGTGATGGAACGTTTCTTGGAATTCTGTATATTATTCAGGTTTTGTGATATAGAAGATCAAGGGAAGAAACACATGGATTCTGGTATAATCATGTCTTATGTCTCACCCAGAGATTACATTTTTCTTTGGTGGTATGTCTAACTTTTTCCTTTATTTCTCTTTTGTGATGAATGATAATGCTTTCTGAGCAAACAAATTATGCCACCAATCTGAGAAAGATGTATTAGATCTCGATTTTATTTTCCAACAGTGGCACTAAGGTATACCAGGATATTTTTTTATGTATCAGAAAAGATAGCCTGTTTTTGTTTCAGTACTCGCATTGATTCTATTCTAGTTCCAGGCACTTACACCATGCCCATCACAGTAACAGCATAAAATGGAAAAGGAACAATATTTTCTACTGACTGATTATAGCTGAAGCTATACACTCTTCTTTACTTTTCTGGGAGTTGCATATAGTAGCAGGTCAGAGATTACAATAAATTGCCACAATACAGATGATTTCAACACGAGTGCTGACAAAATCAATCCATGGCTGAAAGCTGGGTTCAGCAATGCCTGTTGATACCACATGTTTCAATGCCACTTTCAAGCAACCCAGAAAGTACCAGTAAGACCAGCTTTAAAAAAATTGCACAATTGCCATATCATAGCTGGAATTTCCATTCATATTATTCCTGCAAAGAGAAACACAAACGTTGGAAGACATCTAGTTAACTTTCCACCACCATTATAGGGAGGGTCATTTTAACTTCTCTGTATGGAAACAAGAATTGTCAATTTCATCTTCTACTGATATATCACTCATAGAACTATTTGTCATATCTTCCATTTAAAATTCTAATTGCTGTAGTACAGATACAAAACGTATTTTTTAAGAAAAGCTTTTCAATATTTCTAGCTTGTATGTTGGCATATATTCCTTTCTAACCCATTAACAATCATGGAAGAAAGATTTTGCCCAGTGTGGAAAAATTAAGAGCTTGTTCATACAGCTCTCTTCTTCACAAAGAAAAGCAACTAGAGTTACTGAAGATTTTTCAGAATGTATGAATGTATTTATATGTGATTCACAATCCAATACTATAATTTCTTTCCCTTCTCAGGCTTGAAGGTAGATAACTCCCATTACTTTTTTTAACTTAGCAATCATTTGTTGTGTTCTGTAATTTAAAATTGAAATCATGTAGTGTAATAAAACATTTTTACATTTGTGGACCTAAAGAGTTGACAAAGATATGTGTCTTCTTTCAAGAAGGATTGTTGCTATTAGGAGAAATCAGTACTTTATATCTAGTTTACTACTGGCTCTATTTATGAGAAAAGAAATTAATAGAAGCAAAAAGATCCAAAATTTACTTAATATCACTTAAGTTGTTTCCTAAAAGTCCCATTTCAATGCCTTCTCTCAGGACTTAATCATGACTCCTTCCCTAGACTTGTTTTTCTCTCCTACCATGTGTCCTTTTCAATAGGCGTATCCTTCTATTTACTCCTGATCTGCCATATGTCCAAAATCCTAGCTGGTTCCTTTTCTGTATTAACAGATACTTACACTGTGCCTGAAACACAGTGTCTAGAACACCTGATGGCATTAATGAAGTCTGTAATGGATTTTGGATCAAAGATTTTCTTGAGCCATCAGCAGCTCTCAATGTATTCTACAATAAGCTGCCTTTTTATAGCAAAGATTTTCAAAAAAGCCTTCTAATCTGTGTGTAAGATTTACAAAGCTGCTGCCTTTTGATGTTTCAAAAACATTTGCATGATGGACATATCTTGTTTTCCATACAGCTTTAATTTCTGAGATAATTTAGTTCCCTTCAAATGTTCATTTCATCACATCTCATGAGGTAGTAAGATATTTTGCTTATTTAGGAGATGGGGAAAAGAAAAAGGGAAATTTTAAGTCTAGAAGACATCCTCTAATTCAGGCATGTAAGATTGTTTTAGGAGGCTAAATGCCTATCAGTGAGTGGCCTCAACAATTTCCATGTAACTTCTAGTATCTACCTTTAGCAGCTATGTTAAAGATCCACGATGTGTGGCTCTCATTCAGGACAACTTGAAATTATAGGTGTTTGTCCCATTACCCATCCAATTTTCTGTCTCAATGTGCTTCTCACTGTCTCCCTGCTCCCCTCCCCCTCCCCACATTTTTCTCTCTCTCACACAAACACACACACAGAGGGTTATTTCTCTCATCCACAAATGCCTACTCTTCTTTTATTCAGTTTACAAGTCTGTAGGTTTTCCAGCAAAAAATCCAAAACTTATTTGTAATCTTTCTTTTCTTGTTGACTTGTAAGCTCTCAACAAAGTGCTTTTAGAAGTATCATCTCTCATATCCAAGGATGCTAGATGTTCATTATCTTATGACTTCCTTTTAAGTTGCTGTATGTGTCTAAGAAGTAGATTTCACCCCTTTCCCCTGCATCAATTTCATCCTGCTCATAACTAAGCACTGTAATTCCTCTACAAATTCTATTCTATTGCATATGTAACATTACATGACATTAGTTTTGTAGCAAAAGTTTGTCATTATTCAGAATGCAGAAGGAACTTAAAGTCTCTTTGATGCATTACAGCTCACATCACATCACATCACTTTGAGCCACACAAAGCCATATGCTGACAGAATCAGACATAACAAGACACAATGCATCAAATCTCTTTAGTTTTATACTCAAAGTGCAAAGAAAAATGCTATCACAGAGGCGTGTAAGGCTGCTTAATAAAACTCATCACCAGAAAGCTGTGCATCCTGCAGCAGTGCTACACTTTAAGTGCTCCAGTAGAGCACTAATATGATATTTGATAGCACAATGGCAGTACAAACTTACTGACGTGGTGAAATGAACTGTTACTGAACATAAAAAGGCAACACACTAAATAAATCTAGTGGCACAAGTTTCCTGTAAGGAGCAGTATCAGTGAGATAGAGTATTTTCCTCACCCCTTACCCTCCTACTGATTTTTCTGTTTACATCCCTGTTAACTAGCATCCCATTTAGAGCGCATGTTATTTTCACAGCACTCCTTAAGCTAGGCACATCCAAGAATGACCATCTGTTCACATTTTAAAACTGTAAAAGGGTGTGATTGCTGCCTGCCCAGTGTTTCAGACTCCTTCCTAAGGATTTTTCAGTCCTGATATCTGTTCCCACCATGATCTACTAGGAAAACATGATGGCACTTTGCCAGGATTAGTTTGTCCCACTGCAGCACTTTCAAGTTTTTGAAACATAAAAGACAACATCTAATAAGTGGCTATTTTGATGGGGTACACTAGTCAGCAATTGTGTTTTATCTTCAATAGTACAATTAAAGGACAGGTTTTTTCTACGATTCTTTCAGGATGGTTTACTGGCTGTCAGCTTACTGGTAATAATATTCAGAGTAACAATGATCCAATTATAGTAAAATCTGTTAAAATATTACTGTATTTTGCAAAGCTACCATGAGATGACACTTTTAAGTGCTGAGTTTGAAGTATGTCTTTTCTTTAGAACAAGACATGTAAGTTGCACAGTCTTAAAACATCATTCAAAATGTTTATGTACAAAAGTTTATTTATAAGAATGGAAATTTTATGGTGGTTGATCAGTTCATTTAACCAAAGAAAGCAAGCAAGCAGCAAAACTGAATTATGAATAGGAGGGCTCCTCTTTTAAGAAAAAAAAATAATCAAATGAGAACACTTGAGAGAAGTTAGGAAGATGCCATGATGATGACATATACTTGAAATGAAGGAAGTAGCTTTCTAGTTTTGAGTTGTCATTACTTCATTTACTTCTATTTACTTACCTGGTGATATAAAATACAAAAAGAAAAAAAGAAATCCAGTTTTAATTAACAATCAAGTGGTTAGCAAATAGCATTAAAATGTTCTCTCAGTTTTGAGAGCTTGCAGAAATAGAATATCAGTTTAATTTCAACCTTGTTTGGCAGAGTACACAGAAAATTGAAGAACTAGTTGAAAAAAAAGGTGTCTTGATTCTCCAAGAAGGAAAATAATGGAGCTTTGCTAGTATTTAACTGATGTACTGAAAACCTTACAGAATGGCTTTGTCTGTATGTCTCAGCACTGCTATGTCATGTTTTAACATTAAAAAGTCAATCATCTGAGTTTTGTGTAAGCATCTATTGTGCAAGTGCCGAAAGACAAGGGTTTGTCTTTCACTCAACTTTTAGAATTGGGCTTCTCTTCTTAAAATATAACAATGAAAGTAAAGAGTAAATACTTCTACCTTTGTAGGATGCTGATTGAAAAAAGGACTCTTTAAATAGCTTTCAGCTGAAAGCAAGTTCAAAAATCATATGTTGATTCAAAAGCCCACAACTGCAGTTGAAAACAAGAGTCTTAGAAAGATGTGGCACTTTTAAGAACTAAGCTTTATTCTTTGTCATCTTCTGCAATTGTACTTTTTCCAGCACCCCTTCTGCATGAATAAAAAATCTCTTCAAAGCTTTAATTCCTTGTACATTTCCAGTGTCTTGTCATAAATAAAAACTAAGGGGAAAAAAAATAAAGGTAATTCTTAGATGATTCAGAGTAACCTGCTTTTTCCTGGCACTTTGGCAAACAGAGACTATGGAAGAGCAGAGGCAATAGCTGGATATGAGTATTCTTGTTAGCTAGGTAAAAAGAATCTTGGTTATGCAGCAATGTGTCCACTCAGAACAAGGATTAGTGAAAAAAATTACATCTCTGATAATGACATTGTCACTCAAAAGCAAGGGATTATGGAAGTATTTATACTCCAGAACGGGATTAAGTAGACTCAAGAGAGGGAAAAACAAACCTTTGCAGTAGCCTTGCAGTGCTGTAAAGACCTTAAGGTTTAAATACTCAGCATGAAGCTGTCTGTAAACAAAAATGACGCCTTAACTGCAGAATTTGGATACATATCTGAGGATCACCTCAGAAGTACACAACAAAACACAGAGATCTGCATTTTTCTGTCTATATGCTTTTGTCTGTGTTTACATAAATTAATTTTGGTGTCCTTTGTGATCTTAAATGAAATAAATTGCTGTATGAAATCAAAAGTACAATATGCTTCATCTTAGTAGTTAAATGAAAGCATTTTATAGAAATTGTTGGAAACAATAAAGACGTTAAGAACTTGAGTTGTCATTGAAAAATTAGTGGCAGAAATGCCTCAGGACTTTCCATGGTTTTAGAAGCAAAACTTCAAAACTTTGGAATGTACTTGAAAGCCACCAGACCAGTCCAGTGACCTATCTCCATGCATGCTAACAATTAGAAAGTCACAGAATTCTTCTGGGGATGTGGAGTTTCCGAAAACTTAAAAAGTCACCTCATAATTAATATGTCTTTTCTGAAACAATGCATGCAAGGAGAGGTAAATAAGGACTGATCAGTAATGGAAAGAATTTAGAGGAAAGAAACAGCTTCTCAGTTTTGAAGTAATTAAGAAAATGCATTTTGCTTGTTTCTTCTAAAACAAAGCAACAACAAAAAAAGAAACTAAAACCCCCTCAGAAGTTTTAAAGTTATGAAAGCCTGAAACAACAGACATTCCAAATGACCAATAAAAATCTCAGAATCTTTTTAAGGTTTTTTTTTCGCTGATTAGAGAGTTATTCAATAGCTGAAATCCTCTATTTTAAGATTGAAGAGATTAAGACCAACCAAATTTCCTTTTAGTGATATATTTCTTAAACATTGAATTATGCTTTACTTTTCATAAATCTCAAGATTCCAACTTTGAAAGTCAGACATTCATTCGTAACTTAATTATTTGATAAGATTAGAAATAAATTATTAATCTGGATCTCAAAGAAATCTCTATTTCTTTACATATTAAAAAAATCTTTCCATTGTGCCTGTGGAAGGAAAGAAGTCGCAGGCTAATGATCTACAACACATCTTCAATGGCAAGGAAAATCCATTCCCCATATCCTTCGTATTTGAATCATTTCTCCATAAATTCTGTTGGATGTCTTTTCCATTCGCTCTAGCCCCCACGTGAAATGAGCTTTGTCTGACCAAGGAAGGACAAGAAGGAGAGAAGGGCTGATTATCACTGTTCCTCAAGTTAGAATGTTAATAAGTTACAATATTCATCTGGGAGCAGTACCTCAGAATCTTTTCTGCTCTCGCCATACCAGTTCCAGTGCTCAGTCCTTGCTGCATGGGGGACGTTAACAAAAGGCAGGTGCTGGTGCTGGCTGTGCTCTCTACAGAGCTGTCATGTTCTCCGACTGTACAGCAAACCTGCAGGGAATACGTAGGAAGAGGTACAAATCCCAGCCCCTGAAAAATCAAACCAAAGTGAACAAACTTGAATACACAGCAGAGAGATAAACCTTCAGAAAAGTTTCATGTAAATAGTTATCATCCTCTGTTAGGAGCACAGGACGAGGTGAGTGTGCTTGAGAACCAGAGCAAACTGATGGTAGAGAAGAGGAACAGATGGCTTGCTGGGGTTGGTTAAGAAAACAGTGAGAAAATTCCCCCACATACAGCTCACCAGGACTAGCCTGAGATGATGTTCTTTCCACTCTGTACTGCTCATTTCGGACTCAGTTAAGTGCCATGTTTTGTTCCACTGTTTGGGAATCAATATTACATCTTCTCAAGAAGAGTGAGAGGTTCAGAGGAATGAGATGTTCAGAAAGACTTCTAATAATGGGTTTAAGTTGAATTTAGATATACCTCTGATAGAAAAAAAAATGAAGGTAAAGGTAGAAATAAGAATAAAGAAGGGCTGGAGAACATGAAATAAGCTTCAAATCTCATATAATACATGTGAAAAAATGGAAAAACACTTGTATTTATAAATAGCACAGGTCAATAATTGTGCTGCTGAAATACATTTGTTTCTGTTGCTGGCAATGACTTTAAGAGATAGGCTGAACTTTGTCTTTCTAGTTTAATGAACATCACAGAACAGCCAGATGCTCAATAAGGATTGTAAATTAAGTAACAGAGATGGTAATTTCCCTCTGCATTGATTTGAATTTTTGTTTTTATTTTTATTTGTCAACTCATAACTCTCAAAAAATTCCAAATGAACAGATCTTGCTGTCTTTGTTAAAGAAGAAAGGTGTGTTGTCTAGATACAGATCTATTAGATCTACAGTTCTCGGAATATATAGCAATTTGTCAAGAGTTCCATTAGTGAACACTTGTGTAAGATTATTGCTAGAAAATAACAGAAGTAAACAACATGTTGTCATCAATGCCTTCATTCACAAGTTACCATTAAATGGTAATGTTTTGCTTATTGTTAACTTGAGAGAAATTTCGAGCAAGTGGAAAATTAAAAAGTTCTACTTTATCTTTAGATACCCTTAGAAGTTCAGCTTCCTGTTCCTTAGATATGGATAGGCCTTAGAAAAAGACTTTCCATTATAAATACAAGGTTTTGTGTGCTGTTTACAGCAGAATGTGTCTTAAGATCACATAGAAGGGTGCATTACATCTAAAGAAACACAGGAATTTTGCACAGAGGAGCTGAAGCCCTAGTGGGAAGATTTGGATGACTGTCATCCCACTACACTAGAATACAGTCTTGAAAGCCAAATGATATCTGTATGGGTCATGGACACATCAACATGTGGGGTTTTTTGTTGCAGTGGGCCTTTCCCTTCTCTGTTAGTCCTGGGTAATTAATTCAGAAGAGCAATAAGGGAAAGGGCATATCAGCCTTTCAGCCTCTACAGCTTTACTTTTTGATTTGTGAAATTTAAAAAAAAAGGAATTAAGAAATGAAGAAGTTACTCTATTTTGGTTTTTTTATAAAAGAGAAGTAATGCAAATGTCTTGAAAATAGCAATAAGAAAAAAGATACTTTTAAATTCTGTGTATTAAAGGCCACAAAGTCCATCTACATCATCTACATTTTTAACACCTCAACATGTGTTTAAATTACTTTCAGAGGCTGTAATTTGCTATTTTAATTAAATTTAATCATGTTTGTAATAAATTTTCTGTTGTGGAAATACATTAATTCCAAAACTGCATTGAAGTTTAAATATTTTTCTTCTTTTTTTTCTTTTTTTTTTTTTTTTTAAGATTTAAGGAGTAGGGGCTAGAAAACAAAAAAGCATGTACCAAGAGAGAAACATGCTAAAAATGGGCCCTACTAGTGGTTCACTCAAAACCCACAGTATAAAAGAAGCAATGGACATTCATCTAGTTTTTTTAAGGCTTGTCTTCTTTTTCTGCCTGGAAATTACTTGGCCATTTTATCTGTTCACTTATGAGTTTTTACCTCCTACAGGATGACATTGGATACCGATGAAGGTATCTGGAAGTTCTGGACAAACAGCTGAGAACCAACATTTCAAATCTGCAGTATGGATGCAGTTAAATTTACTATGCACATGTCACAAAAGCAATCCATTCAGGTCTTTTAAATACGATATATTCTGGGAATTTGCAGTTCTGTGTCAGAGAAGAAACAAAGAGGAAAATCGGGAAAAGTTTGAATTTTATCTCACACAGGCTTGCTAACCTTTCTATTCATACCTGCTGTTAATCCCATACATGATTTTGCTGACTTTACGCTGTTGAGTAACTTCCAATATTTGTGGGATGATTTGCTAATTTTCCAGTTGCCTCATTGCATTCCCGGATGCCATCTCTCTCACTGATGGGTTCCATCCATCTCATAAAAAACTGACATAATCCACTGATTCCTCTTGTATTGATTCAAACTTTTAATTTTGTTATAAATAGACAGATTCATTTCTTTTTGGCATTCAGTCTTTTGTCACTATGAAATTCTCTAGTGGTTTTAATTCAGTTTTCTTATGTCTGTGAAATTTTAAGGCAGGGAGCAACTTTTCTTTAGTGAGGCTTTATTTTTAGGCTCATCCAGCCCTGTGCTGACATGTATTTGAATGAAAGAAATCACTAAGAGGCATGCACATGAATACTTGATCTTACTGTTCTCTTCTGTACCTTATAAGATAATCAAACACGCATTTTAGCTTCCAGATAAATGTAGACTGTCTAACATTCCCATTTTTATTGTGGTTATTCACGTGTTATCTTTTTTTTTAGCTTATAGAAAAATGGATGGTGTAAGTCTCACCCTGTAGACTGGATTCAAAGTTTTAAAAAAAAATGAGAAGGGGAATATAGCAAGAAATAAATATAATCTGGGATATGAGAAGAAAAAAATGGGGAGAAATGAGGGGGAAATGAAGAAACATACATCTTTGTGAAATCACAAATGTGTAACAAATTTCCTTTAACATCATACACCAAGCCAAGTACCTCAGTAACCCATAGGAACTAGTAGAAGAAAAGGCACTCAGCAAGTTTCTTGCAAATAATAGAAATGATGAAATGCAAGAAATTTCAAAATAGTCAGCACCAGGGCTTGAATATCTCAAGTATGTTACAGCTGGGCCCACAGCTAGAAAGGTGAATGCAAGAGTAGAGTAACTTTGGGGATAATGGCATATTCCTGAAGATAAGAAGTCAATCTACTCATTGACAAGTGCTTGCTTACTTCAGTGGGAACATCAGCACTCTGACTTCAAAGGCTGCTGGATTAGCCCATGTTATTTAGCTGTTACCAAAAGGACTGAATTATCCATAGCAAAGCTCTTGAAAATGAAAGCAAATGTCTGTGAAAACTCTACAGGATGCTTTTCCAGTCTTCTGAAAAAAACCCCTGAATATCTTTTTTTACCTTTTAAGATTTAGTAAATAAACACTTGTGATCGCAGTGACAGGAATTTCATGGTAAACACTACATATAGACCTGTGGTCAGGCTGACATTCAGTTTTGCTGCAGGAGTGTCAAGACATTCTGTGGTACAGAAGTTGGGAACTCCAGGAACTTCTCGGTAGCTCCTGTATTGGTGTAATTTAGCTGTTAAAACCATTTTACTCATCCATGTGTAATATGTTAAAGTGACAACATCACAACATAGTGTGTTCATGGTGATAGAGACTGATAATTTTGATGGACACTGATGCAACTTTGATTTTTCTGCCATAGGGCATGCAGTAATGATAGTGATAGTTACAAAGGAACTGACTCTTTCTAGCTTAATTAGTAGATATTTTTCCAAACATTTATTTGTAAGTGTATTGTTACAGACTATCTGACTGAGTACATCTTGAAGAATTTTATTTAATCATTTCAAAATCTCTGAAGAGGTACTGTGTAGCAAACTATTTTTGGACTTCATTATCTTTGGCAGTAGTATCAAAGATACTTTCCTCAATGCCTGAGAATAGAAAAAAGAAGAGTTACAAATGTCAGGTAATTTATCTATCTTCTGAACTACAAATCTATGCAGTAGAAATATCAGGAAAAGAAATTCTTTTCTCTCTTTTGTTTCTGGAATCCCTACCTTTATTTACAGGACCTAGTTTCAGTGATTTCACTGAAGTAATATTGAGAATAGATATCATTATATGACTCTGGGAATGTAAGATTGTCACACACCTGTAAGGAAATTAATATGTCTTTAAGTAGTGAAGTATTGATTATCCAAAGCAACAAAAAAACCTGTATAAGAACATAGAAATGACTCGGCCTGGTTTTTAATGGTAATAACTTAAGCCAATGGAACAGCAATTTGAATGTCCAAAGCCAGAGCTACCAAATAATAATTTTGAAGTGAGTTTCAAGGTCTTTCTTCATACTTTCCTCTTAGCTACGCTCTGGTATCTGTTTTCTTTGGCATCCCATGAGGCTCTTTTTCTACCAAATATGAGTTTGAATGAACTCTCTTCACAGTGTCAGACAAGAGTTCTTAATTCTTCTTGGAGCTCTGAAATGTGAATGTATTGCACTTCAGTAAGTCATGAAACTGAACAAATACTACTATGGAAAAAATTATTTTGTAAGTGAGTTTAAATATTAATGCTCTCTATGTCTTATTAAAATTCTTAGAAATAAATAAAAGTGAGTGATATTTCCCTAACATTGTTTGCAGAAGACAGCTTAAAAGCTAACAATCTTTTTTTATGCAAGAGGAAAACAAAACATGCTTGATCCAAGAAGAAAAAAAAATTGTTACCCAGAAGGCGGTATGGAGCCATAGAATCCTTAAAGCTGGAAAAGATTTCTAAGATCATCAAGTCCAAGCATTAAACTACAATCTGGAATTCATCATGTTCTGAATATATTTTGGAAGGCTGTTGTGACATAAGCCCCATGGTCAGACACTCCAGGAGGAAAGTAAGTCTTTTGACTCTCTTTTTAAAAAGAGAAAAAAGCTTCCACAGAAAATTTAATTTCATAAATCAGTTATTTCTGCACAGTTCCTCTACTGGCACCTGGCATGTCAGTGTCGTTGTATCTGAAGTGTAACTTTGGAAGGTAGTAGCCTCTTGAACAAACTGGTCCTCAAGAAAACAGTTTGCTTCTCAACACTGAGAGTTTTAATTAATCTTTAATTCTCTTATCTATACACCTCTGTGAGAATATCACTGTCAGAGAAACCTAGCTGCGGACAGTACAGTTGAATTGTGTCCATGGAACTCTTATATTCTCAGGAGCTCAGTAAAGCTGAAGCCTTAACCTTATTTAAGTGATCAGTGTAATGAGAGAGCCTACCTAAAGGAGGCAGGCAGCAGCTTAGCAAATTTGCACCTTGAAACTGACAGATGTAAACATATTCCCTGCAGTTCCTTGAATGGAGACTCTGATTTAGATGGAAAAAGAGTAGAAAATAAGGGAGAGGGGTAATTATATTGATATGGTGTATGTACATATAAAAACCTTAGAGTGTGTNTTTATAACCATCAATACAACCAACTTTAATTTTTAATAAAATTATTTTTAGTGCTTATCTCGGACTCGAGATTGTCTCTTTTTCTGACAGAGTGTGTGATTAAAGAGCAAACACAAAAAGTGCGAAGGTTGGTGGAAGAGCCCTACTAATATCACCAGTGAAAATGGCATTTACTGATCTTACTATCCTAAAGCTAGCAAAGGAGGAAACTTGCTCATTGTCCCTGATGGGAAACTCACCAAGAGTCACAGAATCACCGAATGGGTGAGGTCAGATAGGACCACACTGGGGTCACCTGATCCAACCATCCTGCTCAGCCAGGGTCATCCTAGAGCACACGACATAGGATTGCATTCAGACAGTTCTTTAATATCTGCCTTGAGGATGACTCCACAATCTCTCTGGGCAATCTATTCCAGCGCTCTATCACCTGCACAGTAAAGAAGTTCTTTCTCATATTCAGGTAGAACTTCCTGTACATCAGTTTCTGCCTATTGTGTGTTGTCCTATTGTGTGGTCTAGAAAAAGCTGGTTCCATCTTCTTGAAACCCTCCCTTCAGTGCCATTGAAAGAAATTCCATCATGAAAGCCATATAAGGTAGGTGGCGTGGTTGCCTGCAGAAGTAGGGAACTTGTTAGAGGATGCAGGGGAAGAGCATTTGGTTACTAAGTAAAACTTACTGTAAGAGGCTTATGGGCAGGACCAAAGGCAAGAAAAGGATCAGGGCAGATCCAGGAGGAGCAAGAATGGGAAAATGTAGCATTGTATGTGTTCCTGTGAGTGTCAGTGAAGGTGCCAGTCTCTCTCTGAGCTGACCTGTGTGGCTGTGTGTAGGGTTCTGTGTGCCCTCGTTCATGCGTGTACAGGTGCACACACCCCTGGCTGCCTACTGGGGGCACATGCTCAGCCTCACTACTGACAGGGCTCGGGAGCACAGAGCTGTAGCAATGTCACATCTATCAGGCTGGAATGGGAGAAATCCACTTGTAGTCTGAAGCCTACCTTTAGAATTAGGTTAGCTCTGGTAGTGAAATGTCCCATTTAATGTTTATACATATAAACTCTGTTCTTAAGTGCCGTTTGCCTGACGGGAAGTGTCCTTTGTGCACTGTCCTGCACTGTGTGTATGTGCCGTAAAAAGGAATACGCAGGAATGCGCAGAGGGAGATAGAGGTGTGTGGTAGCTCATCCTATGAAGGAAATACAATTTTCTTAGATTTTGAAGAATATATACAAATGAAACCTTGTGCCAGCATATTTAATTGCCAAAAGGTATCCTTCATTTATCTCCTTCTCCCTTTTTGCTGATGCTTCGTCTTGGTAGAAAGGTTTTATCTTAAAAGCTAGTATTGGTCCACATGTTACTATGAGAAAAAAACCCATGAAGATAAGAAGTATAACCATTTAAATGAACAATACTGCTATCTAACTAAAACGTCACAGTAGTAAATACGAAATTAATTGCATGTTTAGCAGTTGCAAGGAACAGCATGCAGTATATTAGTCTAAAAAATGTTCATATTGGTAACTGTCATTTCTATACAAAGAATTTTATCACTGCTCAAATTAGTTCCCCTTTCCCCCTTGTGTTTGCGATCTTTGCACAGTCATACCCACATTAATATCAGTAGTTTTTCTTGCCAAAACATGCCTTTTGTTCCATGTAGGTAATCCAGATTTAAATCCATACCTGCAATGAGATTTTTACTCCTTTGAACATTAATAATTGAATCTGTATTTTCTAAATGTGAGCAAGGCTTCATAAAAAATCTGTGATAAAACTGACTTTAGCTGCAGCTTCTGCATTGTATTGGCCATGAGGATGTGCAAGCTATGGTCATCTTGTCAAAACCAATATGTGTAAAAAAAATGAAGAATATGAAACAGAACACCGTCTTTACATAGTCAATGTCATTAGCACCAGCTGGGTCCTTTGCTTATGAGTAGTTACAGAAACATTTTTGGAATTTTTATAATCCCCCTGCTTTTGGAAAGCCATATTTGTGCTTTTCAATTGAGCCCAAAATTAGCACAAAAATAAATTGTGATGTATTCTGTGGGAAAAAACAGTGAGACTCAACTCTCATTGAAGGACCAGGATTGTCCAGGTCGTTCAGGTAGACTATTGCGTGTGTTCATCTATATATAACTAGGCTTGATTTAACTGTCTAAACACAAGCATCTCTTTGAGATTTTTTAGGGCAATATCTATGGCCTAAGTCTGCTATTCTAGACTAGAAGTTGTGTGTAGATGATTGATTTGGTCTGGTAGTTAGTACACTCGAGAAGCTCATCTTACTCTGATGCAGGCACATGAGGTGGGATTTGTTTACATAAATACAACCTCCTTGTAAAGTTTTATGCAAACGAGTTTCAAGTTAGCAGCTCGTCAGCCAAATAGCTCCTTAGAATCTTTTAACCTCATTTACTGCATCCCCATTAATTATGAGTCTACGTCCAGCTGAGAGAGAGTTTGTCATTAAAGGTATTTCCCCCAAGCAAATATTTCTTATTTGCTATTTTTCATTATTCAGGTAAATTGAGTACTTCATAAAAATAAGTCAATAACTGTATAGTTAATGAAAAAGGAATGCATTATACAATATAACACAGCAACACTGAACCACCTTAAAAATGTGTTTTGTTTACCACTTTGCCGTAAAATATACCTCCATATGTATAGCAAAAGGTGATGTTTCAATATGGGTCTATGACTCGTGCCATGTATTTCATAGTTCATAAGTATGAATTATAAACACCCCTGCCCCCAAAAAAATCCCAACCTAAAAACCTCACAAACAAACACACAAAAACTCCCCAAAAAATAACAAAAAAAAAAACCAAATCAGACCCAAACTTTTGATACTTCAGTTTAACTTTTACATGGAATGCATATTTCAAGGAAAAAACCCTGTTGTGAATATATTTACTGTATGGGAGAGTAACAAGAAGAAAGACTGTATTTTAAAAGTTGCCAAATAACTGCAGAGGATTAATCAGAGATGTGTTTCTCATACACCAAAAAAATCCATATTATAAAAAAATATTAATAGCTAATGGGCAATGTGTTTACCCCACGATTATTTTTGGAAACTTCAATGCATATACTTGGTTTAAAAAAATCTGAGCTTTTGCTGAAAATTCGTGTATTTAGTACTTTACACCTTCAAATGTGAACTGAGATAGAAATTTTAAGATAACAGTAGAAACTTATAATAAAAAAATAATTATTTTAAAAGCACTTGGTAGGCTTTTTCAGACCTCTTTATTTTTAAATGTTTAACATAGCTGAGAAATATGGTATCATGAGAAACAATAAGCAATTGCTTTGGAAAAGAACATTGAAGACAGCTCTATAGACATTTCTCAGTGGAACACCCATGAAATTTAAACTATTCTAGGTGGTAATCACAAATACTGTCCCTCTGGGCAAGAAAAATTATCCATTCTCTAGTGAAGCAAACTGAAAATTAAGAAAAAACATGTTAAGAATTAAGAGTGTGGTGGGTTTTTTTGTTAGCAGTTTTGGGGTTTTTTGTATTGGTTTGATTTGGTTTGGTTTGGTTTCTGTTCTTTTTTTTAACCCGGTCTGTGTAACATCTTAATTTTTTTCTTTTTGGGCAATCACCAGAAAAGTGATGTACATGTACCGCTAAATACACAAGTTGTAATCTGCAAGAGCAGGAATGGTCAACAGTCCCTTTTTTTTTAGCAATTTAAGGTTCTCCCTATCTAATGCAGAATGCCAGTGTTTGGTTCTTTCCAATACTTACAAAAGGTTGATGCCACCTCTTCAAAGTAGCCTTTGCAGCCAATCTCCTTCTCTTCATGTTAGGCATTTCTTATTCCTACCAGGAAGGTAAGAAGAGCCAGTCTGAGCATTCTCAGAGAAAGAAGTCCACGGATTTTGCAGCTATGCCATGAAATCATATGCATCTGGACTTGGATTAACACATGATCTGAGGAATTCATCATCTTTTTGTTTACTGTAGTTTAACAGACCAGATGCATATTGCTTACTGAAGCCTTAGAGTTTCACCAGCACTTCACTACCTGCCAGTAAAACTCCAGGATGGATTGCAGGAGTGTCAATCTTCCATGGCCCTCTCTTGCTTTACATAAACTAGCGCTCAGCAGAGCTGGAAAAGAAACCATGATGTCCTTCTTTCCACATACATCTCCCAGCTGGGAGACTAAAAAGCGCTTATTCACTACTTTGTGCTGGTTTTAACGAGTGTTAGGCATGCTAATCAAAACGGAACAATTCCAAAAGAGAGCTTATAGTCACCCACTGCAAAGTGAGGTCTAAAACTGAGGAAACTTTTTTCTTTTCTATACTTTTTCCTTTTTTTTTTTTTCAGAAAATTTATTCAGCTGAAGTACCTCTACACCAATGCATGCAACACTGATAATAAGCAAGAGGAGCTGGAAATCATGGTGGAGTTAGAAAACTATGACTTAATTGCTATCATGGAAGCATGGTGGGATGAATCTCTCAACTGGAACACTGCAACTGAGGGCTGCAAGCCCTGAAGAGATAGGCTGAGTGGGAGGAGAGGGGGTGTTTCACTCCACGTTAGGGAATGAATAAGCTGTGAAGAGCTGCCTCTGAGAAACAGCCACAAACATGCTGAGAACCTCTGGGTAAAAATCAAGGACAGGACCGACAAAGCACACCTTGAGGTGGAGGTTTAAGTCTGCCTGAGTAGGAGGAGTCTGTTGACAAAGCCTCTTGCTTCTGCTGCAGGAGGCATCACACTCACAGGCTCTCATCCTGATGGGGGAATTCAACCACCTGGATGTCTGCTGGGCAAGAAATACAGCTGTTTGTACACAATCCAAGAGACTCCTAGACTGTGCTGAGGATAACTTCCTCATCCAGATATTGGATAAAAAAACCAGAGGAGAAGAATTACTGGACTTGGTGCTCACCAATGAAAATGAGCTCATTAAAGAAGTTAAGAATGGAGGAAGTCAGGGCTGTGGAAACTTTGTGATCCTGAGCAACGTGGGTCTGAACTTTGGAAGAGCGGAACTCCAGCTTTTTAAAGAATTAGTAGATGAGAGATCCCCTGGTAAAATGTTTTAATGGACAGAGGAGCTGGATGAGGCTTTGAACATCTAGATCTAGTGGATGGCATCTCTGCCCACAGTGAGGAAGCTGGAACTAGATGGTCTTTAAGGTCCCTTCCATCTCAAGCCATTCTGTGCTTCTGTGGTTCTATGATTTCTGACCCAGTGTCAAGGAAGTGAAACTATCTCTAAGTTGACTGTGAGTTGTGAATTCTGAAACAATTTAGTTAAACTGCTACTTTACTTTCTAAAGACATCATCACTAAATCCATGACAATCATGCCATGGCTGCCTCCCTATTCATGCAGCTGTCTCAGTCTCCTCCTCTGGAATCTTCCAGCACTCCTGCTTCTTCAGTACGACTGATAAGGTATAAGACAGGCTGATTCAGGGTTTCCAATAGTTTACCAAACCTTGAATACTGAAAAATTTTTGCATTAAAGAGTAGATTTGACAAACACCATCCCATTAGCTAGCTTTCAGACACTATTTAAGACACATTACATCTTAGCCTTTTTAAGTAGTTTGCAACATGATTAATTGCAATTTACAGAAGTTGCCATCAGTGTGCAAGGTAACAGATTCTCCATGCTCAGCATAAGCTTAGCCCCAGACTGTGATCACACATGGTGAAGCACCAGGAGTTTTATTCTGCTTACCAGTCTGGTGTAAGAAACTTACTAAGAGGGACTGGCAAGAAGTCCCTCTTAGATTTTCAGTGGTATTTTGTCTGCCCTGTTTGTGCTACTGCCTCCTTCTTTCTTCTCAGGGAAGCTGAAGTGTTCAGTTAGGGAAGAGATTCAGTCCCCATCTCTCTTTAATAAGGGAAAGCCATCTGATGACTCCGTTGCCTGTAGACACAATGGGTGGGCTCTCAGACCCAGGCAGCTGTGAGCAGCTTGCTTGCTCACCAAAACATTTCTTCATAATATACCTGAACTATTTGGACTTCAATCCGTATCAAAATAGTAGATTAATTTTGTTTAATTTTAATTTTTTCCCTAAGTCCTTCCATTCTTGGAATGTCTGCTTAGTCTTTTCAGGCATTTTAACTGTTTTACATAGACTATTTTTACAGGATATATAGGAAGAAATTTTCAGTTATTGAAGCGTTTTATGCCTTCTCTGTATGGTGGCTTTTTTGGAAGATGGGAAGAGAAAGCTCTTTCCCTTATCACATTTTACCAAACCCTTAAATTTCACATACTTGGCGCTTTGACAGTAAAGTATCTCAAAATATTTGGACTATTGTGGATTCTATTAAGACTCTGTGAAAGAACACCAGAGCACTTGCTTCAAGTGAAAAGAAAACCAAGAGAACTAAATTCACCACACCCAATAAAAGATGCTGTGTGTTGTATTTTCATATGTCAGAACTGAACCCGTGGACCTCTGCAGAGAGATTCACATCATCAGAGCGGAGGCAGTGTTGCTGCCACCTGCCTTCCCTTCGAGTTTCTGCCAAGAAGGAATAACATTTTATTGATGCAGATCTCACACTGCACAGGATTTTCATTCCAGACAGAGAAGCTCTTTTAGTGACAGTGTTGGCTCCAATCTTCTGACAAGGGAGGGGATTGAGACTTCTTTCCAAAAAGCTGCTGCTGAGGACTAACATCAGACTTCCGAGAAAAAGTACCATAATCAAGTACTGCGTGAGTCTGACCAAAAAAATATAGAAGATTTAAACACATACATAGAGAGAAGAAAACTAGAAATTTTAAAACTTGGTGCTGTCTCCTGTCCATGTAATTTTATTGTGACTTAAGAAAAAAAATTTAGGGACTGAACGTATTATTCCTAATTTTTATTGAGTCGAATCCATATCCCCCATGAACTTATACCATTAAATTCTACTATGCCATATAAATCTCCACAGCTATGATTACTCTATGATAACTGCATGCCCTGTTGAACCTTACTGCCTAATTGGTAGTTTACAAGGAAATATATATGTTGGTTTTGAGATTAGCATCCTGCTTCCTCAGCAACAAGTAGTATTTGCTTGACGTGCTCAAAGTTATTAATATATGTGTGTCTGCTTGCACAAAATGTAAGTGAAAATATATTCTATTCAGATGGGTAGTGAAAATAATGAAAAACTTTAGTTGTTTGCAAGGTGAATATTTTCTGTGATATTAGAGAATTTCTTTAATCCTGCTTTGGTGTTCATTTACAGCAGTGCAAACCAGGTAAATTTCTGATGATATGAAAATCTGAAAGTTGGCAAAGAATCTGTACCACCAGGTACTGCAGAAGTCTCCATTAGGCTTCACACAGGTGCCAGATATAGGATGTATCTGAAAAAATATCTCTGCCAGCTTGGTTAGAACTGGGTATCCTGCACTAACTTTTTTGATAAATAGAGCTAAAGGAGCATCTTGGATGTCCCCATGCAACCACCTAAGACATGGGACTAATCTCCCCTAAATCTGCTGGCCAGATGATTTGGGAATTTTGTTATTTTTGCAATTTTTTTCATGATTCTCCAAGCAGCAAGCTGAAACCCTTCATCCTTCACAGTCCTACAACTCCTGGAGCAGTTTTAGGTTCACTTGCCACACTTCTTTCTCTATAAAAAGCCCAGAGAAGAAAATAGATTTCGGTAGGATTACAGAACATCTCAGTAATATTTCAAATCACTTTAAGATTTACCTAGAAAAAATCCCAGCCATAGAACCTCATGGGTTTTTGATCTGAAAACAGGTAACAACTTAACTACCTATTACTAAGTGAAATATTTTATCGCAAGAAGAAGCATCATTCTTCCATGCCTAGAAAATTTGATCGTGGAACAGCCTCTTTCTGGACAAGGGCTCAAACCAACACTGAAAGACATCTGTTGATACTGACAGATATCTGCATTTGCACAGAATTTTTCAGAGTGTACTGTTCTTTTCTTTAGCTTCCCTATATACCTTTCCTTGCTTTCAACCCCACCGCTCCCAATCTAGGGTTCGTTTCTGGCAGCATCTCTGTCCTGCTCCCATCAGCAAAGAACTTTCTACCACCGCTATTACTTATGAATAACTAGAAACATTAGATCAGAGGTTATACAGTTCACATATCTTCAGGAAGTTGCTACCTATCCAATTAGTAACTAAATCTTGCATTCTGAAGTGCAATACAGAAATTTCTGGACCAGACACAGCAGGTAAACAAGGTACATTATTTCAGTGTTATAAAGGACGAAGTTAAGCTGGGCAGAGATGTGCCCTAGGAATAAGCCTTTCAAAAATATCTTCTGTGGTGACTAGAGAAAAACATCCCTTTTTCAGTGAAATGTGGAAAAAGCCCAATTTTATAAATAAATATAACATGATACAGCAACTGTTGGATAATACAGTTAAATGAAAGGAAAAGCATACAAAAAAGCCTGAAGGGAGAGATGAACTTCCCCAACTCTTATAGCTTTCTGAACACCGTTTGAAGCCTAAAGAAGTGCTGGTCTACATAATCCCTGTTCAATGCACATCTAGAGGGTCAAGTAAAAGGAGTAAATTGCAGTCTTTTGCTATTCTTGTGCTTTAAATCTGAGTTTCTCTTCATCAACCGTTGCAACATTTTTATTGTCTGCGTACATTTGGGAGCTCAGTATAGACATAAGTTCACATAATTCTGCCAGTTTTGCATATTATAGAGATCGGGTTTAGGAACAGGGGCAGTTTCTCCTCTCTTCTACCAGGGCACAAGTCTCCCCAGCAGTCAGGTATGAAAAATGATGAAAAATAGTCCTAAAGATTCATGTCTGTGTTAATATTCAAAGAAAACATTAAGTATACATCATAATTTTCTTCCATTTCCTTCTCTCCGGTTTCTCATCAGCAGTTTTGCAGGTGGCTAATTTTTTTTTTTTCTGTTCTTTTGCTCTATACCACTCTTTTTTTCTGCAGCCCTTAGACGTTCCCTATCATCTTATTCCAAGACAGGATTTCTTTGAGACAAAATGGCTTCCACTGTGCCCCAGTCCCTCACATCTTCTTTCCCAGAATATCCAAGAATCCCAAATCAAAATGGTTATTGCCTTTAGCATCAGGCACAGGAGTCACCATCCCATGTCTTTCCAAAGCAAGAGTTTATGTAGGGGTTAGCACTTCTCACGAGAGCAAACATCACAGCTCACCATATAGGATGTATCTGGTGGGCTGGTGGCCCAGCCACCACACTGCTCCTAAAGGAAGATACTTTTTAAGTCCTAATACATTGTCACCTACTATCCATGAAGCAAGGTGGCTCATGCATCTGGAGAGTAGAGATGAATGTACCCCCACATTATGATGTGCTCTAATCCACCTGTCAGTTGCAGAATATTAGGAAGTGTGTGAGACATGAAAGAGCATACTCCCTTTTTCTGTGCCATTTTTCCATGCTTTGCCTCACTTCTTAGAAGCATTACAGCAGTCTGTAGACGAAAGGAGTTATTTGGGACTGATTTTCTAACCTGTCCATTCTTTCTTTATTAATATAACTTTTAAAAATGTTACATTTCTAATTCTTAAGATATCTGTTAAGGAAAATCTTGTCTCTCTACCCTACAAAGAGTTTGCTCTCTCATTCTCCTCTGGATCTACTAGATCACTTCTTGTGGAGTATTCTTTCTTAAGTTACCTTCTCTTTCCAGGTGGGTTCCCAGAGCCAGCTTTAAAAAGTGAGTCCTGGCAGCTTCAATTATGCTGCCTCTCCCACCGTCTCAGGAGCCATTCCCATAATCTTCATATCTTCACTCAGTGCAAATGTACAAATTCACAGGCACTCCTCTCCTCCAAAGTGTCTCATGTTCTCACAGCTGGACTGTTTCTAGACCGCTGGGCACACTGCTTTGTGCCATCTTTCTTATATGTGACCCTATTCAGCATGGAAATTTCACAGACTGTAATAGCATTCTTATCTTTAGGTGTAATAAATTTTAACATCCATATAAAAAGAGTCCTTGAGATAAAGCAAAACCTGAAAGATTCAGTTGAATCCTACAAGAAACATGCAAGTTACTTCTCGTGAAGGTTCTATTTTTTTTTTTTTTAGTTCACTATTACAGAAATACCATTTCTTAATTCTCTTCGATTAAGTTCACAAAGCCATAGCCCTGTTTCCAGTAACATAAGAATCTGGGTAGTTTCCAGGTACAGGAAGATCCATTTTGAGACAGTTTGCTTTGTCCACATCACTTGATTTTAATCTTGTTCATTTGTCAATGACAGCATCACCTGCTGAGGTAAAATGTTTTTCAGACTGAAACTGGAGGACGGGTAGCCAAGATTAATGGCCCACAAATCACATGTCAGGAAGTGGTTTTCTTTGACCAGCACTGAATCCTCATTTATGCCATTGTTGGATGGCAGTAGGAAACTGTAGTTAAAAAACAGTGCACATTTTTCCTTTATAATATTTCATTTTCAGTCAACTAACCCCCAAAAGTTGTCAGATTCATCACTTAAAGACACCATCTGCTGACCTGTCATGGAGGGTGGTCAGAACTGTCACAGTGGAGCATTTTTTCCTCCCAGATTTTTGTCTAAAAGCAACCATAGGAGAAAAGGGTTTATTTAAGATACAGACCTATACTTAGTTGTTTTGTTTGGAGGATTCTCCACATGATTAACATTTACCCAGGCAGCAAAGAAATAGATGAAGAGGGAAAGTAAAAGCAGCATGTTGCATGGGAGAAGGTTCTTGTGTGAAATGTGAACTTTAGGTGATTTTTTCTGTTCAGCCTGCTCTGCTAGACATATACATCTCATCCCTGGTTCACTGGGATTTTATTGGAACCACTGGATGCAACAGAGTGCAGGCAGATGGTGAAGCCAAGGAATATCATTAATGCAATTTTAGTCTTTTTTCATGCCATATATTCAACATTTCTGGTTTGCTGACTGTGTTCATGTTGCAAGAAATCTAATTTTGAGGAAAGGAAAAGCAAAGAACAGTAAACTTGATATGTACTTGCACATTTCTGGTGCAACTCTTTTTCAGTCATAGCAGCACAGACCCGCAAGATTTCTTACAAGACAGCTTATGATTTGTTAGATGTTCCAGAGATGTGTCCTGCAAATACTACTCCCAAGAATCCCAACAGCAAATATCCAGGCTCTCTATTAAACTCAGAAATGTTCTTCTGAAACCTCATACAGTTTTTCATAGATCACTAATTATTTAGCACTGTAACTACAAAATTTTTCCAGCTTTTTTCTTATGCCCTACAGTTATATTAAAAACCAGAAAAGCTATAATAAGAGCATAAAGACATCTGCAGCTATTGAAAATATAACTTTGATTTAACTATATACATGTGCTAAACACAATTTAAACATAATTTTGGCAGTAGTCATTAGCATGGTAACCTAGTCAGGTATGCAGGTATCCAGTGAATAAATATCGTTGTTCCATGAAAGTGCTTTCCAGCACCTACACAATCACATTTATCCTGTTTCCAAAAAATGCTGAACTGTCTTCAGGCAAGTCTGCCTCTCTTCCCTTAAGATGTGTTTCCCATTCCTGTGCTCAGGACTTATCACATAATGAGAATTGGTGATTTCAGATATTTAGTAGCTAGATAAGAAGAGCCTCAAGGGCTTGAGGCTCATTTGTTTCATTCTGTGGGTCAGCAGAGTCTTCTTTCTATATGGCAGTCCAAAGGAAAAAAAAGACTACCATCACCCATGACTACAAAGAAACCCCAAAGTGAAATGCCTTTGTGCTGTTTTCTACAAAACAGTATGCTGCTCTGAATAATTTGGGATCTATATGGATGAGAATAGGACTCAGAGTTTGAAAGTCCTTTCCAAGAGGAAACATTTTCTGATTGTATGACAAACTGGCTAGGTGAAAAATTCTAAGTTTCCAGAAAATTATGACTCCCAAAACTTTGGTCAAAGACCATTAGGAAGACAATTCCTCTGTGTCTGAATATTCTTTGTTCATCAATGGACAGAAGCAAAGAACTCCTTTCCTTCCGTTGAGGCTATTCATCTGTAGTTCTAAATAAAGAACACATGGAAATACAATGCCTCTCTTTGGGCTTTGGGTTTTTTGCCTCTGCTCATCATCAAGGAACAAAGCTCGTTATGATCCATAAATGCAGGTCACAAGAAGTAAGTATACTTATATCAAAGGCTCATTAGCCTAGAAGTATTAAGTATTATGTTGTTTTTCCAGTAAGATGTGAATGACCACTATTCACTGAGTCTGGCCTTACAAGTATTTCCACCTCTACCTTGATCAACTCAGCAAGAGGAAGTAGAAGGGGAAGAAAAGAATTTATATCATCAATTCTTCCTTAGAAAGTTTATAAATCATCATTTTAACATTTTTGAATAAATGTGAGCATGTTCTTATAATAATCTGACTAGATTGCTCCTAGAATCCCTTCTCCCCTTCAGAAACTTTACTTGCATGACACTGCCCTAAGCATCTGTTCAAGGCAGAAGGCTGAACCATCGTTATTAAGAGCAATACTGTAGTAAACGAGGCTGTGATTTTTAGGAAAAAGGGCAAAATCAACTTGTTTATTAAAAAGGAAGCAATTAGGAGCGGGAACCCGGGAGTAGCCCAGGCTCCACTCGACAAGCCAGAAGTAACAAAGTAACAGAATGCAAGCACTCTGGGTGCTCCCTCCGACGCAAGCTCCTCAGGAGAACCCTGGGCGGGGTCTTGGGACAGTCCTTATACCCCTCGTCAGTCCGGGATTGGTCCTTCTCGAATCCTCCTTCTGATGGCTCGTATCCAGGGGTCTCATTGGGCTCCAATCCTGTCCTTCAGAGGGGTGTCGAGTGATTGGCTCCTTCTTTCTCTCTTACATCATTTTTCTAGGACTTTCTATAAACCTCCATCCATTCTACCCATTTACCGCCCCACCTAGTGATCATATTTTAATATTACAACCAACAACTATACAATTTAACAATAACTAGTCCATAAAACATCCCATAACATCATCAATCCCCCCAAAACATTAATTTCATTTATAACAATACTAAATAACTGGAGGTCTCCAGGAAGGGACAAAGACAAGACTGGAAACTATGACATTTTCTCCTCTGTCTTCTTGCATTTTAAACAGGTATTATGCATCATGACTTTGGGACAGTAACTGCACAAAGAGCCATTAAATCACATATTTATAAACTTCCTTGGGCAGGAGAACCAGGCCTTTGAAAGATCTGGTTGCACGCACTCCCGGTGCAGCTCTGCTGGTCAGCTACTCCAAGGAACAAAGTGAGGACAGGAGCTTTGATCCTTAACTGGCTCTTGGTCCTTGCCCTGCTCCCTTTAACAGATAAACTTCTCTCACCACACCATGTTGGTGTCAAAGTCTCCTATCATGTGCTTTATGTTTAGCTGCGTCAAACCACAACAGTCTCTAAAATGACAGACACATGTCAAATTCATACTACCCCCTAAACTGCTGAACACTGAGGAATGGACTCTTTCCAGAAATCATGAATTAGTAGCCTGGTTGCCATCATTTTTCTCAGATATGTTTTTAATAGAATTTTGTTCTGGCTCAATTCTTTATTTCACTTTCTCTCTTTTTTTAAATTTTTAAATTTTTTTTTCCTGGTGGATGGCTTAACGTAGTAGCTGTTGCTATTTCATCACTAACAGATGGTAATCAAAAACTGTTTAAAGAAATCTAACAAACATTCCAGCACAGTTTACTGAGTGAAACTGAGAACACTGCCTTCCTGCTGCTGATGTACATCATACTTTCAATAATTACCTACAGATTTCTTTTCAACTTCAATAATACTAATTGTGTGAGTAGGGTTTATAGCTAAAATATTGTATTTGTATTAAAAATGAGAGGGAGAAAATAGCACACTTTGCCTTACTATAGCAGGGCTAGGGGTTTTTACTGATGGAAAGGACTTGTTTTTGTAATAGTTCACTATTTTTCATTTTTAAAAAACTGTCTTTAAAAACATGTATTTATTTATAAATTTTCTTTCTGCTAAAATTTGTGGTTGGCATATATTTTTCCTACTGGAAAAACCTACCAGATACTTACTGAAGCATATTTTTTCGTATGTTGCTAAGAAGATATGCTTGACTCTCCTGGACATCAAGTGGGACCTGTTATTCATGCTTCTGTACTTTGAATAATGCAATGGCAGCTCGTAATCCTCTTACATGTGAGGATTTTCAGCAACAATTCAATGCCATGAGAGATGCTTTCTTTGGCTTTTAAAACTGGCCTTCACATGTGTGCATGTTGCCTGAAAAGCTCTTTAGTCAGTGTTTTTTTAATTTTAATACCCATATGATTCTTCTTAAACATAAGTCCATGATCTTGTGTAATTCAAAATGCAAAACCTTCTCCAGAACAGTGAGATATACGTGAACTACTTACTAGCCACTACGTACTTTTTTATGCTGTGAAAAGTGCATTTGTGACCTCAGTACCACCATATAGTCTGGAGAAAGTTGTTGGGACTCTTAAATCTCTGAGATTGAGTAGTGGTAGAAGTACAGTTGCAGGAATTTTTAAAATAGCTATTTTAAGCATGTTTGAAGTGTTAATATATCCATCCCAGTGATTTGATATCGAGCAGAATCTTGCCATAGCTAAAGCTGCAGAAAAGCACCTGGAAAAGTATTTTACAGCAGTATTTTGTGACCCAGGTCTAGAATTGGGCTCTGGGTTTAGACATTTTTGTGACTATCACATCTCATCAAGTGTAACACTCAGTGATGTACAGGAATGGAAATTCCTGCTGCAGTACTTCAGGCTTTCAATTGCTATCTGTGTAAGTAATGTGTTGGTGCACAACCTGCTCATGAGATGCTCAGAGCCAGACATGAGAAAACCTGTTGCAAAATGAGTTTAATGTCTAGCTGAATTTAGAACTGACATAAATATCAGGATTAAGTGTGTAACAGCTTCCAAATGTATTCTTAATTACTGTTACATATTGTAATGTGTTCAAAGAGGGTGTTCCCTAAAGGCATCTGGCTATTAATGAGTTTTATTATGGGTCACTGAGCAGAGAGAAAAAACAAATATAGGCAAGCAGAAACTCAGGGTTGGGAAGTGACTATTAAATAATTAGCAATACAGTAAAAGCAGCAAAGATACTTACCCATCCTTCAGCCACATTGTAAAAACCTACTTGATGCATAGGCTGCCTAAAAGGAGCAAATGGCAAAAGAATTTAAATTTGCCCATGAGAGATAGTTCAACATAAGCTTAACGTGAGATGAAGGAATAATCGGTCAAAAGAGATATGACCCTGGTTTACAGTGAGCTTCTTATAATCAAGGAAAACCACAACTGATGTCATGTTGATTCCCACAGCTGTTAGCAGCACTAATCTGCCCTTCTGTAAATCAGTGCAAGAGAACTAAATAAATAAACGAAATTAGTTTGTTGATAAGATGAGTGAATAATAAACTTAATGTCAATGAAAACTCCATATCCCCACTGAGTAGAAAAAGCCTTTATGGACACTGTCTGCTCCTTGATGTCTCTTTTCAAAGATTTGTGAATGCTGAAAAACCAAGGCAAGGTTTTACAGTGAAATAGACTTTGGCTATGTGCATAGTGTGGAATTTTGTAATCTTCCTTATAGCATGCAGTCATATTTCCATTATTTTATATTTCTTTTTGGTACTGGCGAGACCACCATAATATGCCTAATGCAAAAGAAGTAGACTCTTCAAAAAAATGCATGAATTTTCAAATCTCCTTCTTCCCTCCTCCCCTCCTCCCCCCAAGTTGGGCATAATTAGAATTTCCTTATTTTAAACTATATTTTGATTACCTTAATTAAAAGGCAGTTGGTCTTGACGGACTATCCTTTAATCAAGACAAAACCTGGAATTGAATCAATAACCTAAATGTCCCATTCTTTGCACACACATCAGACAGTGCATATGGCTATATGAAATGTCTTAAATCTACTACAACAACAATGAACTTTGCAGCACAGAGATAGCATTATGGAAAAAATATCAGCCAACCAGTAAAATTATAACCACCAGTTCTTTAATTTCTTATTTCCGTCGTGTGTGGAAGAATTCTGTGAATAAACTTTTTTTCTAGACACTGCGAATTCCTCTAAAACATGATAAAATAAACTTTCTAGCTACTTCTATTTTTGGCTTTTTTTGGCTTTTTTACAAATATCCACCACCCACATCCAACTACTCTCCCCACCTCACCAATTTTTAAGCACAGTTACAACTGGTCCTGTGATACACAGAAGAACAAAAGTGCATTGATGTGTGGATGCCAAAATCAGCATCCATATTCCATAGTGGCTAAAAATGTACATAACACAAAGGGTTGTGGTTTGTTACTTTCTTCAGGATTTTCAGTGCATGATTCCAAAGCTCTGACTGCTCTAAACCTAGTGATGTGTTGAAATCCTATGTTCAACTGATTGTACCCACAAACTCACCAAAATCTTCTGTGTCACTGAGTTCTGCTCCTGTAGTCCTTACCCAAAAGACGGCAAACACATAAATTTCTCTTCTGGATTAGTTAATTAACACAGATCTTTCTCACATGTTTGAGCAGAATAGCAGAATAACCTCATCACGTGCAACAGTTACTTGGGAAAACCATCGTTCCAAATGTCCTCTCCTTCTTCCTTTTTCTTCTCCCCACTTTATATATTGAGCCTGACACCATATGGTATGAAATATTGCTTTTTCACTTGGGATCAGTTGTCCTAGCTATGTCTCCTCAAGATTTCTCATGGACCCCCAGCTTCCTCCCCAGCATAGCAGTATGAAAAGCAGAAAACCACTTGGCTCTGTGAAAGCTGTGCTCAGCAATAGCAAAAACATCTCTGTATTATCAGCCCTGTGTTCAAAACATAGCCTCATATCAGCCACCGCAAAGATGATTAACTCTACCCAAGCCAAAACCAGCACATTTGTACCAGGCTTAGAACAGAAACAAATGAAGTCTGAAAAGTGTCATGAAACAGACCACTTTTGCACAAAGTTTATTGACAAACCTCACACAACACACATGAGTAACAATTATAATTAGCTTTCACAATATTTCTTAACATTTTTTACACTGAGAATTTTCAGATTTGGTTATATGATCTACAGTGGAATTTTCTCCTTCTCTTTCAGGACTCAGAACTCAGATGTGCACAAAGGATATATCCTTAATTTTGAACAAAAAACCTCCAAACAGCTGTTATTTACTGGCTTTAAGGCCAGTTACATGGCACAGTTTGCATTCCAAAGCCCACAGAATTAGGTAGCTTCATATTTTCTGAGAATAGCCACTATAACATGCTACTCAACCAAACCTTATTTGGGCACTGAATGGGAAAGTGCTCATGTGTTTAGGCAAAATAGCATGTAAGGAACGGGACCTGCTATTAAACAATGTGGGTCATCATGTGTGTATTGCGTTGTGTGGCAAGATCTTGGTAGAGGGGGGGCACAGGTGTGATTTTTTTGAGAAGGTGCTAAAGCTTCCCCTGCATCCAACGAAGACAATATCAGTCAGCTCCAAGCTGGACATGCCACTGGCCAGAATTGAGCCCTTCAATGACAGCATAATGCATCTGTGATAATATATTTAAGAAGGAAAATAAAGTTACTGCACGAAAACAATAACCAGGGAAGAGAGGAGTGAGAAGGCAGAAACAACCCTGCAGGCAACAAGGTCACTGAAGAAGGAGGAGGATTTGGTGCTCCAGGCACCGGAGCTGAGGTTTCCCTGCAGTCTGTGATGAAGATCATGGTGAGGAAGCTGTGCACCTGCAGCCCATGGAGGTCCTCGGTGGAGCAGGTATCCACCCTGCAGAGCTGGTGGGTGCCTGAAGGAGGCTGTGACCTCAAGGGAAGTCCATGTTGGAGCAGGATCCTGGCAGGACCTGTGGCTCTGTGGAGAGAGGTTCCCACACTGGGGCAGGTTTGCTGGTGGGACTAGGTGGAGCCATGTCTGTTTCTGAAGGATTGCACCCCGTGGAAGGGACTCATGCTGGAACAGTTTGTGAATAACTATAGCCTGTGGGAAGGGCCCTGCGCTGGAGCAAGGGAAGAGTGTGAAAACTCCTTCCCCTGAGAAGGAAACAGACAGAAAAATCATGTGATGAACTGACCTCAATCCCCCTTTCCCATCCCCCTGCAACACTGATGGGAGGAGGTGGAGAATCAGGAATAAAGTTCAGCCAGGAAGGAGGGAGGGGCTGGGGAAAGGGGTTGGTTTTTAAGATTTAGATTTGCTTCTCTTTATTCTACTATGATTTGATTGGCAAAAAATTCAATTAATTTCTCCAAATTGAGTCTGTTTTGCACGACTGCAACGGCTGAATGGTCTCTACATGCCCTTATCTCAAAGTATGAAACTTTTATTATAAATTCTCTCCTCTATTCAAGTCAGGAGGGGAAGGACAGAGAGGCTTTGGCAGGCACTTGGCATCCAGCGATGGCCATCCCACCACAATATGGTCTTACTTTAGTGAGAACCTTGCCCTGAGCTGCTTACCAGTATAAACAGAGCAGGAGGGCCATGGCTCCTTTGGAGAACCAGTAGTCAGTACAAGGGTTTTACAAGGTGTCCTGTTTGTCCTCTGGATGAGAAGGTGACAGGCACTTCTTTCTATGTCACTTTTACCTGGAAATAAAAATAAATTATTTCTGTAGGTAGCTTAATTTGGGGCTTTTGTGGTTGTGCCTGTAAAACACCTAGAAAATTCCTGAGACTGAGGGGATGCATTTTGCTTTCAGTATAGTAAGATACCTATTGTAACCCTGATTTTAGAAATCAGTAGGAAATAGTGGACAACAGCACTAGTGATACATTATTCCTCTTTAAATTAAAAAGTGAATGTGAAGTTACTAAATTTTTAAATACGATCAACTTCACTTGTGGTCCTAAGTATAAACTGAGTATTAGACAATTTAACAATATTATAAAAATCTGTGCTTTGGAAAAGAACAGCATGGATACATTACAGGAATCTGAAAAGAAAACCTTTGGGAGATGAGCTAATGGTAGCAATTATACAATACGTAGCAGGATAAAAGTTCAGCAGCATAAATATTGATGGCAATTAGCTAAGAATTAAATGCACATTTAAAAAGGTAAGTGCTCTATGAGAACTGAATGCTTCAGCAGAAATCTTGTTTGGAAAATGCAGTGGGAGATTATTTCACAACACTGTGCTGTATCATAAACACACCACTACTAGAGGTTTTTGATTAAGTGGAAGAGATGAGATTTGTTTCTCTGAAACTTAAAAGCCTCACACAAGCATACAAAATGAGAAGCAGCTTAGAATTAGACTGAAGCAAAGGAGACTTGGTTTTATTCTTATAACAAAGTTACAGTAACTCACCCCAAAACTTACTGCATCCCCAGCTGATAACAACTGTGTCTTGTCTCAATAATACATATAGATATAGATATAGATATAGATGATAGAGACAGAGCTAGAGATAGACAGATAGAGGTAGAGATAGATAAAGACATCTCCTGTCTAGATATTTGCACGTTAGTTTATATAAGGATGGATATGAGATATATTTCAGCTAATTAAGTTGTTTCACATGGATATCTGCACACCAAAGCCACAGTTTCACAGTCCGTTTGGGCAGGCATAAATAGGCTCTTCTGCTGAACCAGCCATTTCACCCTCTCCTCTCCGTGGCTGCCCTACTCTATCCCTATAACGCCACCTCTTCCATTTTGTCAAGATTTGTTGTAATTTTAGTCTTTTTCTCTGGATTGATTCTTTGATTCAGACCAGAATTGTGCAAGCACAGATGAAGGACAATGCCAAGGTGAGGATGGGCAGAAATGAGCGGGGGGTTGGTGTTAAGTTCCAGCAGAGATGCCAGCATATTTTGGTTTGGACTGTTTGGGGAACTATGCCATCACTAAGGAGAATTAAGGTGAGACTAAGACTGATCTGTCAAATTCAAGAGACAACAGCTGGTCTAACAAAGCAACAGATGGTTTTCTACGAAAGAGCAGTAATACTTATTTTATTAACCCACTCCTGAAATAGAAAGGCATTCTGGGCAGAAAGATGGTAGGAAGATTTACGGGTTGTGACTGTTCTCAGTGAATCATCAACTGCTCCTCTGCATCTTCTGGAAAAGGAAAAAAGATTTCAGTAACTCTAGAAGAGGAAATGTCTTTGTAAATCTGGGTGCTTTTTTATCCTTTAGAACCGTGGGAGGTAGATATTAATTCACTGGTGGCAAGAAGAGTTGACAAGGCTCATGGTGCAGAGATCCCTTGGTAATTCATACCCTCAAGAAACCGAGAAAAAATTTTGGATGGAGTAACAGAATTGTCCCAGTATTGCTCAAGTTGGTGCTTTCTTCATAGCACCAGCAAGTAGAAAAAGTACAGCTAATATAACGAGCACCAAAACCAATTCCTATATGGTGGCCCCCATGAAGAGGGGTATCTAGAGCCTAGCCCTCAGACATAAGAGATGTGAAAACAGGCTCCTAAATCCTGAGCTATCACTAAAAATCAGACCACAGCCAAAACTCTTTGTATGATTGTGGCAGTTACATTCACAGAGGAAAAGATTATTCAAGAACCTGATGGACAAGGGACAGGGATTCATGGCTGAAAATACAGCAAAATAAGATAAGATGATAACTATTACTGACTATAATATATGCAATGTATAACTATAAATTAATAAATAAATGAATAGATATTAGGTTATAAATAATGGGCTACAAAATCTCTGAATTATGCCATTCATACTTTGGAGGAAAATTTTCTTCTAGCTAGTATTTCTAGAACCCCTTACTGTTTTCTCAGGCCCTTGCCTTGAAACACCTTAAATGAAACACCTAAAATAAGTGGGACAGTTTCATGCAAAAAAAATAATAATTACATATGTGTCTGAAGGACTGAAGTTTGAGCAGCCAAATTACTTGATTTGTGGGTGCTCTCAGGCAGCTAGAATTCTTAATGGACAATATTATGGATGAACCCACTGAAGATAAAAATAACACCCACAGCTTTCAAGAGCTGCGTTAGAAATGCGAGCCACAAAATAAATTACCATCTACAGATTTACATAAATGGAAATATGAAAGACATTCTTCAGACATTCTGAATGCCACTAGAGCAAGAAATGATTTACTCAAAGCCTAAAACGGGCTGTTGCTGGATTCAGAAAAACACTTTGTCCGAGTAGATCAATACCATATAAAGATCCAGAATCCCAGCACAGTCCTGAAAATTTACCAAAATGATTTGGAATCAATAACAGTGATATTCAAATACTGCTTCAAGTATTTATCTGCTAATAAACACAGTAAAATTGTTGTATTCTGTGATGAAGGGGAAATCCAAAATTAAATAGTATTTAAAATTTATCGAAAGACAACAGCAAGCTATCCAAGGTAGCTAACAACAGAAGAGATAGCTCACTTACTCAACTTGGGGTTACTTAACTTGGACCTAGATTCTCACTGGGATTGGGCAAATGTTTTTGATTTTAAAAATATAGGGATTTGAGAATGGTATTCAATAAACTTGGATACTGTATTATCTCCTTTCGTGAAAGTCTAAGGGATAAATAAAAATCTCAGCTAAAATTAACATCAATTTCACTGAGTAAAGATATTATCTTCTAGTAAATACCCAAATGTTTCTTTTTCCAACAGCCGATCTGCTGGGAATAAGGTCTGAAAGTGCAATAAACTCCTCATTATAATTGCTTGATGTCATATGGGTCTTCCAGATAGGAACAGGATGTAGGAAATTTTTTTCAGCTTCTTCAGTGTCTTTAGCCCTGTTTTCTACTAATCTCAATGCTGTAACCAACAGGATTGTAGAGTAAGGCAAGGGAGTAGAGCTTGTCTTTTTCAGACAGTAAAAGCAGTGGAATATATATATATGATGTTTGTGGATGGTAAACTACTGTCAGACTTAGCAGTTTAAACAGTTGTGTGTTAAAAATGAAGCAGAGAGGAAAATAAAAATAGCATGATTAACCAACAAATCGAAGTAATCATTCAAGCCAGGAAGACACTGAAACCCAGTCTTGGTGAAGTAGAGAGGAAAATAAAATTATGATAGCTAAAACATGAATTAAGTGGCTTCAAAGGCAATCTGAAGTGCAAATGTTGAAAGCTTACAGAGAGAGAGCAGGAAAATAGTCTCACTGATATAAAGGGAAAGATCTAGTCAGAAAAAACCAACTTTCTATTCATCTTTTTTTTTTTTTCCACCTGATTCAAATTAATGTCATAGAAGTAAGATTATGTGTAGAAATTTAAAATGGGTCCCAGGTTTCTGTTTTCCTTCCATATCATGTTGCTACTTCCTACAGCTTTAGATGATGGGTGGCTCTTAGTCACACCCACTTTGCCATATAAGAAAGTTAGGTTACCTAGAGAAACACATAGTTTCTCAGGTGCCAGATGTTGTTACGGAGCTCAAAACCTTAGTTCTTAATATCTCAGAGAAGGGCTGAAAATATTGCCGGTTCCTCCACAGCAAACTGAGCCATCCACTGAGTGATGTCAGACTACCAGCTCAGTGATCTGCAGATGGGTTAAAGACTTTGACTTTAGCAAGCAGACAACCTGGAATTAATTCTGCTTAGATTAGCAAGGAGCACAGCACAACCGGCAGACCACTTGGTGCTGAGGACTGGCAACTACATTACATATGTTTCAGGAGGGTTTTCAGAACAGACTAGCTCTGCTCTGCTCTGTCTTGGGAACAGAATGCCTGTTATGACTTAGAGGGCATTAGATACTAAATACCAAGACCATATTTGCTAGTTTAGTTTAATCTGAAAGAAAACTACTTTTTTGTACTTTTGTTACCACTTTGTGAAGCAAGCCAAAAAAAACCCAGAAAATGGATGTTATCGGGAAGTTTGTGCAAAAAATGCACCCTTGATCTCAAGTAAAATTCTCGTGCAGAGGCTCACTCTCTGATGATTAACTTGAAGAGAAGGGTCTGATCAGATTCAGATTGCTTTTGTGGGCAGCAGTGAAAATGGATTTTTGGCATGTCGAAAACATGGAGGGAAAGATCTGTCTGAGCTTGTGGAGTTATCTCCGCATTTTTTCTTGATCAACTTTTAATTAAGGAATCAATTTTAAAACTAGATTGCCAGGGAGTAAGACCAGTCTTTCCTCCTCAATACTACAGAAAAAGCAGATGAGTTCTTTTCATCCCTCTTTACCAGACTTGGCAGATATACACCTGCCCTAAAGCTATTCTTGCCTAGTAATGAAGATGAGGCACTCTCAAAAATCAAGATGAAAAAAAAGACTAAGAAGCTGATGCCAGAACAAAATGAGAATTTAAATCACAATAAGTGGTCAGAACTGAATAGCAGAATTGGAAAGAATGAAAATCCTGAATTGCTAACAAAACAAAAAACAACCCTCAGTCTTTATTGAACACCTATCTTTACAAGAGATGATGTTGTGATCTGCTAACCACTGATGTTCACTCCAGTACAAGGTAAATTAATTTTGAAAAGATACATAAGTTCTTAGTAGATGAACGTGATAAATAATGCTGGACTTTCATGGATTCTTCGCTTCAGTAAGGTAATATGCTTCAGTTGACTGAAGCCCTTTGAAACCTTAAAATACAGCAGATATAATTTTTGGGGTAGAAGTTTAACATACCTCATTGGTTTTTTGCTTTCTAAAAAACAAAAACCTTTTAGTCTTCTCTCAGGCTATGAAGCTTACAGGTTGTAGAGTGCAGTTCTTTGGATTACAAACACAGCTATATCGTTTGTCATGGACTGATTCAGACTGCACTGGAACATGACAAAGCAGAACACCTGCAATGCATCAACGATATCATCGTATGGGGCAACACCACAAAATAAGTTTTTAGAAGAAAGAAAAACTGAAAAAAAAAAAAAAGGTCAGAATCCTCAACACCCATTTTGCTATAAAAGAAGGGCAAAGGGACCTGCACAGCAAGTCCCATTTTTAGGAATAAAATGGTAATATGGATGTCATCAGATCTCAATGGATGCAAACAACAAAATAACAGCTCTCTCTCTACCAACTGGCAAAATAAACCACAAGCTTTATTAGGTATTGTGGGGTTTCAGAAAATGGACTTTTCAAACTACAGACCGACTGTAAGCCCTCTCTGCCAAGTGACCTGGAAGAAGAACAATTTAAAATGGGGTCTGAAATAATGACAGGCTTTTAAAAAAATTAGCCAGGAAATATTTCATGCAGTAACTATTCAGCCAGTCCAGGCAGTAAAAAATATTAAAAATGTGCTCTACATGTCAGTCAGGGAGACTGGCCCTACCTGAAATCTGTGGCAGAAGGCACCAAGGAAGACTTCATGTTAGACTTTAGAGTATTGGAGTTAGGGATACAAAAGATCTGAGACCAACTATATTCCAACTAAAAAAGAAAAATTTGCAATGTATGAAGGGGTTTGAGTAGGGGTTTGAGTTGCTTCAGAATTTACTGGTCCTGAAGCACAGCTTCTTCTGACAGTGGAGTGCTTGCTGTTTGAAGGGATGGCTTCTTCTTCACATTTTCCAACTTGTGAGTTACTGATCATACAGTAGGCTCCAATAGGAAAACCTAGTCACCCAGGAATTTTAGATATGATCATGGACTGGCCAAAAGGCAAAGATTTTGGCGTATCACCAGAGGAGGAGATAATGCGTTTTGAAGAGGCTCCACTGTATAACAAACTGCGTATTGCTGCTCAGGTAGAGAACCTGGTTGTAAAATGTATTTTACGAGAGTGGGGACACTGGAGAACATCACCAGCAGGTGGATCAAGCTTCTAGTATTGAAATGGCTCAGATGGGTCCAGGCTGGTAACATAAGGATTAATTGGAGTGATGCTTAGGTTTTAACTTTTATATTTTCAAATTCTGTACTGCTTAGAGTGTAACTCTGAAGTTCCTTGTAGCCTGTAATTCCTACTCTCTCGTACTGGGTAGACATAACAAAGCCTCTCCGGGCTTTGCCTTCAAGGACAACCAGGCTGTTTTTAGGCCCAAAATGTGTAAACCAAAGATTCTGAGGGGGGCAAGCTGAGGGGCGTTACATTGCTAAACTGGGGCTTTAATTGGAGAATTAACCCTGATATGCAAATGATCCAAACCTATAAAAGGTTATAAAACCTATTAAAAAAAAAAAAAACCCTAAAAAACAACTCGTGACCTGTCGTCCATCTTGGGGTCCAATTTTTTGGAAGCAGCCTTTGGCTCCTCCAGGGTGTACCTTGAAGGCCCTTCAAATAAATACCTATCTTTATTCCCTTACTCTTGTCTAGTCTCTGTTTCTAGGTGGCTGGAGGAGGCATCAGGAGGGCCCCATGACACCTCAGGCCATCAAGGAAGAGATGCCGTATGAATGGGCTCATGATTAAGGTATGGATTCAGTCATGGACATGGATTCACAGGTTATCCACAAATGTTAAACGTGCATTGCAATTAAGCCAGCCAAGCAGTTAAAGCCTCTGATATGGAGGAGGATGGCTGAAATACAAATGGTGAGGCCTGGCGGATTGATTATATCACACTCCCACAAACCTGCCCAGGAAAGCACCATGTGCTTACAATGGTGGAAGCAAACACCAGATGGCTGGAAACATATCCCATGCCCCATGCCACTGCCTGGAATACAATCCTGGCCTTTGAAAGGAACTCTTATGGCAACATGAGTCATGCAACAGGATTCATTTCTGAAACAACCTCATAGACACCTGGGCCAAAGAGCATGGCACTGAGTGGGTGTATCACAGATCTTGTCATGCACCAGCCTCTGGGAAAAGCAAGTGTTACAATGGTCTGTTAAAAGCTATATTGACAACAATTTGTGCTTATGCTGGGATGTTCAAACATTAGGATACACATACAGCAAAAGCTGCCTGGTTAGTGGCCCCACCCAGAAATGTATAACTGTTCATGATACAACAATTAAACACACCAGATCACCCCTCCTGCCTCAAAAAATCTACTGTGACATGTGGAATTCAAAGTCATTTTATAAATCAAAAACAATGGATATTTTCAAGAAATAAGCCATAGATTTAGAGAATGATACTTGTGTGTGTATATAAAAGACGGGAAAGGACATCTTGAAAAATGTGAGACCTGGGCATGATATAAATAATATAGAATAAGGGGTGGGTATTGCCCTGTTTTTGGCTGGGAGGGAATTAATTTTCTTCCTATTGGATGGTGTAGTGCTGTGTTTTGCATTTAGAATATGAGTGTCAAAAACAGAAGACAGCTTCTATTTTTATATAAAAATAAAATTTTTACTAATAAGGAAATTAATTAAAATCAATTAATTAAAATTTAATAGTAAAAGAAGGAAAAATCCGGGATACGGGTAAAAGGAGGAATANTATAATGTCCAGGCTCCGCCCATTACCGCCCACAGGTCCGCCCCCATGGCCATAGGTGATTGGTGGTCCTTCAAAGTGAGATCATCTCAGTCCGCCAATGGGCTGCTGTTGTCTAGGGGGTTGAAGTTTGGTGGTTTGAGTGGCGGGAAGGTACCTAATTGAAATTCATGGTTTCCATGGTTGCAGGTTGCAGGGCCAACGGTCGGGGGTTAAAAACAGCAAAGTGTCAGCTAATATTCGCCCTTTGCTGGCAGAGCCTCCTCTCCATTAGGTAGTTAAAATCATAAAATGTTTAACAAATAATTTCATAAAACATTTAACAAACATCATATAACAATAAAATATTGCTTAATAACATTATAGATATTTGGTAAAAATATTAAAATAGAGAAATAACAGTTTTAAACAGGGGAATAATAGAGGAACTTTCTGGAACATTTAAACAGGGTGGTTTTAACTTGGAATAAACTGGTTTTAACTGGGGTACATATAAACTCTTAATTGGACAACTTTTAATTAACTGGATATTAAAACAATTAACCGTTAATGAACTTGGCCAAAGATACCCAATATGCAAGGACAAACTTAGGTTTGTGCATAACAATGAGTAATGTTGATAACACTAGTGTTCTGGCTGTTGTTAAGCAGTGTTTCCACTAAGTCAAAGACTTCAGCTTTTAACACCATCTCATCAGCAAGCAGCCCCAAAGGCACAACAAGCTTGGAAAAGAGAAAAGCAGGACAGATGACCCCAACTGACCAAAGGGTTATTCCATACCATGTGGTGTCAAGCTCAGTATATAAACTATGGGAAAAGCTGGTCATGGATCACTGCTCAAGAGCTGTCTGGGCATTGGTGGGCAAGAGGTGAGCAATTACATTGTGCAACAATGTTTTCTATAATCTAGCTATTTTTTTTTTTCCCCTTCTCTTTCTGGCATTGAACCATCTTCATCTCAAACTAAAAATTTCTCCCCAATCCCACTGAGGGAGAGGATGGAACAAGCAATTGGCTGGTGTTTAGCTACCTTCTGGGTTAAGTTACAACACCACTAAGCATAAACAGTTAAAACACATGATAGGAAAGAGCAGAAAGTATACACAGCATGAGCAACGTCTCTGTGATATTTCTTAATTTCTTGTTTTGAATATTCTTAGTTTCATGCTTGTGCAATTTTTATAAGCACACCATTACTGCTAGAGTAGCTGTCATGAAATAAAATTGAGACATAGAACATTAGGGTTCAGGAAAGACAAAGAAATGTCTTCCAAACAATAAGAATCACGAATGCCTTGCCAAGGATTAAAAAACATGCTTGTGATTCTTCATGCTCCACAACACAAGTCCTAACAGTGATTGGCTGGGGTTAGGAAGAGATGTCCCTTTCATTACAGGGATCTCATATCCAATTCTGAATTCTTCAGTATCGCAACAACACCATGTCCAGCCTTTGGTCTGATTCAGCATGTCAGCTTCTGTGTTCCCTGCCTTTTTGTCACTGCAATTTCCCTTCCAGACCTCTAAGCAGAGGATTGGGCAGGTGTGTACAGTTGTTATGATAGGAGAAGCACATACTGCATATTAGGAAATTACATAGGAACGAGACATGAAAACTCAGGTAGAACTGGAACATTATTACAGAATCTACCGAAAAAAATCTGTAAAATTATAAAAGTTATATTTAGGAGATAACAAGGTAAAAGAAGAAATCCAGATGTCACAACATAAAAGACAAGCAAACAAACAAATGGAGATCTAAGTTTATTGAATCAACTGTACAGAGAGATCAATAAAGATTTGCCAGAGCCAACCTCCAGAGAAGCAAGGTCAGTTGTTATAGGAAACTAGCTCTTTCACTCAAATAACTGAAATATTTTGCACTGTATTTTTAGCAGCAGTACATGATGAAGACTTTACCTTGCAACATGAAAAAATGTTGTAAAAATAAAAATATTTTAATCTCTAAAATGTTACTGATAACTTGAAAATACATTTGACTCTATAGTTAAGTTATTGTTCAAACTAGTATTCTCACTATGTTCAAAATCTTCAGACTGTTATGTTGAAATCTTCAGAAACAGTAGTTGAAATGACAATGCTGTCTCTGACATAGAAATGTTTTAGCATTTTTAACAGCCGCATAATCTTCTACAAGATACACTAGCCCAGTTTCACAGGCACAGTAGGCAGATATTCCTATCTGCTCTCTGTTCCGCTGTTCTGCATGGGCATAAAAAGGCAGATGAAACACCCTTTACAGTTCTTAGCTCAAAGTATGTCTCTTCCTACACATTTCAGATATCCAAACCTGTTTTGGATTCCTTTCTGGCTCCTGCCATCTAAAAGATACAGTACTAACTTTTAGATGCGGATTTCAAACTTTAGGTAAACTCTGAGATTCTTGCCCCTTGAGTTTCCCAGATCGGGTACAGTTTGGAGTCTCTCTTTCTTTTCCCTGGTACTAGGTCGTGTCTATCTACCCAAGATCCAAAATCGGTAAATTTTCTGAATACAGATAGTCCCTTTTGGCCATTCATTCAAGAGCTGAGCACAGCCCAGACATCTTTGTGTGTGTGTTTTCTCAAAATGCAGCTGGTAATCCCAATCACACTCTAGTTACATGACAGACCTACTTTATGTAAGATCTTGTTGAATTTTACAGTTCAAACCCCGAGAAACTTAGCCCCTTTGTCTAGCCACAAAAGGAGGGAAAAGTCTCTGTTATGTAACACAGGTTTTGTTACTGCCTCGTAAGATTTTGGCTTTCCCCCAAAGAAGGATTCAAGGGTCATGTATTGCACGTTTTACTCATGTGATAGTGGATATTGAATTACTAACATAAATTTTCAAATAGTACATACCTCTCTACAGGAGACATTAGCAAATACATACCAAAACAGTAGTTCTGTGCAGCTACATAAAAACCACATTTTAATATAAGAGTGGAACACTCCTCTCTGCAGAAAACTTTAATAAAATTATGCAGTTTTCTTTTACAAGAACATGTAAGAGGTTAATTTTTCATACTGATTAGCACCTACATTCTAGAAATCAGGGCACTTCCTGTTGGAAATGTAAAATCGCTAGCAAATCATAAAAAATTATCTTCCTTCCCAGCATGAAGTGAGTTGCAAAAAATGAAACTATTGCTGTCATAGTTACCGTTATAGGATGGTGACTGTGTAAAATATTAAAAAAGAGTTTAATCATACTTTTGATTTTCAATTTATCTTAGGCCTCTTAACCTTCTGTAACACATTGTGCTTGAGGATTAAAACCATTAGTCTAATAACTATAATTAGTCATAATTATCCTAATAGGGGATATTAGTTAATGAAATATCATTTCAGCATTCTTAATAGATTTAATTAATACAATATTTATGTCAGCTTGAAAAACAGAGGCATTTTGCAATACACCTAATTCTTTATGATTTACCAAGAATTTCATGGAAGTTGCCAAAATACAATCAAAGGTGAACTCTCAATGTGCCATGAATTTATCTTGCACCAATCACAGTAATATCAAAATCTTTACACCTCTTCCCCTTACTTTTTCTGAAAAGAATTTTTAAACATCCCTGGCTGGTGCTTTTCTAATGGTTTGTCTTTCTAATGGTTTGTCTTCTTGGCTTTATTACTGCCCCAACAAGAAATTCAAATATTATTCAGTCACTAATGTACTTTCCTCACCTATGGCCCCTCTTTCCCTTTCTGGGAGATGGCCAATAAAGCCAAACAATTTGAAAAATTTCCAACAACAGCAATAGACCACAATTTGGAAAGGATCCCTATATCATTATTGCCTCTCAACAGCTCTGGACTCAGGGAATTCATGCTTACATTTATGAAATACACACTTAAAATAAACCAGCACATGTTGAATTTTGCTGTCATAGCTCAGGGCCTCAAGCACTGTAAAGAAAGCTGCTTTAGATTTACACAAATATCCTTACCTGTGAACAAAGGCAGCTCTAACTTTGGGTAAAGCGAGGAAGGCCCATTCTCGTCTACAATCCACGGTGAAATCCCATTCCCCATCTGGGCTAACAGTGATGATGCTCATCCATAGTAGCACCAAGCCTGTCACCACAGTATGTTGGAAGTGTACCTTACCTGTGTATCTGCCCTCAGGTGGATATCACCAGCAGCTAAAAGGCCTTGGAGTCCTACGTTTAAGTATATTCAGTTGAAAAAAGAAAAAAGTTTAAAAATATGATAGATTCTCCAGGAAAATGAAATATTTCTGAGAAAAAGAAAAGGAATTTTTCATTGTTTTGAGTAACAGATTGAAGACTCTTGTGAGGTTTGCTTTTTCACTGAGAAAAATTGCTAGGAGTCTTTCATCCTTTCAGTCTCACTGCCAAAGAGCCACAGATGCTTAGTCTGCCTGTCCCTGCTGAAAGCAGCAAATGGTCCAGGAACTTGGACCATTCATGTAAAAATTGAAACTGATAACAGTCTTCTAGGTAAGCAACCAGGGACCCATCATTTTCATTCTTTCCACCATAAAGAATGGTTCCTTAGGAAAAAAAAATAAAGATATTTCCTACCAGAAATTTATTTTAACGCAAAATTATCAACTACCTCTAAGTTTATAACACTTGTGCATGAACTCTGTACTAAGTAAATTTCATCTCCAAGTTAAATGTTAACGTACCATCCAACATAGAACTTGTAAAACCATGTAAGTAGGTTAGAAGGTAAATTTTGTTTTCAGCAATGGCTTAAACATTTATGATTTAAAAGCTTTGGAAATTTTAAGTCTAGGGTTTTCAAATATTTCTCAGTACAGATAAAATGTAAAAGTGGAAGTTAAAGGACAAAAAGCAAGCACTTAACTGAGAGTTGAGGCTTTTAAACCTTGTACAAAGACTATTATATAAAAAGTGTCATTTTGAGAGCCTGAATTTTCCATGGGAATGGACTGATATGGATTAATAATTTTGATAACTTTTGCTTTGCTTGTGATTTTTTTATATCCTGCAAAAATTTTTAGAGAGAATCTAGTGAGCTCTTAGCTCCCACTTCTCCCCAGCCACACATTCCCTCCCATTCCCTTCTGCCAGCCTTTGAGGTCCAATGGTTGCATCATTTAGTCAAGTGCAGAGCCGATGTACTGGGACCTGATCATTTATTGCCTTTTTTTTTGGTTTTATTAGTTTTAAGCAGTGTCAGCTCATTAAGGACATGAGAATAGAACCGTGACAGGATGTGAAGTGGTATCTGCATTGGCTGCCCCATTTTATGCACTGGAAATAAGATGGGTAAGGGAAAGAATTGTAAAGCTACTGAAACTCAGAATAAAATTTCACAACTGGCTTCTTTTTCTGGGCTGTTCCTCTGCAAAGTTGCCTATCCTAAAAATTGAAATATTTGGACTGTCAAAAGAAGCCAGTTTATTGTGATGTAAATCATGCTTGTAACACTTTCTCTTCCATGTCTATGATTTTGTTACCTGGTATGCCTGAAAGTCACTGCGGGAGAAAACATCAGGAGCAATGTCTATAAGCCACTTTTGCCTTATCTTTCCTAAGCAATGCATGTCTAAAATCAAAGGTGATGTGTAAGTTAACATAAATAGTCGAAAGGCAGCCCATGCTGCCAACATTAACATACTGAAGAGCCATAATTTGAACTCTTTTATGTCTTTCAAAATGTTCCCCTGATGAATGTTAAGCATGATAGTGTTATACATCTCATTCTTACGAAAAATTAAAAATTCCAATGGTTTTTCAGCTGAAAGGGTTCTCTGCTATACAGTTTTCCTTTTTTTTCAAGTTACTGAACAAGTAAACATACTTACATAGAATTCACTAAGACCTCCTTGAGCTTTCTTCACCTATCACAAATCTAGCAACAACATGCACAAAGGAACTATGCTAGTTACCATCCAGAGATTCAGGAAAAAATTAAGTTTTTCTTGAATACTCATTTCTTGGGGTTTCTTACTTACATCAAGTGTACTGTCGAAATTTACCCTATAGGGAAAGTAATCCCCAAGCTAATGTATGTTCAAAGCATTCTAACTCCATTTTTTGAGGATTTCAGAGGGACTTCAGAAGCGTTTAGCTTTGGGCTGTCTCTCTGTTGTGAAGAGAACCTTGCCCAAAGAAAAGCTTTACAGTAATTATTATTGTCCTGGAATTTTACAAACAATGAGCATGATAATGAAGAATGCTTTAAAATATCACCCCAACCATTATTAATTCCTTTGGTATTTATGGTAATAATAGTAATTGTGATGAACTCATTTTGCATTAATGTGAGTGCTTCTGGAACTCCACATTAATTTGTAACACTATATTGGAGTGTTATTCAAGAAGGATATTACACAATTTATTTTTTAAATGTTTGCAAATTCTTTAAAATCAAAGACCTCCTGAAAAAAGCACTTTTTTTTTTCAACTGAAGAAATTGTTTTTGTTTTGTTAAACCCATAGTTTCTGCTGAGATTTAACAGTGATGAAAACTGACAAAGTTGAAGGGAATAAGGTGAGGCTCATGTCACAGGGAATCCATACAGAGAGAGAAGAAAAATCTTGTACTTTACAAAAGCATTTGCTTAAATCAGTTTTGCTTTCATTATACACCTAGTGACAACTGCCAGATTTATGCCACTGGGAATTAAAAATCATAAGTTTATTCAGTATATAAAGAATGCTGGCTTCTGCTAATGTTGACTGTATCTGAGTGAATGGTTGATTTATAATGAGACTTGGCTGATTCCGTTTGCATATCTGTCCTAGTGTACCATCATCACTGCAGTATCTTTACTAATGATTGGAGTGTTACAGATGTCCTAGTCCACTCTGTTCACAGTATGTAAATTTTTCTTAAATTAATAATTTAAACTGTAATCCTTCAAACTCTTGAAGTTGACTACCTATGGGGTTTATTTTTCCACTTGAACTGCCTGTTGCACTTAGGCCTGAGCACCTTCCACATGGGTGAAAGGCCAAATCTAAAGTAGATATGTGGTTTGCGCCGCATTTTTCAAAGCTTCTTTCAATATCTTAGCAGGTGTTGAGATTTACTTTTCGCACACCATAAACACAGGACTATTGCTCCATATTATTTCCCCTGGCAGCAAGGCTGACATAAGTGGCCTCTGAATCCTGCCACTCCTCCTTTAAGAACTGCATGGCGAATTCATGTTATTTAAAGTTCCTCCTTTATTTTTGCGGTGTTATTCTCAGTGCAACTGACAGGAAGTCACAGGGGGTGGAAATCATTGGCAAGGGGAGAAAAAGCTGCTTAAGTCAACTTTGCTTCCCAGGGAAAAGGGAATGACTGACCTTAGGTTTCTGTATTAGTAAAATTCACTGAGGGCTTAAATGAAATGTCACTTAAGTAGTGCATAGGCTGCTGTTCACAGGTGTTTGTGCCCTGCCAAGGAAAAACTGGTAAGAATTCATTCAGATTCAAGAACAATGTCACTACTTTCACCACCTTTTCATTTTCACATTTTGTAAACACTGGAGTTTGTGAACTTTTTTATGCTAAAATACACATGAAAATCAATGAGCAAAGTCAAATGAGCTTTGTTAAGCTCAAACTCTCTGTTATTCTAGACAGGACACAGCTGGAAATCCTCTGAGCTTTGCTGGCTATTCCTCTGGAATAAAGAATGTGTAACCCCTTCACTCTCACGGATATTGCTGTGTGCCTCTGATTCCTGGATACGAGCTTCTCTCCTCTGAGCAACGGGCAAACAGGCAGATCCCAATGCAGCCTAGATACTGCTAGCATCCACTGCTGCAAAAGGTACCTTTATGCTCTCTTTTTTCTGAAACCTTTTTTCCTATGCTACTTATTTCACTGGCAGCTGAGGATACCTGTCATGTTAATGAAATTGTGTGAGGAAAAGCAGACATGAGATGTAGGAGAAAACAAAAATGAGATGGAAGATTTCCTGTGAAAAGATAGATCCCTTCATATCTTTCCTGTGTGCAGTTGTACTAGAATGTTTCCCTGTAACAGAAACCTTTGCTTTGACCCGTAAGTATACACTTCAAAAAGAGACAAAAGCAAAAAAACAACAACAAAAAATCTTTAACCTGAGTTAGACAGCTGTCCAGAAAGAGACATACAAAAACACCCTCACAGAAGTGAAAGTGAGCAAAAGATGGTAGGACTTTCTCAAACGACAGCTCTTCTGTATCGTCCATTTTCCTACATGTTTATGTGTCCATCTCTACAGCAAAAGTTGCAGGAGGAAAGAAACGTTGCACAAGGTGCTGAATAACAGTGGTTTGCAATCTCTGATGTTGTTGATCATCACATCTGCCAAAATGGCAAAAGACTACGTTTTACAGAAACTGAACACACATCCCTTTCTTCATTTTTTTGATACTAGGAAGAAATCAAAAGATTCCTGATCTCTATATCCTCGACATCTGAGGACATTTTCCAAAATGCCAAGTGAATTTCCCTGAATAAATGCATTCAACTAAAATGAGTTGAGAATGTACTTTTTAACAGCTTTATAAATTGTATATATGGTATGAAGTTACATATATGGGTGTATAAAACTATTTTCTTTCATACAAATACATGCAAAACCCATGGTAAAAAAATGGCTGAGAGAAAAAACTGACTGCAAAAGCAGAAAATTGTATATAAATAAAAAAGAAGCTCAAAACCTCAATTAATAAAAGTAGCAGGTTTTTTAGAACTTTGTGATTTTTCTAAAAATATATGATGTTATTCTAACTCTTAGAAAAAGAAAAATATCTCTAGATTAAATTCTAATCCAAAGAGACATTGAATATACAGTGAGAAAAGAAGTAAACACCTTAAAATGGAAGACAAAAAGTGCTAATTGCTAATATTTTGGTATATTCTCTGTCTTATAACATAGTCTTCTAAAGTAAGTATGACTATTGCCGCTTGTTGTAAAAGATGGTTTCTTTCCCACGACGCTAGTGAGATTTTTGATTCCCATATTCCTTTCACACTTCCTGATCACTGCTTCGGTTGGTGTTATCTCTGTATTAACTTTATTTCCATCAGGTTTTTTTATTCTTCATGTTGTTTGATAAGCTTTACATTTCAGTATTTTTTGCATTTGTCTTGCCATTTTTTGTTTGTAAATAAAATGGATTTTACAGTACCTTGCATTTTAATTTAAAATACCATGAGAGCCTATCAAACTTTAAAAATTTGCTTTGAAAGTATGTTGAAATTAGCATTTGTATTTACCACTTCACTGTGCTGGTAATAATCAATGGAACGAAACGTTAAACCACAGAAATTCATCTTTTATGGCTGGATAATCCCATCAAGAGGGAACAAGAATAGGCTGTTCTCTTCTTTAATAGGCTTTGAGATGCATCTGTCTTACAATAGACGTCAAACCACATCAGTCATATTAAAAAATATTTATATTGCCATGATTTAGTTACTTGAAATAAGACTTATAAAGACCAAAAACTTACTTATTGTTTTTGCTCAGTAAATTTACAGCCTTTTACTCAAAGGACTGCATAGGAATACAATTTAAATATAAGAAATGGAAAGAGAAATTTGTATCCATTGCTTTCATTGGATCATATTAACACTATAACCATAAGATTAGAAGAAAAGTAGTAGAGATAACCCTGTAAAAAAAAAGTAATAAAGTAGTGCAAATAGGTTAAAATTATTTACATTTGCCTAAACCAAAGCACAGGGGGAGTGTTTAGGGCCATGTAACTATAATGAACAGACTTTCTAAAACAGCACATCATCTGTCACTGAGACCGGTTTTTGTCTCTATGTGAAGCATTTTCATTCCAGAATTGCAATCCTTCAAGTGTTTATATAAAGTTACCATTACGCTTTAGCATCTTTAGAACAATTGTAGCTCTGCATATTGATTACTGCTCCAGATCCCATCTGTGAAATGAGTGAGTGGTATAGTGCCATCAGTGAAGTCAGAGGTCAGAAGTGCATCTTCTCTGGCATTTTTCAATTAAAAAAATTAGAGAATGAAATTAAAAAGTCAAATGACAGGGATAGAGAGTAGAAACAAGGCTTTTACAGGAACAGAAAATACAAGGGGGAGTGAAACTTACATAAAGAGGTATTGACTAGCCACACTCAGCTCCTTACTGGAATCTGTTTCCACACCAGACTGAGTTACAGATGGGATTAAATTCTTCAAGATGATCTGCCCAATGTACCTGTTGCTTCAAGACCATAATGAGTGGTTTTTCATATCCAGTTTTGAACTCTGTAGCTGGCTTGTGATCCTAGTAGTGTATTCAGGTATAAAGAATTATGAAGGAACATGGCAAAAGATTTGGCATTAAAATTCAGAGCCTCCCAAACCTGGGCTTTGAGGGGGAAATTTTTATCTAGGGAGAGGAAAAAGGGATTACTTTCTCAGAGAGGTCATAGCCCACATGGTAATTACCCACATGGTTAGCTGGGTACCCACCTACAACTTCAGCAACTCTGCCAGCTGCTGAAGAACTGGCAGTGAATATCCCTGGTGATCCAGGACAAGCAGCGATCACCTGAGAATTTGGCCATGTCCTGAGTGCAACGGGAAACAGGCTGGTGGCAGCACAGGGTTGTGCAGCAGCAAATCTGTTTCTGTTTGTCTGCCTTTTCCTCCTCCTCGTATACTCTGTTCCCAAGCATTTTATTGCACATGCCAGCAGAGCTTGTTTAGTGATCCTCCAAATTCAGTTTGTCTGATAAATTCTTTTGCAAATCTATTACAACAGATGACTAGGTTAGATATGAGCCCTTTCATGAAAAGGTCTCCTTGATTACACACATCTTAAATATTTGTTGTAAAATATTAGCAAATATTACATCTGATGCCAAGTTCTCTGTGACATTTCATTGCTGGCATTCAAGAGAAATACTGCTTTAGTTGAAATCAAATGTAAACCTACATGATACCTGTAATTTACTTGAAAAATTAGAAAAATCCAATATTTTTCTCCAAAACAGACTGATCCACTTCCAGCTTGAGCAGGATGTTTTCAGATTTTTTGATTCTTTGTTTCTGAAAGGCAAGGAAACACAGTGTGTAAAAGCCATCAGTAGCTTCCTTGGAGATTTTGCTTTGGAGTTTCAATACAAAAGACTGAATACTTCTTAAATGGAATAATTCATCACTTTTTAAGGACCGGTCAACAATACAAATTGGAGACTATGCCTGTGGGAAACTATTTTAGAGTAAATGTCAAAGTATGAAATTAGGCAATATAGATTTTAGAAGAGAATCTACATAAAATTTTTAAATATAAGTGGCCAGCCAAGAACTCAGTGTGGGAGGCATTTCTAGTACTGAATTAATGATTCTAAAAGATATATTCTCTTATATATTTTGATTATGTTAAAAGATAGTGTAAGAGGGATATCTTTTTTGAAAACATGAATAACTGCCTATGCCATATGAGAAGCCAAGAGGTAATATTTGACATATGAGCTCGTTTAATACCACTGAGATGTATGCACAATCAGCTAAAGGACTCTTTAAAAATTGCTAGTAATTTGTTTGATAACTTGCCTAAGTTCCCTAAGAAAGATTAATTTCTTTAAAGGGAAGTATCCATTTCCTTCTTCCCAGAAAATTAGATCCTTTTCAAAAACAAATAATTTAGAAGAACATGATTATTTCTCAAACTAAAATAATTCTACTACAAAACTTTTTTTCCATATGTGCTTTGTAAATTTAGTAATACTAAGGTATAAGCATCTTTTAAAAGAAAAAAATCTATATTTTCCTGCATAAAAAAATCTATTTAAGATCACAGCTACTGCCTTAGTACAGAAGCAAATCCAAGACAACTACTTATATGAGAAGCCATAGCTTCTACCAGCATCAACTACCTTCCTAATACAATATTTTTGAAAAGTTTTGTGCTTTTTCTCTTTTTTTTTTTTTCTGAAAGTTACAATATCTTTATTCTAGAATCTCTTTGCTGTAGCTTACTGCACTTGGCTGTTACTGTCAAGGGACCTGGCTATCCTATAGGAGAAAACTACATGCCTTTTGAGCTTTTTCATGCATCAATATTCTATTGGCTCAGAAATTAAACATGACACTGGATTTCTGTTTCTGAAACTCCTTCACCTTCTTTGACCAACATAAATGTGACTAGTAAATAAATTCAAGGGAAATGTTATTTCTTGGAGATATCACTGCCATATAGGTTTGAGCCACAATATGAAATTCTAATATTTCTAATAAAAAATAAGTGGAAAACATTTGTTGTATTCAGTTTAGCATTTTGGAGTGTGTTGCAACTGCTGATAGTGGTTTAAATTGACTTCCAGCTAATGACATTAGAAAACTACTTAATTCTGATTACAAAATGAGAGGCTTTACAGTCTGATGAATTTTTAATAAAGCTTCTGTGTATCATTGCATGGGCCTGCTCCTCAGCGCATGAGATGGAGATAACTTTCCTCATATTCCATTTATTTCTCTATTTCAGAGAAATGATAATAAATCATCTGAATATTTGCAGTTCCATCTTACCCTCCTAAGCATAATCTCTCTTGAACACACAGAACAAAATTCTTTCCTTAGTTAGACCTCTACATTTGAAAAATTGCTGCTTGAAAGCTTGATTTGTTCTTCAGAAAATGTTCATTTCTTAAATCATACACATACAAAATACTGCAAAATGCCAACCATGTAGAGTGGACTCAGATATTTTGATATTGTCTGCCTTAGAGACAGGCACATGGTTTATTTTAGTTGACTCAATTATTTGCATTGTCGAAAAAAAGAGATAAAATATTGCAAAGAGCAATTATCTGTTGAGTATCTTTTATCTGTACGTCTGTCATATACCATTTCTAATTCTCTGGTTAAGTTTTGAATGGCACTAAATAAAGCAGGGTATCTATTTCTAGATATTGAAAGTAGCAGGGATGAGATAATGTTATCTATGAAAAAAAGCAATACATAAATCTTCATATCTTCTCCTTACTCAAGCACCCGTGGTGAAACCAGGCACAATATGATGTCTGGGATATTTGGGTGTTTTTAGAAGAGTAGAGGAAAGAATAGCTGGTATTCGATTGAATTATTTCTCCCATGCCTTTTTCAGAAGGTAAATACTGGGACTGCAATTGCCGAGAGTGCTGGCAGTCGCAAGTGTTGAAGTACAAAATTGTACCTCAATGACATTGATCTGTGGGAGATGTTTATTTATTACCTGATCCCATTGCTGTTTGTGTTATAACCACAAGAAAACCATAAGATCTGCTTATCATTTACTTAAAGAGGATAAAGTCATATGAAGGGGTGGCTTTGCCCTTGCTTGATGAGTACTGGGCCCTTGCATTACTATTCCAAAACCATTTTAGATATGAATGCTCTCAATTAGCAGCAAAGAAAAGAAGTTAAAGGGGACATCATAATAATTGGTGTTTCTTCCCTCCTTTTCCTATCTTACCCTACTGAATTCTTGTCTGTGCTTCAAGATGCTGCTGATATTTGTGGAAACTGTTGCTGAATGCTCAGAGATTTCAGTTTCACGTTATGGAGTTACTTTTATGAAATGCCTTTTTTTCGTGTTAATGTCTATCTAATAAAAATTTCTTATGTGTAATAAAATGATGCAAAATCTCTTTTTCTGCAGTTGAGAGAATATAATAGGAGAACATAGTAGCTGATGGCTGAGGTTTTCTCTATGCCTGCTGTAAAGGAGATTAGAATAATGTAAAATTACTTCAGTAATTATTAGAAAAAGGGCATTAGAGAACAGATGAAAAGACACAGGGGATGGTTTAGGAGGAAAACGAGAAAAATACAGAAAGACTTTTCCTAGCGATGGAGATGAGGTCTCCCCAAATCCAAAAAATGGAAATCAAGAGTTATTCAGAATGTGTACAATAGAAAATGCAGGAAAAGATTCTTGCATGACTGAAAATAACTGAGGACCCATCCCTGGAAAAAGAATCAAGAGAAAGGCAGTGTTGCAGTTACAAAATTTCTTATACTAGAAAGTAAAGAATGAAGATTTAAATTTTACTGGTTATGTTCCTGCTTATATTATACGCTGTTCCTTTCAAATACTCCTTAAAACCTAGTTTTAGAGCTGGGTCTGGAAATCTGTCGAAATGCGTCCCAAGATCAGTTAGCATGCGTCATTAATTCTGGCTGCTAGGGTTGCATCTCCAGTGAAGAAGTAACAGACAGAGTGCCCATGCCTAGGAAACATGTTGGAGAAGACAAGAAGCAAATGACTTCTAAAACCTGCTGATCACAGTGTTGCAAGCAGGGCTCTAAACTATGGAATATCCTTATGACTCAGATGAAGCCAACTGACCAGTGCTTGTGTCAAACTCGTAGAAACAGAATGGAGAGCTTAGTGCAAAAATAAACACAGAAAAATCCCTCTCTTCTGTCTTTTCTGTTGAGTAACAGTATCATTCAATCCTTTTGGATATACCAGCTCTAAAAATGTAGTCAAGCAGTTTGAGGAATGTCTTTTGTCTTTCCCATCCAACAAAGGAGAAAGACAAAAATGACAACAGAAAGATTTTAAACAAAAAAAAATTTAAAAAGAAAAACCCAACTTTTTTGAATGGAACATTATTTAGGCCTGTTAGGAGGAATCAGGTACTTGCTGTTTGTTTCTAGAAGTCCTAAAAGAGACACTATGCCCTCTTACTATCCAAACTGGAGTTCAGCCAAATATGTGAGCAGTGATTAGTGTTGCTCAACTTGAATCTGAAATTGGTGAGCCTGCTGCACTTCATAGCAAAACTTGTAGAAAGAGAGAATATATTTTATTCCAGGACTGATACAGTTGATGAAAAACTGGAACATTTCATTGCATGCTAGTGGTTCAGATTTGGAATAGAAATATCAAACTTCTCCACAGAAGAAAATCTTATAAATAGACTTCAAGAACAAAAGATCTGAATTAAATATGAACTTGCTAATCAGAACTACTGTGAAAATAAAGCACTAGTAGACTAGCAGAAATAAGCAATAAAATGGTTAGATCTTGTGCAATCTGGAGAGATTTTCACTCCATTGGGAAAAATAATATATGTGTTTCCATGGAAGTCTATGGTTTTTAATGTTCAGTGAGTGATGAAATTTAGTTCCCAGGCTTTTCTTTTGAATTTATTCTGTAGATATTCCTTTAAGCATCCTGGAATGAGAGGTCGAGTATAAACTATTTGTTGTGAAAGATGTTCTTCCAGCTGTGACTGGGTGTCTCTATTGTTTATTGATTATGTGGTTTTATTGTGGCACAATGTGTTTGACAGGGTTCATCCATTTAGTTTCTAGAACAGCTTTTCATTAACTGGATATAATAGATTGTATTTTGGAATGTGCATATGTAGGATCATGGATTTTCATATTACATCTTCTTCAAGGTGTTTGGTGATCCTCAACAAGATTTTTTTTCTCTTGATGAGTTTAACAATAATGGAACTGCAAAATTATAGGTTGTAGTTGAAATGATTTTCTGTGTAGGTTTCAGTGCACCATAGCAATAAGATCCTTGTAGTCTTGAATTTAAGAGGAGAAATTTATGCTGCAGAAACACACAATCTACTGTATCCCTCTAATTTGTTTTGAGGTATAGTTGCTGTAAAGACTTGTATTAGATTGTGACAGTGAACACTAACAGAAAAAAAAATTCAAAATTTAAGAGAGATTCTTTATTTGCTGTTAAAAGCATCAGAAATTTCATGAAAACAGAACTGCTGTCTGAGATGTGGTGATCCAAAGACAACAGTTTTGGTCTTTGGTGTTTAAGACAATGATAGCATGAGCTTCCTTGATTTCTGTCAAATAATGCTGTATCTCTGGAATTCTAGTTTTCTTACTTGCATTCAGAGACTGTACGTGAATTGCAATAAGTCATATCTGTTTTATAACTAAGGTTCAGATTGCTTCCTGGAAGCATTTTTCCAAACCCATTTTTCCTTTTATATTTCCAGATATTTCCAGAAAAAAAAAGTTATGTGCTGCTTATGGTGACTGTGTGCACTAAATGCAGTATTTTAATGGATGTTGCTACAGTGCTAGAAATTTTTTTTTTAAACAAAATTTATACTTTCAGATTAAAGCTAATGGCTAGTTGTGCACTCAGCATATGGTTTTCACAAAGTGCTGACAAAACTCTCCTCCCACTAAAGGAAATAGGAGTGTTTCTGCAGACTTCAGCAGAAGCACACTAAGACAAAGAAGAGGACTACAGCAGTAGCTAAGGTGCTATCCTTCTTAACAGATGAGACACAGTGATATGACAAAGAAAATCCATTCTGCAGAATTACTGTACAAATTAGGCTTGTGCTTAAGGCTTATAAAAATAATGCTGGCAGTGGATGATTTAGCACAGGTGAAGTAAAGGTGGTGATATAAGCAGGGCTGAATCTTCTCTGTGTGAAAACCATGAACACAGTACAAGTTTTTTATTCACCCGACAGCTCCTCCAGATTGTAGAACAGTGAGGTCGTTTTTTTCTCTTGTAGCTGTATGTAAAAATTAGAATACCAGCAAAAGCAAGTGCTATTACTTCTGCAAGTGTGGATTTAAGGCTTCTCAGAAAAGAGGAGAGCAAGTAAAACTGCATGTAGGCATCAAAATCTGTACCAGCATTCCACAATAAACACCGAGAAACGTTTGTATAGAAATACAGGCTTACAAGAGATACATTGCTTTAGTGTAAAAAGTCTATTTGCTGTTCTGTACCCTATGAAAGAACTGAAAATAATTTAGTAAGTCTACACCAAGAGCTCTTATCCTTTTATCTGGCTCTTCTAGAAATCTGTCAAGCCACTCAATACTAAACTAAAAAAACCTAAGAACTAAACAGAAAAAAAACCCCATCCTCATCTGTAAGAACAGCCTGGACAAGGAGCTATTGGAGAAGTCAGTCTATGGTCCATGCTCACTGTGGTCAGTTGCACTCCTTATCCTTTTTCCTAAAGAAATTAGTGTTTCTGCTTCTCCTTTTTCCACTTCTTCCTTTCCTCTTCCTTCTTCCTGAGTCAAACCTACCTTCTGTTGACAGCTACTGTTCCTTTCTCACTTGACTTTAAGAGTTGCCTTTTTACCACAAGAGAGCAGAAAAAAACCCTATGTATTTCTCAGGGTCTGTGTTCCCTTTTTAATATGATCTACTATTAATAATACATGGAGGGCTTATTTAAAATATCAACTCATCTACTGGAAAAAGAAAACAGCAGCTTCAAACTGTTCCCCAGCTGAAACTAGGAGTTTAACTACAGCAATAAACGGCATGAAAATAATTCTCACAAGTCAAAGAGGTTATTCACAAGGCAGAGGCTAATCAGGCCTCAGTACCAAAACAGAGACACTAATTGCCTGATTTTCAGTGTCACTGGACACCTGCACCTCCTACTGAAGTGTACATTGTGGGCAGAGGAACAAGATAATAAGAATGTATAGGGTAGTTTTCAGTTAGGATGTAGAATGCAAGGAAAAACATACAACAGCAGACAACGGTAGCAGAAATATTTTATCCCCAGTGTAGTCTGTGTTTGCCATTTTAATTCCTGTTTACAAAAATGGTTAAAATTTGTAATGTTTAATGTACAATACTAATTGTTGGTACAGTGGGCTCAGCAAAACAATGTTGAAATTAAATCTAAAACCAATGTAATGTCAGCTATAAGTCATATATAAGAAAATGACAGATAACCCAGCTCAGATTTTGAGAATGCCCTGTGATAAGCTGCATAAAAATTTCCATGGAAACACAGACAGTTGGCTTTTTAACAAATAATCCGTATGTTGAAATATCAACATGTCATTTTTGTTAAATGGACAAATGAATGAAGATTATGTTCAGTTTGTGTACAATGAAATAGAATTGCCTTGGATTCCACAAACAAATTTTTTGCTGAAAATAATTCATCAGAGTTTCCTTCTGTAATATAAAACTCTAATAATTTTCCAGTCATTTCAATGAAGCAATAGTTCATATTTTTTTTTTGGTGTCCTTTTGCAGTGATAGCTATTGAAATATTGGTTTAGTTTAATTAAAAACTGGCTTGTTTTTATTACTCATGCAGCAAAATCTGGCTTAGTTTGTTGGATGCCTTTAAATTTAAATATGTTTCAAAGTAAATGAAAAGTGATATGCAGTCCAATTGCTGTAAACAGTTTTAATGTTTAAAGAAATTGTGAAACCACAATATGGAATTACACTGTATTCATCTACAGGTACCTGAATGATGCCAAAAGGTGCTGGTGAATATACAAGGAAGAAAAAATCCAATTTCCAGACATTAAGAACCTCAGCTACTTTTTAAACACTCTCACCTGCCTCCTGGTTTCTGACAATGTAATTGTGCTCTATCTGGATGTGCTATATTTTGTTGGATCTACAATTTACTTTTGCTAATGCTAATTTTAAGGAAGGAAAAAACACTTTAGGCCAGTATATATTATTATTAAGCATCTTTTGAAATTCTAGAAAAGGAAGGGAAAGGAAGAGGGAATGGGGAAGAGAAAAGGTGGAAGGCTGAAGAAAAAAGAACAGAGATAGTAAAAGTGATTTTGCATTCCAATACCGTCTAAATATTGATCATAGTCCACTACATATAGAATCATTTTACATTTACATTTACAATTTCACTCAAGTTTATATCTGAACAGATATGTTAACAGAATATTTATTTTGTATTCCTCAATTTAAAAACCATAGAGAATTTTAGAGACCCTTGCATTCTGTCAAATCCACCTGCCTGCTAACACAGAAAACTTACAAACAGGGAAAGAAACTAAAACTATTAGCAAGAGAGAGCTATGTGTAATTCGCGCATTCTATGAGTGAATTTATAACATTTTTCCAAAAGATTGTAAAATCACATATATCTCATTTTCAAAAAAAAAAAAGGCTGCCTCTTTTCCCACACAGATAGCTGTGAACGCATCAGAATTGAATGTAATCTGGCTTTATCTCTTCTGTGCTGCAGAGTTTACTGGAAAATCTCTACATTATTTTTGCAGCTTCTCTCATCCAAGGGCATAAGACGGCTGCAGAGAAACTATCCAATCCTACACACAAGGTTACAGAATTCTTCTAGATCTGTTTATTTACTGTTGAACTTTAGATGATTTTGGGAGCAGAGACTATGAATCTGGTTAGAAATAATTGGAATAAAACACAGATGTCTGTTGAAAGACAAACGTATGAAACAACCTTCTGTGTAGATGACCAGAAGGCAACATGCTACTGAATAAAATGAATAAAAACGTACATTGCTTACTGTTTTCTGCATGCAGAGGATACAATTTTGAAAGAACTGAGGTTTTTCATAGTGCAAACTCTACTACTCTTGCACCTAATTTTTTTTTATTCAAACTTACCACTTTAAGGCTAAAACTTCTTTGGAATGGTGCCTAATAGCATTTGTTTTCAACAAAAGCATCAGGATATATTAGAAAGCCAAGAAAAACATCTTTTAGTATTAGCATCATAAATAATGCACAAAAAGAGCTAAAGGTAATGAAGTTATCATTCATGGGTTTGGTGGGTTTTATTTTTTAAATGTCTGAAAGTTTAGTTGGCTATAAAGCAGAAAAATTCGTTTTTGGGAACAAACATTATCTATTTCACCCTAGTTACAGCCCTGGAGTGGACATATGTAACGTTCTCAGGCAAGTAAGCTGAGTAACTCAAAGGTCTGTTTGAACATGTAGTGCTCATATGAGCCATAAGCTGTAGGACAGGACTTTCGTGTCTTTGATAGAAACATAGAGTTTGGTATATTGCAAAAACATTCTCATTAGGGAAAAAAACAGGTTTTCAGAACATTGTAACCCACTAAAAAATGTTTTTTAAGTTGAAATACTGAACAAAAGCTTTATGTCTTTTTAGGAGACATGGCTTTGAATGTTTGGGTTTTTTTATGGTGAAACAGAACAAATGGTGATTTCTCCATCTAGGTTCAAAACCTTCTGCTATTATTTTCCTTCAAAGCTTAATTTTTAATTTAATTTTATCACACATGCTTAATACACAGCAAGGACTAATTGCTTAATCTCTTTCGAAGACAGCATATTAGAAAAGAAGTTGACTGAAGCCATCCAGATCTGGCTTTACGATTTAATTGTAGGAGAGACCACTCTAAGGGCTCCAGAGGGACTATTTGGGTTTTGTCTGCTAATAGTGCTGTTATTGGTCTGTGGATCCTACTCTTCAAGGGAATGTGGAAACGAAGCTGAAGGCATCTTAGTCTTGATGACTTTTTTTCCCCGTCTACATCTTCAGGCTGTGGAGGCAGGGAAACCCACTGAATAGAAGGACATGCAGCCTGTAGGAATGGCCTTCCAGTCACCTCAACATTGACAGATTTCAACATATCTCAGGTGGAAGAGGGGCAGGACTTGCACTCTACAAACAAAGCAAACTTTGCCCTTTCTCCTTACAATCTATGCCCTCCTAATACTAAAAGTGTGTGCTGTAACTGCACCACCATTTTTATTCCCAGAAGAAGAAAACACTTTGGCATACCTATTATCTTAATCAGTGTGTAGCCTTCAGCAAAGCTCTGAGCCATAAATTTCATGCATTTACACAAACCCCGCAAAAAATTACTCTAAATTAGCATCATGCAATACCTCCATGACCTAAATGTTACATGTATGAAAAAGGTGTTTTAAAGAAGCTCACAGAATTATACAATATGCTCATTGTAACCAAAGCAGAAAGAGCTTCTCGACCTCCCATTACCACCTTTAACTTATCAATAGAATTGGCTTGGCCAGCTTGCCTTGCTGAACAAATAACCTGAGAAATGTTTCAGCTCTGAGATGTACTGCTTCTTCTAACTGAGACATTCTGTGTGATGCTGACACAAAGTGCATTGCCGTTAGCCATCCTGGCCACTTGGACTGTCTTGGCTTACTGGACAGTAAATCAGGACCAAATGGCTTTGCAAGGAAATCTCCAAAAAGACTAGGAACAGTCTAACACAAAAGAGTTGTACTACTGAAATTGATACCTGTTTATTAGATCTGTCAATTACTGATCAGTACAGTTTGTAAAGGACTGATTTCCATGTAATATCTTTGCTTTAGTAAAAGCTTCCAAGCAACATATTTTTTCCTCCAGAAAAGAGAAGTCTAATGTCTTAAGGTGTGCTTTAGCCGAAGTCAGGATTTTTTTCCCGGTGGCTGAATGAAAATTTTGCAGATCATGTCTGCATTAAAACTGTAGCGGTTTTAGGAATTCAGGCCAGGAGTCTTGGACCAGATTTATTTATTTATTTAGTCCCAGAAAGAAAGGAGAAGCATCTTTCTATTATATATTTCTGCTTATGTAATGAACAAGATGCCGGAGCAGAACATCCAGATTCCAATTTATCTGTCTTTAGCCAGGCAGAGTTCAAAATAAATCTTCTGTATTTGAGATTTCCCCAAAATACTTGTCTCTCTGCACCTCAGGGTAGAAGGAAAATGGAAAATTGGAACATTATTTTCTCAGTGTTTCTTGTGAACATAGTTCCACTGTGCAGAAGAGACATTTTGGGTTACAGGCAAAAAGACCACAGCTTTTAACTGAATAATCTGTTTTCAGATACGTGCCCTTGGGGAACTTTCTGCTGTTATTTTAAAAAGTCATCAAATACTATGTTATGTTACATCATCACAGTATGTAATATGTATTAATTGTTTTATCTCTTAAAAAAATTCAGCATAGAAGTACCGTTGAGTAGGGCTAATTTAAAAAACAAAACAAAAAACCAACAAACCATTCCGAACAACTAAAATGCCCTTTCACTAATTTGGGTACTTGGTTTATGATGTTAGCAGCCAGATTCTTCAGAATGGTTAAGGACTCCCGTATCTAAATGTTTTGTTTGGCACTTCAGTAATGGAGAACAGAAATGCTGAGAAAAAATAAATTATTGTCTAGTCATTGTACTCACATAAGAAGGACAATGCACTCAGTTAAAGTTTAAATTTAGTTTTTGAAAATCCAGTTTGAGGAAAAAATCAAAGCATGTTGCATGTGATTTCCCAGTAAAATTCTTGAGACCTTTGCCCTCGAAATCAACAAAGTCAAAATGTCATTGTTTCTTTCTAGGATGACATCTCTAGGTCTGTGTACAAAATACCGTGAGATGTAGACCTTTTTAGGTGCAGGGTAGGCTAGCTGTGAGATTACCACTATTTTCCTGTGACAGAGATCTAACTGAAATTCAGAAAAATTGCTTTAGATTTCATCAGTTATTAATGTGATATACTGTCCCTCTTCATCCACACTGCAGACAGAGTTATGATTGTTTTGTAATAGCTTCAGTCTTTAATGTAAGCTTGAATGTTAAAGTCAACTAATACATTTTTTTAACTGAAGTTGATACAAATTATTACTTTTTCCAGCACAGAATACATTACAAATAACTCTAGTCTCTAGGCAAATATTTCTTATATATCAGAAACACACAGTTTCCTGAAGAAATTTCCCTTAATTTTTGTAAGACAATATGTGCTGTACCCTCAACCTAACCTCTTCTTTTCAGTTTGGCTTTGTCGGAAAGAATTATTGACATTCTTGGAGACAGGCAATATTCACAGAATATACAGTAGTGTTTACTTTTAAAAATGAGACTGTTCAATCAAAGAAGGTAGACAGCTAGGACTTTCATCTAAGCCAAAGTCATCTCAATGGGAACTTTCCTGCCGTGCAATGCTCCATATTCTAAATTGTTACCATGCTGTGCCTGTCTTCTTATTTTTAGGTAACAGATGCAGCTCATTGCTTGGAATACAATTTACAGATTTTTATAATAGAGGTATGAATTATTAATCTGCCTTTCAGTTGTAACTTTTTGTGTATTGTAGCTTAGTAAATAATGATAAGCAAGAAATCAACAGGAACACTATGGTGTGTTTCTTAAACTCAAACAGGTACAAGAACAGAGTTAACAGAGATGGTGCCCAGACAGGGCATAGGCTTAGTGACCACTGTAAATATATGCATTTGCTGCCTCTTAGGAGCAAAGTATTTTGCTGGAAAAAATTTAGTCTGGAAACCTTCAATATATTTAGAAGATTCAGCATAATTCAAGCAGTATATAGTGCAATTCTTATGTAGTGTTTTATTGGTCTGTTCAGCCTGGAGAAGTGGAGACTGAGGGGACACCTCATTGCAGTTACAACTTCCTTGTTAGGGGAAGAGGAGGGGCAGGCACTGATCTCTGCTCTGTGGTGACAGTGACAGGACCCAAGGAAATGGCCTGATGCTGTGTCAGGGGGGGCTTAGGTTGGATATTAGGAAAAGGTTCTTCACCCAGGGGTTGGCACTGGAACAGGCTCCCCAGGGAAATGGTCACAGCACAAAGCCCGACAGAGTTCAGCGAGCTTTTAGACAATACTCTCAGGCACACTGTGACTCTTGGGGATGATCTTGTGCAGGGCCAAGTGCTGGACTACACGATCGTTGTGTGTCCCTTCCAACTCAGTTTATTCTGTGATGCAGTGATTTTGAAAAAAAATGAAATCATGTCCTTAAAACCATTTGAAGACATCTGACTGTGAAAGATTTTTAATTCTATAAAGTTTATATATATATATATATACACATATAAAAACTATTAATATCAGAAGGTATGACAAAGAAATATAGCTGGATTTTTTTGGCACCAGAGGTCATTTACAAAAACAAGGACATGAAAGAAACAAAGACTTCTCAGTGATTTTCTCTCAGCATCTTAGGCCTCACTATTAAATAAACAGTTGAATATATTTTTTATCTGAAATAATTTTAGTTAATATAGCTCAAGGCTTATATTTACTTTCTGTTCCATAACACTTATGACTCCAGAATTCACCATAGTGTTATTTTGTCATTTGAAATTCATTTTCTATTTCCATTTAATCTACTCCTTTTTCTGTAATGGGTAAGGTCAAAATAACAAAGAAAAAATTTTATTGATCTCACTATGACTGGAAGCAAAGTAATTGTCCTACTATTTTAGCCATTGAGGAGATAATCAGTATTTTTTATATTTTATATAATTCTTAAATTTTCTTTAATAATCTCTTGGCACATAACAACATTATAATGTTGTAGTATATTTATAGACTATGATATTAATATAGGCTGATGAGTAATGCAACTTTTGTGCAATTAAATGAGCACACCCTATCTCTAAAGCATGGTTCTCTAACTTCAGTAGACAGCATTTGCATAGAGAGCATGGTCATAATTTTAAAACATTCATCATTGGACTAAATTTTAACTCATGACTCATGAAGTAATTTTTATTTCTACTGTATGCCTAACACCATATGGGAATCAAAATCATTAATAAATTAACTAAATGAAAATTGGTACATTCAATTGAGCCTTATTGAAGCCTAATTTTCAATAATAATGAAAAATAATTATAAACACAAAATTTCTATACCAACAGGACAGACAAGGTAATCATGGTGACAAGATATAATGGCAGAACTATATCCAACTGTATATTTATAAATTAAGGGTTATAAAATAATGCATATAAAACACTAAGTAAAGTGGCACTATAGTCCTAAAACCTCATCTGTCCTTTTGCCAGTCTTATACTGGTAATATTAAAAAAATATATATATATAATATTGTTTTAATGACCCTGAAAATATCTGGTATTTAGAGAGCTTCAGCTCATATGTATGCCCATAGCAAATAAATACTTATTCTTAGATTTCTGTCTTCAGGCAAGGACCTTTCAAAGCTGTTTTGCATTTTATTCATTTCACACCAAATGCATCTAGTATTCTTTTCTATTATTTGGGGTTAGAAGTGCTTGAATACTGCTGTAACTTTAGAATTCAGACATGCATGCATGAGTTTTGGTACAAAGTTTGCATACAATCCTCTCAGGATATGTGTATGAATTTCAGTGCATTAGAAAGGCTCAGAGCAAGGTATGGATTTTCTTCATGATGCTTCCCTACCTTCCCTTGCAAACCTTTACTAGCAAATTTTATATCCTCATTAAACAGCAACAGTAGCAAAGTGTGGATATAGAAGGAACTAACTGAATTTAATTATCATGGCAGTAGATACATTGAAATCCTTGAAATCTCTCTCTTCCACAGTTATTTTTTCTCTTGTCAGCATTAGCCTAAGGTTTGCTTTCAGTAGATGATGGTCCAGATTCTTCAACAATCCACGAAGATAGCAGCACTCTGCCCTCACTAATATAATTTGGCAGATTGTGCCACATGCTTTGTCATAAAATGGAATTAAGTCTTGACAGAGTTGCTCATTTCAGTGCTCTGTACTCAAAGACTGTTTTTACAAAAGCAATCCACAAACACCGCAGAATCAGAGTCACAGAGTCACAGACAGGGTAAGGTTGGAAGGGACCACATTGGGTCATGTGGTCCAACCTCCCTGCTCAAGCAGGGCCATCCTAGAGCACGTAGCACAGGACTGTGTCCAGATGGTTCTGGAATATCTCCAGAGAGGGAGACTCCATAACCTCTCAGGATGGTCTGTTCCAGTCCTCTATCACTTATGCAGTAGAGAAGTTCTTCCTCATGTTCAAGTAGAACTTCCTGTGCATCAGTTTCTGTCTGTTGCCTCTTGTCCTATTGCTCAGCACCACTGAGCAGAGCCTGGCTCCATCCTCTTGGCACCTTCCCTTCAGATACGATAGACATTGATAAGGTCCCCTCTCAGTTGTCTTAAGGCTAAACAGCCTCAACTCTCAGCCTTTCTTTGCAATAGAGAGGCTCCTGTCCCTTAATCATCTTCATTGACCTCCACTGGACCCACTCAAGGAATTCCATATCTCTCTTGTACTGAGGAGCCCAGAACTGGACACAGCACTCCAGACATGGCCTCACCAGGGCTGAGTAAAGGGGCAGGATCACCTGCCTCCGCCTACTGGAATGCTCTTCCTAGTGCACCCCAGGGTGTCACTGGCCTTCTTGGCCACAAGGGCACTGCTGGCTCATGGAACAGCTTGGGGTCAACCAGGACCCCAGGTCCTTCGCCACAGAGCTGCTTTCCAGCAGCTCAGCTTCAGCCTGAGCTGGTGCCTGGGTTATTCTTCCCTAGGTGAAGGACCCTGCATTTGGCTTTGTTGAACTTTAGTAGGTTCTTCCCTGCCCATCTCTCCAGTCTGTCAAGGTCCCTCTGAAGGGCTGCATAGCGCTCTGGGGTGTTTGCCACTCCTCCCAGCTTTGTGTCATCTGTGAACTTACTGAGGAGGCATCTGCCCCTTCACCTAAGTTCAAGGATAAGCTAAATACTGGACCCAGCATCAAAACTTGGAACACATCATCGTCAGTAACAGGCTTTCAACTAGAACCTATGCCACTGATTGTGACTCTCTAGGGTTCAACCAAATTTCAGTCCGTCTCACTGTTCGCTCATCCACTCCACATTTTCTGAATTTGCCTCTGATGATATTGTGAGAGCTGAAAATCTTGAATCTTCAGCTGGCCACTGTCTGAAGTTAGTTCTGTGGTCATGAAATGCTCTAAAATAAATTTTATGAATAATTAAAACACAGAACTTCTCTGATTATTCACAAGCAAGCATTGCATTTACATGGATGCTGCAAGCATGAGCAGGAGACTCTAAGTAAAATAAAGATGCCAGACTGTCCTCTGTGCCCTGGAACTAGTCCCTCACTGAATCTGGTTAGAAACGCCCTTGAATCTGGTTAGGAATAGTCTTGAGAATCTGATTAGAAATGCTCTTACACTGAGGTTTCAATTTAGAGCTGTCTTCATTTAAATAATCACAGCGAGCAGCAGCGATACAGACTTCCTTCTGCTAGAGCACTGTCTTAACAAACACATGAAAATACACTGAAAATACAGAAGCATCTTTTTTTTCTTTTTATTTTCTTTTTTTTTTCTCCTAGATCATTGTGTTTCAATGAAGTTTAATACTTGTCATGGAACACAGGATTTCCTAACCAGATGAAAGAGCCCTAAGACCTTTCTAATCAAGGCCTAATAGTTACCTTCAGCTCAGAAAAGGAGCTTGACAATTTATCTATTGATCTACCAGCATTAAACAATGAAAATAATATTTTTCTATAATCATCTCCTTCACTGAAATCATTACACTTAGCCTCATCAAGATTCTTTGCAAGATTTTGTGAATTTGCAGAGGCATGTGACAAGAGTAGCTCCCCAACCAGATATTTCATTAAAAATATACATGAAATATCAACAAAAATTATCTTAAAATCTACACTGAAAAATGTCAAAAATGATGCAGAGAAGCTTCTAATATTATCATCTTCCGCAGACTACAGATGAAAACAACACCAGCCTCTGTGATACATAGCTGCTCTGCTCCCGCTCTTTCCTTTGAGAAAAACTTAGCTCTCAGATTGAATATACCAGCCAACCAAGTACCTACCAAATATTGCTTTTTTAGACCAGCTTTTTTCCTTTCTTAATTGTCCACAATATTTCACCTATCAATACCCTGTATTTCCTCAGAGATAAAAAGAAACAATCTAGACAGCATCTTCCCCCACAGTAAAAATAGTAACCGCACTATGCCATTAAGAAACCAGAGCCCTATTTATTCATTTCACACTTGGTTTCTGGAGGAGACTGGTTTGTTTCTGTCCCTGGAGGAAGTGCCTGGTATGAGGTTTGAAACGTCAGGGATAATTAAGACAAACTGTGCTTTTTTGCCCCAACAAAGGAAATATATCCCTTAAAATAACTCCCTACTGAAATCTCTGAACAAAAACCAGCCCAGCACTGTTGAGGTAGCTTACAATGCTAAATCAATTGTCAGCATTAGCAAGGCTCTGAACTGGAGCATCTTGCAGTTTCATTGCAATCCGGCAGCTACTGTGCTATCAGCAGGTAAAAGTACAAATAGAATGCTGAATAGTCAGATATGAAAGAGCTGGTATGGGGATCAAATAAAAAGACATATAACAAAGTTGTTTATGTCTCAGAAACTGAAAATATAATTACTGCAAGGCCAAAGTTTAGAGATCAGAGGCATTCAATAACATTTTTCATTCAGCCATTTTAGTGTCAATAGTCTTTAAGCAGTGTTGGAGTTCATGTTCACTTAAGAATTGTGCAAATGACTGTATTCTGTACAGCCAGTTCCCCACTACACTGTAAAAACATCTCTAAAAACACTGAGCAAATTTCTCTGCCAGGGTGAACTGATGTCAGACCTTGGTTTCATGTCTGCTCATCAAGTTTTAAGACAGGTAGGTAGTCATTTTCTTCGTGTTGTTGTTTACTAATCCATCTTCAGGACACAGAATGAGCCCAAACATCTAATTTTTTTGAAAAAAGTTTTTCATCACACTGGGTTATTACAGTGACTTTAATTTGTCAGTGCTTGATTTTCCAGCAATAATTCAATAGATCTTGGATTCCATATTCTGAAATCTTTTTGGAATTACCAGTGCAATGTTAACCCCTTATATTTTCTTAAACTATTATGTTATGTAGGTTATTTTTTTGTTTGGTTGGGTTTTTGTTTATTGCTTTAGACTTCTTTCTAAAATAAAATTAACACAGTAAGAGTTTTTCTTGCTCTGACACCTTTTCTTATGAACTATTACTACTTAGTCCAAATAAGACATTGATGATAGAGTGCTTTGTAAAAACAGTTTTTCTGTGATATAACAGATTGTTTAATATCATGGAAAATGTAGTTTAAAATACTAGAAAAACAAGTCTGCTTTTCATTTCTTGTAAGATATGTGACAGAATAGCATGCAACAAGACCCTATATAGGATGATAGAAATTGTGATTATTACATGAAAACTAGAATTTCTTCGTAATTTTTAGATCTGTCTCATCAGATCACTTTCACGCAAAATACATGAAAACTGGATGGAAACCTCTGTTAAATTGTTGCAGGGAAACCATGTTAACATATTTTGTAATGGTACTGGCATAAAGGACTTTAAGAAAGGTGTTCATAATGAACTTGGTCTCTGTTCAATGTTTTCTCCCTGCAGCTTTGCTTGCCACAGTGGATGATGAAACTCCCTCTGAGATAGAGGGACTCAGAGGTGTTAAATGGGAACTGCAGCAGCAACAGCACTCTGCTTAGACACTAACCTTGAAAAGCTGATAGGAAAATATTGAAAAAAGGCCAAGCCCCTCTCCAGTACCTCTTTTCTTTCTTTAAAACACGGGTGTTTTTGCCGTGAAAGCTGACAGTGCTATCTCTTCTCCACCGTTTTTAATTGTACTATAGCTACCTAAGATAAGGGAACAAGGGTTCAGTACACTTTTCTAATGTTATTTAGGAAACAAGACAGTCACATGAAAGCAGAATTTCTGAGTTTCATTTTGTGCTTTAAGAGTCTCATATATCCCCTCCAACAGAAACACACAATCTTTGGAGCTGTAACTGGAACAAAGATGCCCTTCCTAAGTCGTAAGATCCTCTGATTCTTATGTTATTTTCTAATCCCACAAAAGTCTTCAAATATCCCGTGTAAAGCAGAAATATTTCAGTATGAAGATTTTGAGATGTTCCTTGCCTCACATGCCTTAGAATAGCCTCATTTGTAAGGTGGGTGGTATCTCTCCCATTTCTTTCAAGTGGGGAGGACAGGTGATGAAGAGAGCTGATCCTGACTCTTCCCATCCCATCAGGCTGTTTTACTCTTGCCTTTATAGAATAAGTGGGACATTACCACCTCCATTGTACTTTCCTTTAGCAGTCATGTTTTAAGAAGAAGGGATCTGTTTATCTGACAGTTCTCTCAGGGCAGGCATACTCTGAAAATACCAGGTGGAACAGGCTCCTTCTCTTGCACAAAGACATCCAAATTGTGAATGCTAGTGAAATTCAGATGTGTTCAATATTCAACTGTTCAATTATGTGAAGCTTTAGGCATTTCAAGACTTCTCCTAAAATAGAATTGTAGAACATAAAACACCCAAAGGTCTAACAGGAATGTCTCTGGACATTAAATCCTTACAGTGGGATGGCAGCTGAGTGTGCTTTGAGGTTTTTTCATGAATTACATTCCAATATCGTACGAGGTATCTTAGTCCATCCGTTTATGGGGCCCCAAATGACTATGTGCTTGATGTCTTCAATCCTAAAACTCTAATCTTGCCATAGTTGCTGGCTTTACAAAAGTTTATTGTGGAGCTAAAGACTGTAAAGCATCCTACTACCGTGGTAGCAAGGATTGCCTTAGGTAAAGGAACAGTGCCAGGACCTGAAACCATCTTAAGTGTCTTTGGGGCTCTTCAGGCTTCATATATTTACCTACTTTCCTCATCAGAAGCACGTCCAAATCATGTCATGTTTAAGAAATCAAAATAATGACAGCTCTACAAATTTATATTAATTCTTCTCCCTGAAATACTGTACTAGTTTTGAAGCAAACCAGTGAGAGACTCTAAATTCGAACTACAATTTAATAGGAAAATTTAAAAATGAATACAGGAGTACAGAAACACTGACAGAGTCAGAGTACAACCTGACACCCTGTCAGGCAGGGTGGTGGTAGCAGTCCAATTAGATGGTGGCTCAGTCCTCCTGAGGTGATGAATGCGGTTCTGTTGAAGCAGTGATCCTGTAGAAGTGTCTGGTCTTCCTCCGAAGGTCCAGCAGCGGTTAGGTAACGCTTGTCCTCTTGGAACCCAGTAGGTAAAGGCTGAGTGTGGTGTTCCAAACCTCAGATTATAACCAGGTAGGAATGCTTGGTTCCTCCCCCTGGGCAGAGCATCTCACAATGAGATGATGTAATTTTATGAGTCATGCAGTAAAGCTGGATACCCCATTAACAGACGATATCTCTTCAGAGGGAGTTATCAGGGATGTGTCATGGAAGAGACAAAGAGCACTGCCCCACCTGGTTTTAACAGATGGCTGGCTCATTAACAGAAGATACCTCCCAGAGGGAGTTACCAGGGGTGTGTCACAAAAGAGATAAAAAACACTGCCCCACCTGTTTTTAAAAGATGGTGATAGAATACATACTTTTGGTTATGTCTTACATTGTAACCGAAGACAAATACTCAGAATGGCATTTGTAGATATAGTGGCACACCCACATGTACTGCAGTAGCTGATCCAGGATGGGTCAGATATAACTGAGTGATGTGGGGACAGTAAAAAAGTAAAAAGCTCTTTAACAAATGTTTCTTTCATGTCCGACCATCCTCATTTGTCTATGTGTTAGCACCTACAAATTGTGCTGGAAAGAGAAATCGGAATCTGACTCTGCATGAGAATTAACAATGCTCATCTAAGATGTGAAGCCTGGCTTTAGTGCTCATGTTTGCATTAGCAATGAATAATCTTTTCAGCTGTATAAAGGGGGAAAGCGTTAGTACAGCCCTGGGAATCATAAGGTCTGGAACCATGGTGAAGTCTTTCCCCTTACCTGCTGAATACAGCAGACAGTTGCCAGATGTGAGTAGAGAAAATTTTAAAAATACCTAAAAAGAGGCAAGAAAAGAAAATTGGTTATGCAGAAACACCTTTAGGGAAGAAAATCTTTTGTGACATTGTCTTGTTCAGAGAAATTCCTTATTCCGAAACACAAGAGCTGGTGAACAAACAGCCGGCATCTTTGGAACAGGTATTAACAAGCAGCAGCTACAAGCAGCAGCCAGCCTCTACCATAGACTTAAGGACAGAATTGCTTATATCTGACACGGAAAGGAGGAAACAGTGGTAAAAGAATGGACTAATTGACACACGACTGTATTAAAAATGGCCGCAGTTCAAGTACCGGTAATGAATATTGCTCTTCAAAGAGCACAGCAGGAGGAAAATAGTGATTCAGAGGGAGGGATGTCCCTGTTGGAAAGCCGGTAATTCTTTGAACTTGTCAGACTTACCTTGTAAGCTCCACTCAGATTCAGATGAAGCTATGAATGCACCAGTGCTTGATGGATAATTCCCGGATAACATTGTTCTCTTTGCCAGTGCATATTCTTTAATGTCTTGGCAGCTCACAACAGCTCTTTCTAGCAAGTCCTGCTTCATGTAGCTCACTCTTAGAAAATTCTTATGAAAATGTGCCTGCCAAGATACAAAATGTATTCTCTCTCGTATTACCATAACTTTATAAAACTGACTGTCTGATGGCACTGGAACAATTTATCCAAGCAGAGAACGTTGCCCAAAATTTGCCCCATGACAAAAATCTCATTAAAAGTATGTTATGGATGAAATTATTTTTCCCTTGCCTGAACACAAGTAAATAATGAAGATATTGCCATTATCCTAAAATCAAATATTGTGAGCACAAGACTTCAGGATTTAAGACTAAACTTGAAAAATCTGGTGTAAGAAAAGTACTCTTACAGTTGAACAATGCTAATTTTGCCATAATATCTTTGCAGAATGTATAAGATTTTTTTTTGCTTTGGGACTCAAATTAAATTAAAGCATGTTATTGCCTCATTCTTCTGTACTAAATACAATCAGAGATTTTCTTTTATGGGAAAATCTTCCCTTGTAGAACAAAATTCATCAATTTAAATGATGAAAAATCCATCCCTTGGGACCATTGTTCCAAACGGTTTAAATATGGTGGTCAAACTTTTTTAAGTGTGTGAAGTGCACGAAGTGCATTGTAATTCACAGGATTTTCATACACAGTTTCAGATATGTATAAAAACAGTTGGTCTCATAAAAATGTAAAAGTATGTTTAGGGGCAAAGATTTGGTACTTAATGGCCTGCAACTTCTTTATGTAATGAAGAAAAAGGAACATATGGTTTAGTTTGAAGACTGATTGTAGTTTAATTATGTTGATGGGTTTTGTCTTTCAATCAAGTGAACAAAGAATGAAAAAATATGTGTATCTTCTGAGGCCAAAAGAATCCACTGAAAGAGTAGAGGACAACTAGGTATTTTGCAGATGTCACCTATTAAAAAAAAGTCTTGACTTTCTATTCAAGTACACAATTAAGGCCTCCAGGAAAATTTGTCACAACCTTAGTTCAAGCTCTTATCATTGGCAAGATAATCCCGACAGCAATTTATTGTCTGTTTGGTATGTTTGACCCGCATAAGTTTGCACATTTTTTGTTGCAAAAAAACAAGGCAGGCCATTTGGGAATAGACAGTAGAAGAATCTCTGTTAACAGAAGGAATATCTGTGGAAAAAAAGGTAATCTTGCTGCCTGAAAAACAATAGCCAATTATTCCTGAAAACAAAGTAGAAAAAAAATCTCCATTGAAGATTAAAGGTGATTTGTGTGCTGAGAAGGTTAGACATATGAGCTACTGACCATATATCTGGCTTATATCCAGAGGTCTATAGGGGAGTAAAACTAAGCATTCTGTTAAAGTGAAAATTCCTATGGTTTGCATATTTAAAAGTACTCTTTATGAACGCTCATCTTTTCAGAAATATTATGACTGGAGTTGTCATAAGCAGATGACGATAAAATTGAAATGAAATCAGACACCAGTACATCATTCTGAATTTATTTTGGATTCAAATGGTCTTTAGTATGTGCAAATCATTAAAGTGCTAATCTATGCTTGAGGAGTATAAGGCTTGCTTCAATATTTTATAGGAGGGATTTTGATCTATGATTTATCAGTCAACAGACAGCACTAAAGGTAGGGTGGTTTTTTTTTTATTTGGAATCAATTATCCTCTTGGTAGATAATGTTTTTTATTTTTTATTTCCTTTTCTGCCATTGAAAAAAAGGTTTGATATATGTCTGTCAAGTTGAGTGACCACCCATGTAAGTAATATAAAATGCAGGTTTTCAGTTTTCTTCTGAACTGAATAAAATATTTTTATGATATTAACAGCTGGACATAACACTTTTTTTTTTTTTTATTTGCAGGTCCTGTTCAACCCTGCCACATATCTTGACTTTTCCTCTCCTGTGCCATTTAATGCTGCTTTTCTTTTTTGTTTTCTTCTGTCTTTGATACCTGTAGATTACTAGGCAAGAACTTGACAAGTCCAACAGTTTTCCCATTCCATTCTATTCAGATGGATAGCTCCATCTTTTGCATATGTAGATGCTGAGGGCTTTCTGAGAGTTCTTTGCTACTGAATTAGACTCAAATGTCTTCTTTCTGACAAGAGGCCACAACCTTGATGAGGATTTCCCAGGACAAATTTTACAAAAGTCCTTTCAGGTGTAGAAATATTATCCTGTCATCTAATGTTCAAATTGCCTAAAAGACACAGAAAAGAAAAGAAGCAGAAGACAAACATTTTGTTCATCTCATGAGAGTATGCATAAGAATTAGGAGCATGCTTTTAGTGTGGTTCCTAAATTTTTATCAACTTCTGATAGCACTTCAGCCTGCCAGAAAGATCTCATCAGCAAAGTCAGGAAGAGGTTGTGATCTTCTAAAGACTAATGTCTCTAAAATCCAGCAGTCAGTTGTAACCATGAAATAAACACTTTAAATCCTTTAAAAATATTGCTGCACCTTGAGATACATGATACGAGACTCTGCAGTGATACTGACTGATTTGTTTCTTCAGGTCAAACAAATACTGGTTTGGAAATTTTCTTGTCTAAATACAGCCCAAAGCATCAGGTCTCCTGAAATAATTCCCTTCCTTTGGACTATGCAAGCAATACAAGGATTGCAGAATCCAGTTATATGCCTCCAAAAATACTCTCTGAAGAAATGAAGTCTCAAGTGAACTTTAACCCAGTTCCTCATGCGTATTTTATATTTTCTGTAGTGTTTCTGACAAGAAGTCTCTACCACGAGCTGAGACCACAGCCTGGTCGCCCTGGATGATGGTTGTTGGGGTCTACATGCAACAACAGTTTTGTTATAGGTGGTGCAGCTTTATTAAGACTCGTAACTGTGTGCGACATAAAGGCACATGACTGGAAAGATAGTCTTCTCCTAAACTGTGCTCTTATTATGCAGCAGCCAACCTAATTGCAGAACATAATTTCTTTATGTGAGATACTGTTTATGAGGATTCTCCCTAGCAAAAATTCCAATGTAAAAGTTCTGTTATTAAGACAGGGTTTGAGCTCGTGCATTTTCTTTCAGTGACAACAATGTGCTAGCTGTGTGTATTATCCCTATGACAAATCATATGTAGCAACAAACCTGGTCTTTTCTAGAGATAAGAATCTTGCAATGCAAGATCCACAGCTTCTTCAATAGCTCTGCATAAACTGAAAGTGATTAATAGCATAGAGAAATAAAACTTTTAAACCACATATGGATAAAGTTACTAAAAATCCTCTTGTGGCCACAGAAATGCTAGTACACTAAGATGTGAAGTGCTAGTACACTTCACAAACCCTGAAGGATAATGAAATCTCTGTTAAGTCAAATTTTTCATGCATATAAGCTTTTCCATGAGCCGAAGTAGCAAGAAGAACAGCATTTTTTTGAATCCTTAATACCAGAAAGTTGACAGCAAATTGTTCAGTGCAGTTCTTATTCAGAAGTATATTAAATATACACATTTTCAAGGTAGCTGGAGTTTGTGTACAGTTCTTTCATTTTTTCATTCACACACACAACTTCTGTGCTTGCTTATGTGAACATCTGTTGTGATCTGGATTTCACCATAGGATAATCTGCTTTACACATCAGTCAGGAGGACCAGTTTCTGTTTTATGAGAACTATAAATCTAACACATTTCAAAATATTATGAAGAAAGGTAGGAGGCATAAAAGAAAAGGGCTAGCTGCAACAGTAAGAGTCCAAGATATGGCTCTGAACATACCTTGCTATGAATTTGTGTAGTGTTCATGCTGATTTGTACAGATCTGAAACACAGTGATGACGGTGTTACTGCTGAGTATACCCTGATTTGTATTTTTACGGTCTTAACCACAACTTTCAGCATGTAACTTTGTACATTTCTGTAATGTTGGTGCTGGCATTGTGCTTTCAAATGTATTTTATAAACATCACTGCATTGCTATGTATTTTTAGAAAACTAAAGCGGGTTTTGTGGGTGCTGTGATATATATCCGCTACTGCTGCTAACTTTTTGCTTCTACTGCTGTTCCCTCGGCTCACATCAAGTTAGCTTTCATTTAGTTCCCAATCCATTTTTGTTAATTACAAGCACCTTTCATTAGAAATTATTTGAATTTAAAGTGAGAGGAAACATAATGATACTTTTGAAAGCAACACTTTGTGGAATGCATTCCTAAAGCTTTTATGAACCCCAGATGTGTATTTATATGTATGCAATTCATCTTGTGGATGCATCATAGAAGATGTTAGGAAATTATGCTTCATTGTTAGAAATTCTATTATATACTTCTATTGACTTTTCACAAGATCTTGATGAGCAACATTGAAAACTCAATATGTGGAACTAAGTCTGGAGCTGCATTAAAAAGGGATAATTCAGGTATGAAGGTATGAATAAACTCACATCCTAAAATTTATCCTCATATGGCTTTCATTTTGCCAACACCATGTCTTGACATAACAAATACAATTAGCCTCACTTTCTTACCCAAAACACACATTAGCGATGAATTCCTCCCTGTGGTACACTGTGGCTGCAAAGATTTCTAGCACTGTTCTCTAGAGCCTGAGGGGGATTCTAACGCAGCACCTGCTCCTCTCTTTGATTAGGCATCACCAGCATCCCCCGTGCCTCTAGGCTGCGTCTCTGATTGTAGCAGTACACCTGGAAACTTCTTGGTAAGACAGGATTCTTGTGTTTGGGAGTTCAGCTAATTTCCTCACTCATAACTCAATGCATCCTTAACAGCTTCACTCTTCTGATGCTTTTCTGTGCTTTAGTCCTCTCATTTTTTTCTGATTGATTTATGACATAATTTTATAATGCTGTTTATCTTCTTCAGTATCAGTATTTCAGACAGTTCTGATAAACAGAGAGTAGGGCAAGGTAAAATGTAGCAATGTGCTTCACTTTATTAAAAAGGGATTAAACTGCTTCTGAATTTGGGACCTGGAGCCATGAGTCTCTTGGCTGCTCTTTAGGGCTTCATATATACCCTTTGTATTTTGAATAAAAACAGAGAGTCTCTACTTCTAGAAAATATTTTAGTGAATTGCAGGGGATAACCTGCAGTTGTGTATGTTCTACAGGCTTCTGGTTTTGAATGATGGGCCTCAGGTGGATATTAATTTTGGTGGTAGAAAGCAACTTGCATCACTGCACACACTTTTCTGAGAGGCACATATTTTCTTTCTACTAACAATCTAGTTGATAGCAGGTGCTTTTGCATGAATAGTAAAAGTGGTTTTAAAAAAATAATCTATTAGAATATTTTTTACTTTTACTCCCCTCTTGGAAATAATCTCTCAACTTACTGAATAATCATTTTCTTCTCTTTTTAAATTAAAAATAGGTATTCTTTTCTGTACATTTTTGAATAAAAGACTGTAGTTGTTTGTCAGGATGTTCTTGGATCCAGTTGACACCTTGCTGTATGATGATGGAACATGCAGCTGGATTTACATTTCTGGGCACAATTAAATGAGCTTCTATCATATTTACCACTTTTCACAGCTATAGTGAAACAAATGCATGAAGTGTGGATTGAAAGATAAATTAATAGCTAATAGCTGCTCCAGCAAAATAGAAAATTAGCAGAGGTCTTGGCTCATGGATCTGAACAAAATCTTTCAAAAAAACCCACTGAGTCTTAGTTTTTCTCAGGTTTTCTCCGCTGGTTTAACTAAAGCCGGTCTAACCTTTCTGTATACACCTTGTCTCATTTAAGGACATTCTGACCATCATAGCTATAACTACAGCATTACTAATACCTAAACAACATAAATAAGAGCATTGTTTGATTTTTCTTGTTAATCAGATGTTAATGGCATGATACTCATCGGCCAAAATATCTATATTCTGGCAAATTACACCCATTTCCCATTATTTTACTTCATTTTTTGATACTCTGATGATGATTTGCTCTGATCACTATAGTACATGTAAAAAATTGAAAGGACACAAAGTGAATTTATTGACAATGATGTTGACATTTTCAACTTTTGGTCAAATTAATTTTGCTGATTGAAGAAAAACTTGAAGAAAACCGTATTTTTAGTTTGAAAAATAACTTAGGCACTTCTTGTAAGTGGAGCCCAGGCTTCCAGAGAGGCTAATGCAATGTAAAATGATAAGCTTCAAAACCCATGTATTACTCCGTACCTATGCAACTCATTTCTTATTGAAAACTCCATTTTACTTGGAGAGACAATTTAGTATCAGACGACATGAATCCTGCAAATGGTCTTAAGACCTATCCTGCCGTCATTTGTTAGTAGATTATGTGCTTGTTGCCATGAATAATCCATTACCCTTTGAGTAGTGAGCACTCAGTGCCAGGTAGTAACTGCTTATAAAAATAGACCTATTGGCTGCAATTCATAAATTGTCTCACTGACCTGAGTGAGCACATGCATAAATGTTTGCAGGATTGCACTTACATGTTTTTGCCTATAAGTAATCAGATTGTATGTATCTTTACTACTCAAGTTCAACTGAAATATGGCAAAAATATACAAACTTGCCTTTGTGTTCATGCTATTCTTAGCATTTTATTGTCATAATTGTTTTAACCCATCCCCTCACAAATCTTTACCAAAATGGAAACCACATTATATTGCAAAATACAGCATCTCTAATAGATTTTAGGTGATTGCTTTGTTTTGTATATGTAAGTGCCATTTTATGTCTCATAAAGCAAAAAACTTTCGTGCTCTTGTAAGAAAATCATCATCATCTATAGGAAGAAGTATGGTTCATAGCATTTGAATACTTTCACAATAAACTCTCAAATAATACTAAGAGTGCTTGTCCAGATACTTCAGCCACAAATAATAAACAATCTACATCAAATAAACCAGTGGTGTCTATAATGACTATCTGGGGACATCTACATTTGCTGACTGAAAAAGATATGTCCCTGCTATTATTTTATGGTTTCAGGAACCATAAAACTACTTAATATTCAAACCCAAGTTATTCCTAAAGCAGTTCTGCTTTTGCAAAGCATAATTGGTGGACAGAAGTACCAACTGAGAAAGTAGAACACCTGGGTTCAAACCAAGATAAGCAGGAGGAGAAATTTATCATAAAACTGCGTGCCGTTCCTTTATATGTTATTAAATACATGAAATGTCATTTTCTAAGGTTGACCGACTTCCCCTAGGAAACCCCATCTTCACTATCATTTGCCTGAACCTCAAGTTCCAGAACCTCATATCTTCTATTCTGTAAGGGCAACTGCAAAGGTACTGGAGGCTAGAAGGAACTTCTCCCCCTGCTCCAAGCAAGGACCGGTTTTCATTTCCCCCTGTCTTTTAAGTCGTCTCCTTCTGCCTGATGGCAAGAGGGTCAGAATTCCTCTGAATCTTGCAGACTTCCATCTGCTGCATTTCCCAGGGATGGAAGAGTGTGATTCCACCCGTGTCTCACACCCTGATACTCCTCAGGCTTTTCACTTCAAGCTCTGCCACCAGGCTGAGCAGATCATCCACCTGGTCACACTGCACACGGGTGCCACCTCTGCTGCCCTCTGGTACTAACGTCAGGCTCAAATACTCCCTACAGCCAGAGACCTGGGTAGCTTCATGTTTCTAAAGAAGCTCCATCTGGGTCTCCATGCTCCTCCTAGTGATAGCTTTTGACTTTGTGTAAACCATCACTGGGTCTGTTCTAGTTGAGCAGACAAAAAACCCCAGGTGAGCTTGCTCCAGGAGTCAGGAGAGTGGCTGTGCCATCCTATATAGACTGTCACACAAACTGCCACATCATATACTTCTAACACACCACGTCCTGTTTGCCTGCCCTGTTTGCTCTGCTCCTGGTTGCTCTTGCTCCCTAGAGCCATTTCCATCTCCCACACTTGCTCTGTCAACATCCTCATCATGTCAGCCTCACTTGGAGAGCTGCCAGAGCTTGCCAGGTCTCTCTGCTGTCTCAGGTTTCCGTGACTCTGAGAACCCCTTGTCTAGTGTTTTGCCCCAGAATTTACCAGAGTTGCCACTGCTGTTGCTGCTGTCACTGCTTGTCTTGCTGACTGAACAGAACACAGTCTTTCACAACTTTTTGTACAAAGCATTTGAAACGAGATGCAATACTACATCCTTAGTGTTGTGACACTTTCTGTCCTTTTATCAGTCTTCGTCTGTCCAATTACTCCATGTTGTGATTCTAAACTAGCTGTTGCCACCAATCCTTTTCACTAAGCGACAGCTTTGCAGGGTGCTCTGAGAAAGCTGAAGGGTAGCCTCATCACAGTCTACAGCTGTGAAGGGTGACCGTAGAGAGGGTCATGCTGATATCCACTCTCTGGTGACCAAAAACAAGACACAAGAAAACAGAATGAAGCTGCATCAGGGAAAGTTCAGGTTGGACATTAGGAAAGTGTTCTTCACTGAGAGGGTGGTTGGTCCTGGCACAGGCTAGCCAGGGAAGTGGTGACAGCACCAAGCTTGACAGGGTTCAAGGGGCATCTGCATGATGTTTTTAGTCATAAGGTTTAGTTTGAGGTACTCCTGTGAGGAGCAGGGAGTTGGACTCTCATGGCTGCTTTCCAGCTTGAGATATTCTATGATGCTGTGACCTGCACCATGTACTAGAATTTTCATGCTACCTGTCTTCCAGGGTTTAATCCTTGTCTTAATCCCTCATTTATCTAGTAGCCTTTCAATACTTCGTTTCTCAATCTTATTCAGATGTCACTTTTATGCAGATGGTGCAAAGATTTAAATTCCTTTCACTGTTCAGAGTACAGAGGCTTTACCTAATTGCCTTAATACCATCATCATTTTTTTTTCCCTATTTTTTTCTTCAGCATAATTTGGATGGTTTTGGTAACACTAAAACATAAATAGTATTTCATACTTCTAGATGCCATGCTAACCAAGAATTAGAGAAATAAGTAACAGGATCATAAAAGGAGACTGATTGATTATCTGTCTGGCAGGAATATTGTGTTAAAGAGTTTAAGCACCAGAGATTTTTTAAAAAATAGAAAAATGAATAACCAGAAAGACCATAGATTCTCCCTGCATATACAATTTTAACATAATGATATTTGCATTTCTTTTCCTATATTCTCTGTGACCCTTGAAGTCACTGATGATTTAGAAGTGTTAAATGACAGTTAAATAATTCACCTAGAATTTTCTGGTTTATCCTGTCAATACATAGAAGAAGACTCTATTTTTCCTCTAGCAAACAAGTAGAGGTCCCTGCAAGTGTTTGTAAGATTAAAAGTTAATGACTGAAAATAACTTAGAAGTTCAACTGAATGTTTCTTTATTTATTAACATATAAGTGTGAAAAATACATAAAAGAAATTATTTTTCTAATAAACTTCATTTTTAATATCTCCATTTATGTTGATATTCTGGATTTAATGTACACCCAAAGCATTGAAACTGAAGTAAATTTTTTATAACTATATTATTAATTCTGTGAATACTTTTAAAACATGCTATAATTCATTATGGTTTATCCTTTTACTTTATGTATACTCTATGCATGTGTTATACATACAAATATGCATACAAATATGTATGAGACAAACATAAATATTCTTTATACTCTACAAATACTCTAATGATATTTATATAAATGTCTTCACCTTTATTCTCTTACTAAATGATTTTAAATACAAATCTTTAGCAGTACGACGAGGATGGCAGATTTACTGTGAAACACACCATTCAGAATGCTTTTTTTCCTATTTCTATTGCAATAGTATTATGTAGCATGTCATGGATGCTTTTAAAAAGAATGACACCATAATATTTCTTCTCTAAACACTTTGGAACTCTTTCAGAAAGCTATATGTTTGAGGTTTTCAGCTGCTAGCAGAAATCCAGTCCTTCAGATAACATTTAACTTGCCTCAGTTTCCAACAAATGAGAATTCAATAGCTTATGTGGAATCAGCATATGAGAAGTCTATTTTCCTGAGGTTCTTGCTTCAAAAGACCTTATTTCCTCATGTGTTCAGCAAAGTCAATTAAAAATGCATGTGCCGTCTTTCTTCCTGTCTGCTTTGATCTCTTCTTAACAGTGTCTAAATTCTAATTTAAAGCAACTAGCTTGCAGCCAAATAATACTGCAAGCCATGGGGCACTTGGGGTAATCCCAGCTTTTCTCCTTAAAATTTTAAGTATATTAATTTGGAACAACATTCTTTATATGAAACATTTCCTTACTCAATGAAAATTATTAAAATCAGTAAGACCGATAGTGTATCCCATATTTTACGTGTCACAAGTGCTTAATTAAGCCTTTAGGACTGTCAGCTTGCTTGATCCTGAAAGGTGTGAAGAACTGTCTTTTGCCCTTCCTGCTCAAGCTCTCATGGCATTGCTTGAGGTGGTAAATATCTGTGGGATAACCATACTTAATGGCTGAGTACAAGAACTCTCTCCTGTAAGGCTTAAATAATATGCAATATGTTTCACAAAGCAAATTCCATAGTTACTACAAATTACTTTTTGATGGTCCTGGTAGGAAATACTCTACCTTATATTCTGTATAAGGACAGAGACAAAATATTAGACAGGAAAACTCAATGTCTTCTGTATTAATATCTTCAGAAAAATTAAATAAATAAAATTACATGGGGTGGTAATACAGAAGTGGATTGCAACAGCAGCAAAACATTTAGAGTATCCTTGGGACATTAACAACTGATCACTGGAGAAGTGAAAAGCTTAAACTGAACTGAATCATTGCATAATCAACAGTTAGTTTAATGTAAAAAGGAGGAAAAAATGTTTATTATCAGTGTTCTAAAGATGGGCCTAGAAACAGTGATTTAGTGTCCTTTTTTTGTCTTAGTAGCTCTTTTCCTCTTTCTTTGTTCTTCTTTCTCCACCTTCATCTGTCTCTCATAAGTCCCTGAAAAGACATTTGCCGTGATTCCTACAAGAACCAACAAACATAAAATGTGGGAATCCTTTCTGGAGCTATTTTGTATATTCAGCTTATATGTATGACCTGCCTGAATGAAAGCTACTTTTGCTGCCTATTTCATCCTATTTACCATTCCTGTGTTCTGGCTGATCTATAATTGCATACTCTTCTTGTGTCTCACTAAGAGTATAACCTTTTGAAGATGAAGCCACTTTTTCTTTTCTATTTTCAAATGTTTAGTCAGCTTATATCAGAAGTTTTTCTGTAAAAGTGTTACTATGCATATAATATAGGATATGACAATAATACTGTGCTGCTATAATGTATAATACTATAACATAGAAAGAACCTCATGTCATTCCCTGCTGAACCACCTGCCTTCCTTCTCTTTTTTAACCACTTCTTCCTCTATTTTCTAATCCTCATCCTCTGCTGTGCCTTCTGCCTTCCTCATTTCTGTTTCAAGTTGTCTTTATTAACATCTATTTCTCCTTTCTTTTTCAATTCACATTCTTCCTACCTTACAAAAAAAGCATTATGTGAAAACAGAGCTCCTTTATCTTTCACTTCATGTGTGTGTTGTCCACCTGGGATATGGTCTGTCTACTTCTTTTTATTATTCATTTATGCCATTGGGGTATCCTAGCAAAAAGCTACCTGAACAAAGCTGATGCCCTAAGGCAACTTTTGGGAAGTTTGCTTGTTTATTTGTTTGTTCATTTAGTTGTATTTTTATTTGGCATGGATTAACACCCTAAAGTGCACATTTCTTCGGCTATAACTGAGGGGTTTAATATAATTATCTGACTTAATATGGGAGTTCAAGTCCAGTGGCCTCACAGTTTTCCAAAAGAAATCCCTTCTTTCTGTTTTCTCAAAGACACAGTTTTCTAAAACTGTGTTAGTCTGATGCCCTAAGCTTTTTTTGCACCAAGGGCACCTTGTCAGCTGAAACTTAAGGAACCAAAGCGATGCTCTCAGATATTATTTGAATTGCATGGCCTTGGGGCTTCCTAAGGCAAAGATGGCTGAAAAAAAGATAAATTTATGTACCAAAGCCATTTTTTCTGTTGGACAAACTAATGTGTTCATAGAACAGACTTCTACATGGGCCTTGAAAGACTAGAGAAATTCTTTAAAACTGGATGTCCTTGGAACTGCATATCTCCTGATATAAAATGATGCCCCAAAGACATTAGGAATATCTTACACTACCCAAATCCATAAAACTAGCAAATAGAGTTTTTCTGAACTTGGATGAGATATAATTATAACTTCTGTATTATGTCTGTATAATTTTTATATTATTAAATGGTATTTATTAATTATGTTGGGTTTAGCTCTAGAAAATAAAATTAAATTTTAAAAAAAGAATGCAAGACACTTTGCATTCTTTCAAATAGTGCTTCAGCATTTAGAAGGTGTCTTCTAAAGATAAAGGTTTCCTGAGTTCTGTCAAAGAAAGTTAATGTTGAGGAGAAGAATCCTACAGAAATTTAAGTAAGGAGAAAGACTGTTGGCAAAAAATAGTTTGTCAGTACTGGTCTCACTTATTGTTAAACTTGTTCATCAATGACTTGATGAAGGGGCAGATGCCACCTCAGCAAGTTCACTGATGACACAAAGCTGGGAGGGGTGGTCAATACCCCAGAGTGCTGTGCAGCCCTTCAGAGGGACCTCAGCAGGTTGGAGAGATGGGCAGAGAGGAACCAGCTGAAATTCAGCAAAGGCAAATGTGGAGTCCTGCACCTGAGGAGGAATAATCCCAGGCACGAGGACAGGCTGGGGCCAACCTGCTGGGGAGCAGCTCTGTGGAGGATCTGGGGGTCCTGGTGGACAGCAAGCTGTCCATGAGCCAGCAGTGCCCTTGTGGCCGAGAAAGCCAATGGTGACCTGGGGTGCATTAGGAAAAGCATTGGTCTGTGCAATAGACTTCCCAGAGAGGTTATGGAGTCTCCATCACTGGAGATATTCAAGAATGATCTGGACACAGCCCTGTGCCATTTGCTCTGGGATGACCCTGCTTGAGCTGGGAGGTTGGACCAGATGACCCCCTGTGGTCCCTTCCAACCTTACCCATTCTGTGACTCTGTGATTCTGTGAAACACCTATTTCTTCAACATACCACTATTTGGATTGAAGGAAATCCTTGGTTTTTGTCAGTCTCAGTCTGAGACTTTACACTTTTTTACTGAGGAATCCAGGAAAGATTCTCTTATATACTCTAGGCTATTATTTTTTATTCTTACCCTAAAAAAGTATGAGGTATAAACCTTAATTAAAAAAAAAAGGAAAATAGTTTGCAAATAATTTTTAATAAATAATATATATCCTAAAACTTTACAACCAATGCACATTTTTTATTTATAAAATATAGTTTTATTTATTTAAATATTAATGTTTTATATTAAAATTACTATCTAGTGTATTTTTGTAAGCAATCACACAAAAGTGCTTTTTCTTTTTTATTCTAGAAGCAAACTTTTGAGTAATAAAGGATTCAAAAGAACACAGAAGATCTTAAAGGGACTGTTTCTTTTTTTCATTTGTTTTAGAAAGTGATAAAAGAGCTTTTCATGCCTCATTATAAGCCCAGTTTGCCTTTATAATGATGTAACCTGACTGATTTTTGTAGGCAATTTCATGTGGTAAGTACTAATAGGAGTGAAGAACAATGTACTTGTTTATAAGCAAGGAGAATAATATTATTTCTTTTGTCTTTTCACAGCCATAACATGTACTTCTGTATTTGTTTAATGTCCATAGCATAAAGATTTTAGTGCATTCCTAAAATTATTTCAGTAAGATTATTGCATAACATCAAACAGAAATTGTTCTTAAATGTTTGCAACAACAATTTTTTTTTGAGTTTGTGCAAACACTATTGGTGGCTATCTTATCCTCTATAATTTTTTTATGTAGCCAACTCTGAGGATTTCTTTTTCATCTTGAAAAATAAATCCAGAAATTGTCTATAAAGCCAATGGAGAAAACCAAAGCAAAGGACACTACAGCATTTTTTTTTTCTGTATATACATATATAATTCTAAATTATGGACTTTTACTGCTGAGAAGAACGAATATATCAATTCAATTTTATATATAAAATATATATATATTTAGATATATCTTATATGTAAATTCGATTCTCAATGAGAGCCTGAATGAGGGAACAGTGTGCCTTCTATATTTCTAAATGTAATTTGGGCATTTTGGAATTTTGGCATTTTGGGATTTTGGCATGGTAGGAAAATATATGAGCTTGTGTGCCTATTACATTGGCTAATATTGCTATAGTCCATCTAATATATTTGTTTACATGTGCTATAAATATATGTGCATTATTCATAGGCAATTTAATAAAATATCTATATCATGTGCTATCGTATTTTTTCAACATTTGAACAACAAACATAAGAATCAGAAACTTCAATGACATGAAAAGTATATTCAGCACATAAAACTATTACTGGTGCCACAATATAAGTTCTAACTTCTCTGAGTGTTTGGCTACACTGAAAGAGACCATGCTGCCCATCAAAACCCCCTACAACAAATGTTTGCATCATTATGTGCTGCTTAAAGTACAGGGACTGGTAATATTCAAGGAAACTTCTTCAATATCTGTATAATATAATCTCAATCTATTATTTTTACCTCTGCAGTTTAATTAAAAAAAAAAAAAATCACTGAAAATATTAAAAGCATGGACACAAATACAAAAATATGTGTATTTGTGCACACCTGTGCATTTTCCTCTGCTTTGCATAAAAAATTTAGGCAGGGTAAAGAACCAGTGTTCCTATATATTAAATTCAAAGATATCTACGTTTTATTCCTATGTATGTGAATGAAGTCAGCTAAAACTTGATGTAAACCCTTTAAATCTTCCAGTATTTCATTAAAGACAATAATTTTCCGAATGTTCCTTCATCTATTGCTATATTTATTGCTTCACAAAACTTTTACTCTAGTTTCCTCTTCTGGATCCAGTCACAAAGGCCTGTTATCTCAGAACTCCTAAGCTTACAGAAAACTAAAATGTAGATATTTGTGTTCAGAAATGCAGTCTCAGGGGGAGAGTATAAAGGAAGGAGTGAGTTTCACAACCCCACAGAAAATGTTAAACTGACAAGTTTAAATGGCCAAAATATTTTTGACAACATGTAATCTGTCAAAATACATGGGTTTTCAAAGTCAAGTTGTTCTGCAGTGATTTATTGATTTTTATGAAGATTTCTGTAACAAGATTTTTGACAGTATTTTGCTTCTGACCAGAAGGACAACTTGAAACTTGAGGATCAAGTAATCTGCCTCTGTTTCACTCAAACTCACAAAATGTTTTGCTTTCATTCCAAGATAAAATTAATTACTTTGAAAGCTTTTTTTTTCCACTGTGTTTAAAAGAAATTACTTTTAAACACCCATAAACTCTGCAGCAGTGCTATGCTAATGAGTCTCTCACGCAAGCAGAACCCACATCACTTGAGGCTTAGGGATTTGGACCAATATAATAAAATTCAACTAAAACCCAGCAAGTCGTCCTAGAGTTTCCAGCTATTTTCTGTGTTTGAAGGAAGATACTTCATTTGCTAAGTCAGATGTTTTTGTTCTGCACTGTGCTGAAAGACAATCCTATACTGCATAATCCTGCTAGTCTCAGCTTCTTTGTGTCTTTCCTATCTATTACCTTTCTTCTTTCTTCTTGAAATTATCACTGTCAAAGTGATATCTCCGGGTCTCCACTGATTCTGGCCCTGATTCTGTCTCCTTGCATTTCTAATAGCCTTTCCCATTTATCTTTTCTCTTTGGTTAGATGTCCCCAGTTTTTTGGTTTTTTTTTTTTTTTCATTTTGTAGCAATCTGCAAACCTCCACTTCACTAGCCTCTGAATCTTCAATATTTTCATCCAGAATGTAGAAAAAGCTCAAGTGCTTGGACATACAAACCGTATGCAAATTGTTAGTGCGGAATAATTGCAGCTAGTAACGGAATTAATGAGACCTCTTTTGCTGAAGGAGAGATTACTTTTTTCTCCAAGACTGTATTATTCAAGAAGGCCTGTGTTACTGAGAAGAAAATAATCAAGAAAAAATCTTCAAATAATTTAAGGAATTCAAATACAAAGTCTAGATAGTACTGTTGTTTTCATTTATTTCCCAAAATATTTGAGCAAATCATAAATTGTAGAAGGAAGTTGGAAGAACGATTAATCTTACTTGTAGATATGTGTTAGAAACCATCAGGGGTGCCATGAAATCTTCTGCCTTGTTGTGTCTGGAAAAGGATTAAACCATCTTTCAAAGATAAGCAGAACAATATTTCTTTTCAGCAAAAATACAAAGGTTAATGAGCACATGTAACTAACACTATACAAGTTAGAAAACTTGGTGCTCTCTGACACTGTCTTCATTAATGATACCCAAAGAACTACTCTAATTTAGCTCCCAGCTTGTCAGATGAGATTCAAGAAGTAGTGATAACTGAAGAATGAAAAGCAAATCGGTTCACTTTACAAAACAAAACCAACAACCAAAAAACCAAAAAAAAAGAAAAGCAAGCGCCAAAACCAACCAACCAACCATGTTTTAAATAACTTCTAACAAGTAACCAGGTAATTACTTTTATGATATTGATGTATTGATGACGGATATAAAAAAAATAATAAAATTTGAAAAAATGCCTAAATCCTCATTACAGTATCAGAGCACGGAGAACTCAGAAGTTAAAAACAGAATAAATTTGACAAAATTGTCTGTTTATATGTTGCACAGCATGTGAAGAAGTCAAAAGCTACTCGACAAATCATAATATTGAAGGTAATTCCTATGTGGTATTTAAATTTTTTCACCAAATGTGTTTACTGATACAATTTTTTGGTAACAGATTGAAAGAAAAAGTCTGTTAAATAACAATATGCTGCTTTCTGGTAATAGCAATTATTTTCTTTCTAAATTTTGTGACAATTTCATATACAAAAATGCTCAGAATCAGACATATTGACCAGAATATTCATCACAAAGTCCAACCTCATTCACACCCTCAGGATATGGTATTCCAGTTAAACAAATGTTATTCAGTCACTACTAGCAGACCAGAGTGTAATCAGGTATGCAAACCACAAGTACATACAGTACCTGGCTTTAGAAACATTAACAGAATAATGTGTTTAAGAACCCCTGTTAAAATGTACTTAAAATCAGCCTGCGTGCTTCTAACACACTCTGAAATTGTTTATAGTCAATGTTCAAAATACAGAAAGTCCTTCAGGTAAAGTTCAAATTCATCTGAAAAGCAATAATCTACTATTAAAAAAAAAAAAAAGGAATAATTTGTTATTGAGAAAAAGGCTAAAGGACTTTGTTCCAAATATTTCATAAAAAATGAAAAATGCCTTAAGCAGGTGCTAAATTAGAAAAATTTCTCAGCTAAAAATTAGACACATCAAGGCTAAAAATAAATGTTGGTATTAGTTTATTCAATTGTGCTGAAATATTTACAGGGAAGACTATTAGTACAGTTATTACTAATAGAGATGTTTATTCCTCTAATTGAACTTACAGTGCTGTAGAGTTATAAAATTGGTAATTTTATTAAGAACTTGCTTAGTACATTTACTTTAAAAAATCTATATACATAAAACTGACAACACAGGAAGAAATAATGAATATATGAAGCATCTTCATCTCTATGCAGATGAAGTATATGTTCATGTCCTTGATTTAACATTCACAGAAAATCAACTAACTTAAAGAGTAATATGAAAAAATATTTGTGTCAGCACTTTTACAGTAATCATGTATTTCAATATAGCAGTACACAGTTTAATGAGAATGCCTTCAAAATAAATCAAAGCACTGGTGATCTTTTTGAAAGGTTTTCTCATCACTGAAATGTTCCAAAGAATAAAAGTAATTCCTGGCAAACAATAAGGAGATCTTCAAAGAAGAATGAAATATGAACATAGGAAAATTTGTTAGTGTTTCTATTTAATAATGTATTTACAATTAACAATATTTACATACTTAATAAATTCTAGACTGAAGCACAAGTTCAGAATCTGAAATCTGTTGACATTAAACAAAGCAGCTTTTGATTTATTACTCAGTTGAAACAGATTGTTGTAAACAATCTACAAAGTGTCCAAGGTTATTTTTCTTTTTTCTTCATTTATGTGTAATTTTGTTTCTATATTTATGAAGGAACCCAATTCTCAATAAATAAAAATGAATGGAAAACAAATATTGCAAGATTCATCTGGGAATAGTGTGTTATCTTCATCTTCAAACTTCTTTCTCGGCTTTATTTGCCTTTTGAGGGCTGCTGCTTTCTTATTTTCTTTAATACATGCATTGACTAGCGCAATTTCTCTCCCTCTCAGATGTGGCAGGAAATTTTGTATGTTTTGATAATAAGTGAGTAGACACCCAAACTCAAATCCCCACAAGCTTACTTCTGACATTCTTTAATATTACAATGATTTATCAAGTATTTCCACAGTTCCCTCCTGGCTCCTTTAAAAGATATTTTAGATGGCTTTACAATAAATCTGTTTAGTGGCTGTCTAATTTGACACACATTTTGACATAGTCAATTGTCACACGTTTAATGTATCTCATGATAAGAAAAGAAGCTTATGAACTGTTTAAATTTTTCTCTGTATGAAAAACATTGTGTGACTACAGTTCTAGGATTTTAAGCAGTGATTGGATGATTAAAGAATCCAATTTATAGTTAGCTATCTTTTAAACACCATTATACTATCCTGAAAACCAATTACTTGTATTCCTGTCAGTATCTGGCTATCGGGTTCTCTTGATGCATAGTCTAATTGTGCTAAAAAAAGTTAGAATTGCATTTAACATCAAGAATATATAAATTGGTTCATAAATATATTATGAAAATAATTAATGGGCATATGAGAAAATTGAAAATATTGGAGGCAAATAAAATATTTACAGAATATAGAAGTATGAGCACCATATCTAGCAACGTGTTACCTACCAACTTCATGCTCCACTGATCTGAATTTTAGCAAAGAACTTTTAGAGTTTGATTTTAGAGTTGGTTTTAAAATTATCGTTTAATGAGACTTTAAAACTAATTTCCGTAATCCTCAAAGAAAATATTGTTCAACATTCAAAAGAGCTATCTGTATTCTTTTTCAAAGCTCATATTAATGCCAGCTTCAGAAAAGGGGATGTTTATGACACCAAGATAAGAAAATACAAATACAATTGTTAATCACTGTGTAATTACAAAATAGACTTTTCCTAAAGTCATAGCAGAGATACCTTGCAAGTGTTTGTTTCACATTCATCTACTCACTTGATTCCTTCCTATTTAACTGTTGTGCGGTAAATTCATAACAGTCTACGGCAAATAAAGTTTACAAAGCTGAAGAAAACTTTGTGAAAGCAAACATTCTACCTTCTTAAAACATTCTGTTGAAGTTCATGTTTTCATGTTCTACAATGTGTTCCAGTGATACACAGCAATTCTTTCAGCGACCTTTGCTCAGAAAGATCCCAGGGACTAAACAGAGCCTTGAAATGCAGTCACTGCACTTATGGATGCAAATTCATAATGTAAAAGTGACTTTAATTTAAAAAATATATATATTTAACAGTTAAATACTATTTCTGTGTAAAAACTAAGTGTGAAGATTTTTTTTTTATTTGCATCAAAACAAGGTGCTTTCACTATACACTGTTTTATTGGGTTGTCTTCCTGTCTCATGATCCATTTGGGGGACAAGGCCCTGAACATCTTCAGGATCTCAGGAGAGATCTGTGAAGAGCCAAAATGATCATCTTCAATAACTTCATCTTCAGGTGAGAACACATGCTGGAGTGCATTGTTGCTTTCTCCAGAGCTGTTCGCCAGTCTTCCTGAGGAAAGGTCTGTAAAGGGATGAATCTGCCAGAATATACAGATAGCAAGTTGCAAATACAGCCATGGGTTAGGGTGTCAGCAGACTGTAGCTGGCTAAAAGTGAATCATATTTTATATCTTCTGATTACTGGAAAGGCTAATATATCTTCCTTTCCTTTTTTTTTCTGCTGACATATTTGAAGGAGAACATCAAGCCAGACGTATAGTTCCTAAGAGGGATTCTCAGCCCTGGGCCCAAATCAATGGCTGAGCAACAACTGTAACTTATCAAACTCATTCCTATTACTGATGTCCCAGGCAGGCATATTTCCTCTGGATTTCTTTCCTGCTTTTTCAAAGAAGCAAGTGGAGACGAAACCAGGCCTTAAGGTAGGGTAAGTGCACAGAAATGATCTTCTGCTACTGACTTACCTTTTGGCAAAAAAGTTAAAAAGACAAAAGAAAACATCATCTGAGGATAAGAGTTTGAAGACCAATGTGTAAATAGGGTGAATGACGGCAGTGTTTCCCCCACAAATATTTTTTATGAATGAATTGAGCATAAAAGATGAAATTACTTCTCCAATTTGTTTTGAGTTATGCAGACAATCAGGCCACAACACTGCACTGAGCAGAGCAAAATGGAACTTATTTATTTATTTTCTTTAAATAGTCTATTTCAATACAAAACATCTTTTTAAACTGTAGTATTTTCAAAGCCTGAATGACTCCTTACAATTTGATAAAAAATATGGAATTGTTTGACTACAGAAGTTGTTGGCATAATAATGACCCCAGAAAATCTATTTCAGGAATTCCTGAAGGAGTAAAGTAGCTTTATATTTGCTACCTTTTCAGTCTCCTTCTGTCATGTAATGCTCTTGTCAGCACACATTTCCTTTATGCTTATTGTTAGACATATGTGCAAATGCTGATGAAAAACCAGATGTGTTTGGCCTTTTGAAGAATTAGTACTATTTGAACTTTTCTGAAAGCGGTTACATTTTCATTTTCCCTGTCTGAGAGTTTGCTGAAAATTCCTGTGAGGTAAAGTCTGGAATGGAGAGATTTTAGAGGTGATATAAGTGGCATTTCAAGATTCAAGATATGGTCTGAGCCTAGAAAGAGGGAGAGCACATGTGAGGACTATTAGGAGTGTGAAACATTATTTTGGGAGGCATCAAAGACCACTGTATAATAACCTGGATTCTAGGATTTATTACATTGGATGACATGACTTGATGTTTGCCCACAGGCTGAAGCTGGGAGAAATAGGTCACGAAAGGGAGTCAGAGAGACCACTGCTTGAAAGAAGTAAAGAGGGGACATGATCCATTCTGTATGAAAAGAAAGTCGGAGCAAATTACAGATTTACTGGAGAGAACAGTGTTCCTGCCCATGTCCCCTAGGTATAGCCATTTAATACGTGATGCAGGTTGACAAGCTGGCACGTGTAATTGCAAATTAGAGGCAGCCCATTCACCCTAAGTTCAGGCTGCTCAAACATTCCTGTGACAACCGACATCTAAAACTCCTTGTACCAGTGAAACACCTTTCTGCTGTCCTCAGTACACCAACATACTCTTGTTTCCAGTACAAAACTGTGTATGAGATTTAACCCTCTGAGCTTCTGATTATCCTGAAATAATCTGATAACTAACTTTTGAGGTGCGTTGTTCAGTTTGGGGTGCATGGCAGGGGAAGAAAAAGTGTGAGGTACAATGTATAATATATATGTGCACCCTGGTGTCTTCTTAATCCTAGAAAGACTTGTTAGACTGCATCAGTAAAAGAAGTATATGCTCCTAGTGCTACATGTGTTAGGCATTAGGTCCAGTATTAGGGTGGGGATTCTGCCTCCAGTTACAGAAAACAGACTAAAGCACATTTTTTAGGCACTGCCTGTCCTCACAACCACAGCAGACATCTTTTCTGTGTGGATACTCAGAGAAAATTGCCTTCTCCTTGCAGATAGCATGCTGTAGGTTTATATAGTAGCCTTAACGAGTAAGGCATACACACTAGTCAGTGTAACTAGCAAAGGATTTGGGGGTGTTTGGCAAGTCCTAGTTATTTCCTGCTGAGGGCTGGTATGGGTGTGAAAAAGAGGAGTCACACGTACATTGGGTCCTACTGACACAACCTTTGGCTCGAGAATACAAACCTAAACTCAAGCACATTTATAAAAGTCAGGTTTGAAATACCTAGTAGAAAACCACAAAATTTATTTATTTTGTTACAAATCAGGTAACTTAGGACTTCTACCTTTATCATTACTGCACATTAAAAAGTTTTTCTTCATACAAACTCTACTTCTTTTAATTTGAAACCACCATGTATTTAGTTTTTACACTTAAGCACCTGAATTCTCATCCTTTCATGACAAAATATGTGGATTTTTATTTTAAGTTTTTTTTACTTGACTCTCCTTTCAAAACTAATTAGTTTTAGCAATAAATGACTAATATAATCAAACAATACTAATTGCAACATTATATGCTATTTGCAGTGGATAATTTTACTGGTTTAGGAAAGGACTTGGATGCTATGATAATAGTATGTCAAATAGTGTGTCTTTAATTGTTAGGATAAAGCCTCTCATTATTTTCCTGTGAATTACTGGGACTAGATTTTGGGCTCTTCTAGTCTTTGAAGCTCACTGATTTTTAAGTTTTGTATTTTTTTATATCTTTTTTTTTGTAAATTAAACCATCAGGGCCTTTACTGTCTTTTGTAGATGTTGTCCAATAAGCATACTAAGTTAAAAAATCAATATATACAATACATGTCACACATCTGTAGCCTCCAGAGGTATTTGACAAAGAATTAAGTACCAACTACATTATGTTCTTCACAGATTTTTCATAAAAATCCCTGAAGGTGCAAGTGGTGAATAAATGCCTTAGGTTTAATATTTAGGAAAGCAAGCATCTTAAAGCACAAATGAGTCACGCTCTAGAGAACAATAAGTGAAAAATTGATAGATTCTGCCAAAATTATTTCAAGTTTTGATCTGGCACTAAAAATATCTAAACTTCAATTACCATGAGAAGAGGAAAGCAATGCCACCAGTTCAAATTAAATGCTGGGTTCTTTTCCCTGTAAACTGTTCACAAAAATGCAGTTAAGATTTCATACAAAGCACACATATACTTTCTCAAAAGACTTTTTTTGACAGCTGTCAGGTAACATGATCCATTTAGCTGTTTTGTAAATTTTAAAGTGATTTTCTTCAAAATGAGTCTGCTGAATAATGTAGATATGAGATAGACGTCAATGTGGGTGATGAAATTAAAAAGCCCAGATCTGGGGGCTTGGGAAATTAAAGATTAAAATAAGAATAATTTTTCATGTTTATATTTGTTTCCAATAACCTGTAGTCATGAAATGGAAGGATGAAGCAGATGCTAATTAACCAAGAAGACACATCAATAATAACACAAATGTCGATGGCTGTCCATGGAAGTGTAAGCTCAGCTGAGATGACAGAATTCACCAAGAGTAGCCACCTATTTCTGTTTTGTGATAGGACAGAACATATATATATATGTCGTGAAAACAATATTTTCCTGTCATTACTAAAATGTCAAAAACTGTGGATCTTTGATACCTCCTTTTGCAAATGTCTCTTACATTAATTTTTCTACAGATAGGAGAACAGCATGGCAACTAAGCTAACAATTTTGTGCAACTTTTTACGTGTACTCCATAAAATTATACTTGAACTTGAATTTTGCTCTAACAGAGAGAAATTGCTCAAGGTTTAAGAGATATCCATACACAGATAAAGGACTATAATGTTATTGCACCTTAGTAAATTACTTCTGGGATTGCTAAGGTACTCTCTTACCAACTCCCACTCTTATTGATCCCTTCAATGTATTAGGAAGAATAGCATTCCTAACTTCTTGGTATTAATGTGAGATGTGGATTGATTAAAAAGTTATTTCTTTTCAAAATTTCCTGAAGTTGCATAAAAAAGTGCACGTATTTTGCCGTAAGAAACATATATTTGTCTTTAGAGGGTGCACAGCTGCAAAGGAGTCATATGTTCTCATTTTCCAAACTACTTAATAATTTAGAAAATATTTCTAGCTAGAAAATAGCTTCTCAGTTCCGTGTGTAGGGATGAGTTCCAAGGATTTTTGATGTGTTGTTAGAAAGCATCATACTGTTAGTTCCTTTCTGTTTAACAGGGCTTTTTAAAGCTATGATGAGAGGTTAAGTAGTATCAAAAACCTATTTTTCTTAGTTCTTATTGTATGGTTACAGTTTTTATTACTTATATAGGGGTCTAACTGAAACAGTTTCAATCATTTTATTTTTGTCTCACAAAGGGTTTTTTGTATGTTTACTATTTTTTCTTATGACCCCCTGCATGTTCATTTTCCTGACAGGGATCAGTACCACATTAATAACATGGAATGAAAAAGGCAGGCACAGCTCTAGGAAAGAAATCTTCATTGATCATATCAAGAGGCCAGAGTTACATGCTGAGAAGTTTGGGTCTACCTGAAAAAAGCCTGACTGCCCATTCTCTTCCCTGAGGTTGTGGTAGTACAACCAGCTAGTCATAAACCTCGGGGTTTTTACCTCCACTTCAAATCATCACTTTAGAGCAAGAACTGATCAGACCTCTACCAGCTTCTATATTTTAACTTTTTTTACTAAGATCAGTTTTAGTATGCCTAGCAAGGGTGGCTGCAAACATTTTGTTTATACAGCTGTCTTCATTACTGTTATCATGTGAGAAATTTGCCTATAAAGGATGGAAACTCTTAAAACCTAAAGAATATATGAACTGGTGCCAGGTTATATAACGTAGAAATTCTCTTATCCATGCTAAAGCTGTTGTGGTGAAGTGGGCTGGGGCAGGGCTGGTGTTCAACCTATACTTGCATGTAGTACCACAGCCCACACAGCTGTGTGTGGAATTCAGAATTTGAGTTCCAGACCTAAATATTTGATCAGATTGCTGAAATATACTAGGTTCAGAGAAATTATAAATAAAATACTGATAGCAGCTGCCATACTTAATATAGAAAGTCTGTAAGGCTGATGCGAGAGTGCAGATCCAGCACAAATGCATCCCTGATTGACAAAAACTGATGTACTGCAATTAGCACAATACAATAGTTAGCTGAGCTTGTGTCAAATTTCATTTAAACACATATATAGGGCAAATCCGTGCATAACAATCTCAGAAACACCTGGTTATATGTTTTCGGTCCCTTATAGTTATAAGCCTGTTTCCTGAGTGTTGTCATAATCCTCTGCTCCATTTCACTGTTGATATAGCTGTTCAGTAAAACTGTTTTCCAGGATGTTATTTCTTTTCTTTCTGGATCTTCTGCTTCTGTCTACTTGTCTACCATACATCTGAGAAAATGAGCAATTATTTTTTAATTAGTGCCTCTGAGTCTTCTCCATAGAATAAAAGATTAAGAAAGATCTACCTACCAGTGAATCACTTCAGTTTCTAGACCTTTAGTTACACCACATTTTTTTTATTTTATATGTGTGTGTTCTTGTGAAGAAATTCTTGACTTACAGAAAAATGTGCTATCATTTTTCATGGGTCTATCAAGCCTCTGTGCACGTAGCACCTATATTGAATCTGATTCCTAAAGATTAATGTAAGAGTAGTTCTTAAGCTTTGGGATTCCAGTCAGAAAATATCCTCCTGATGAACCTTTTAATTTTACTTTTACAAGGAGTTTTGAACCAAAATAATATATATTACATAAACGGTCAACCCCCCCACCCAAACATACAAAATAGTCCACTATTAAAAAACCCAGACAAAGAAACAAACCCAAACAGAAACATCTTGCCCGTTAACAAAAAAAAACAAAAAAAAAACCAAAAAAACCCCAAAAAATTATTGGACCAATGCAGGAAATTAACTTGAATTATAATCAATTTTGCAAGTGAGAGTAAACATATTAGAGTGGATGTTTAAAATGTATATTTATTGAATGACCAAAGTTAAATATCTCAGAATAGCATTCACGTTATCCTGTATGCTTGGAATAAGACGCATCAAATAAATAATATGGAATATATAACAGAAGCGTAGATAACATCTTTGCTGTCTATTGAACTTTTGCTGTTAAGTAGCAGTTTGAATTGTGCATCCCTTTTTAAGTTTCTGTCTTTGCTTGTGTGCTAAAATATTTCTTTCCTTATGCTCTTTGAAAAGATATCTGAAGGAAAGGACTGTATCTATTTTTGTGTATCATCCAAAGTGTTGATGCATTCCAGATTTGCTCTCATTCTCATCTCAAAGCTAAATCATTATTTCTTTTATGGTCTTCATTTTGGGATGGGCAAATACAAATGAGAATTTTCCAGTCCCCTCTTTTCCATTCATGTAGCCATGTGTGTCTAGGAAGGTATTCAAGTGTGTGCATGTATATGCAGACTGCATTTCATTTAATGATTTCACTGGATACTGTTCTAGGGTGTATTAGATATATTATTTTATTACTTGTTCATCTTACAAATTCTGTCATCAGTTTCATGGACAAGCATTTTGATAATTAGTTTCACATACAAAGGTCAAAGCTCTTTCTCATAAAACTATCCCTGTTGTTGTTATGGGGTGTAAATTATTAAATTAAAAAAGGGTAAGTGAAAAGCTGTTGTCCCAATGTTTGATTTACCTGTGTGGTTAAAGCCCTCAATGAGGAGAGAATTTGAGTTTAAGGTATCTCTATGACAAATTGTTAAATTATAGTTTATGATAAGCCCAGTCTCAGATTCTCACCTTCAAGCTTGCTATTTATAAGTAAGATTCAAACAAAGTTTGCCAAATGTTGTCTTACTGCACGCTAGCTTTGTTTCTCATATCCGGACCCCTGCTGTTTATTTAGTGATAGTTTGCTCCGTAGACTCAAACAAGCATCACTTTTAGTTGGTTCATGTGCTGATAGTTTCTCATGTTACTCTGATCTAGTAAGTTGGGGAAGCAATACATAAAATATATACAGTCGCATCATTAAACAGCAATACATTAATTGCATTATAATCCCCTACTAAATTCTAGTGGCCTCTCAGGGATAACACAAAATTGGTTGAGGATCACTAGTAACAAGAAGCGGAAATATGAAAATATAAAATAAATAATTATTTTGTACATAGACTTCAGACTAACTTCCTTTCCTTTTTCCCTTGTATCCTGTCATTGAATCCTAATAGTAGAAGACATGGGTGAACAATGGTACTTTTATTAAACTACACTAAAAATAAAAAAACTTTTTTACTAGAGAATAATGAACATTTATATTGAAGGTCTTTACACAAGTGACAAAAATGTGTCTTGCTTTTTTTCTGGTTTTTTGTGGTCTCAAAAAAAGCAGTAAGAGCAAGTACACACAGTCACAGAAGTGAAATATTTCTTTTCCATGACAGAAAGTAGTCGCACAACAGTGTGTGACAGACATACTTTTGAACTGAATGTATAGATACAGATTTATACATGTATGTCTGTGTGTGTGCGTGTGTGTGTCTATCAGGTAATTTGAGATTACTGTGATGGGAGTACTTAAAGGGCTGGCAGATGAGGACATTCTTTAAACTTTAAAATCAAAGTTTACTAACGTCGTTAATTCATTAAACTCTTTGTGTTTCTTATATATTATTAATCATTATCACTGCAAATAGAAAACTGATTGTCACTAAAAATCATACCCTGAATTAGCTCTGAAGGTACAATACCTTGAAGCTGATGCTGTAAGGTTGTTGCATGAGGTCTGCAGTCCATTGATAACCAGGTTTGAGTGCTCTTTGACAAGAGAAATGAGAACAAATATGATCCAATCATCTTTTTTAAGTTCATCATTGAGAGTTTATACCTCTTGCTACCTCCACCCAAAAGGGATCTCAGATGGTGCTCCAGATGCTGCTTAACTTGGCTGTGTTTTTGACAATCCACATTTTTGCGTGTAAGCAGGGTGTTCTACCTACCTAAAATCCCTCGTACTTATTTTGTTCATTGTTATTTACCTTGGGATTGCAATTTCTGACACTTTGATTGCTCCTGCATGCAACTTGCACCTTTGTTGATGACATCATTCCCACACCCCAATCAAATGCTTATATAATATGGCTGGCATACCAACAGAGTGCCAAAAAAGTTTTAATACTGTTGCTGGTAGCACTATTTTGATAGGTTTATGTTTGCATTTAAGGCAAGTCACAAATAATATTATTCTGTTTAGTTCAATTTTAATTCATAGGTTTCACAGACCTCTACTTTAATTGCAATGCCATCCTCTTTATTTGTTTGTTTTACTTTTTGCCGTAATGGTGGTCATGCCATTTGTGTATGAGACCAGGCTGATCTTAGAATCCTAAGTCTTCTGTATGGAAGTTAGAAACACTATTTAAAATATGCTGGGTCTGGCTAATCTGGAGTTAATTTTCACCCTAGCAGCCGTCATAGTGCCCATGCAGGGTTCTGAAAAGGACTGTAGTGGATTGGTCTTGTCTGGATGCTCACTGAAGTAACTCTGTCACTTCCCTCCTCAACTGGACAGAAATAGAAACAAAAGGCTTGCAGGTTGAGATAAGGGCAGGGAGAGATCACTCAGCAGTCACTGTCATGGGCAAAACCAGACTGGATTTAGGGGAAATTCTTTTAATTTATTACCAATGAAATCAGAGTAGGTAATGAGAAACAAATCCAAATGTAAAAACACCTTCCCCCCTCCCCTCCATTCTTTGTGCGCTCACCTTTTCACTCTCAATTTCCCTCCTCCTGCCAGCTGTGCAAGGGGAGGAAGGAGGTCGCAGTCAGTTCATCACATGCTCTTTCTTCCAGTCTTTGTTCCTCAGTGGAAGGACCCCTTACACTCTTCCCCTGCTACATTGTGGGGTCCCTCCCATGGAAGTCAGTCCTCCACGAACTTCTCCAATGTGAGTCATTCCCAGAGGCTGAACTTATTGACAAACTACTTCAGTATGTGTCCCTTCCACAGCTCTTCAGAATCGAACTGCTCCAGTGTAGGGTCACAATGTAGGTCCCTTTCCACAGGCTGCAGTCCTTCAAGAACAGCCTGCTCTGGTGCGGGCCCCTCACAAGGTCACAAGTCCCATCAGGAAACCTGCCGTAGTATGTGAGTCCACAGGTCCCTGCCAGGAGCCTGCTCCAGTGTGAGCCTCCTCCACAGGCTGCAGCTGAATCTCTGCATCTCTGTGCTCCTCTATGGGCTGCAGGGGCACAGCTGCCACCACGGTTTGCACCACGGGCTGCAGGGGAATCTCAGCTCCCATGCCTGGAGCTCCTCCTGCCCCTCCTTCTTCACTGACCACAGTGTCAGACATAAGCTGAAATATGCAGACACAACTGTTTCCTCTTACATATTCTCACTCCTCTCTTTTCTGTCTGCAATTACTTCTGGGCAATAACTTTGTTTTTCTTCTTAAACATGTTGTCCTAGAGGTGCTACTGTCTTCTCTGAATGACTTGCCCTCGGCCAGCAGAGTGTCAGTCTCAAAGCCAGCTGGCATTGGCTCTGTTTGACACGGGGGCAGCTTCTGGCAGCTTCCCGTAGAAGTCACTCCTGTCGCCACGCCTGCTGCAAAAACATTGACACACGAGCACAATACATTAAGAAATGCACCTTATTCTACTGAAGACTTTTCCCTGTGATGATACACAGAACAGTTTGGATATAAGGAACAAACCGGTGCGGAACATTTTCTCTCAAAGTTGGTCAAAACATATTTTTCACTTACTCAAAATATTAGCTTGGTCAAGATATCTCATCAAGGTTTAGTCAGTCCATCATTCATTATAAACTCTAAGCACAGCATAACCATAAAAGTTCTTTCATTTTAAGCTTAAAATCTCTCATGAATGTCCAGTAATTCCAATGTAAATCAGTATTTTTATTTGGCTTAAAAAACAGACCAAGCTGCCCTGTGTATAGGTGAATTTACACTAGAGATTTTATCTTTTTTTGTGTAATTATTTAATCAAAAAATCACATACCATCCAATTATTATTCTGCTAGTGAACATTTTCTATATAGATCAGACTTAATTCATTTTATTGGCAAGTAGAGCAAAGGAGTCAGCTCTCCCCGTTGCGATAGATTCATGGACTGCAGCCATAAAAGTCCATTCAATCATCCAGCATTTTTTTTTGTGTGTGTAATGTAAGACTTCAAATTAATTCCTGCTTGAGTTAGAAGAGCATGGGGGAACCAACGTGCATTTAAGAATTTAAGAATAGCAAATGCTTATCACTTGATTAAAATGTGTCTCATGCTACTCTTAAAACTATTTTATTTATAATTTAGATATATCTAGCTTCAACTACAAGCCATCTGGCATTATCATATATTTTTTCTGATAGATTGAAGAAACTTCTCTTGCCAGTCAGCTGTCCCCTTTAATTATAAAACTTAGTTGCTAGCAACATTTTTTCTCCACGTCTTTATTTCTGCTGTTCTTCTTTTAACCTGTTCCATTTAAGTCATGTTTGATGGGAACTCCAAAACTAGATGTTACTAACATAAAATTACAGCAGCCTAAGATAAAAAAGTTTGGAGATTTTTCCAGAGACATTAGATCACAGTAGTTTTATTTATGAATTCACAGATTACATTATTCCAAGGAGCTACAGTCAATGCATATTCTCAACTAATTATTAAAATTATACAAAGTATTTCTCAGACCTCTGCTTTACATGATAGTGCCTACCCTGCTGCAAAAAAAGCCAATTTTTCTTTTGTATGTTTTTACTGTATGCTGAGCTGTAGTTAATATTTTTCCTCGGGTAGACCAAAGCTTATTGAAAAAAATCAGACTTTACAATATCAGTAACTGGTCTCATTCAACTATTTCAACAATATTTCTCTTAGCATATTCAATGAGGAATAATGACTACCAGACACAGGTAACAAACAACAGTAAAACACAAAAAAATATCAAATCCAATAGGGTCCTGCTAGAAACTTAACTACTAAAAATTTTTCCGCTCTCAGTTAATTTTGAAACTTTCTACCTGGACAGTTTTACATCTATTTATTGTGTGCAAGACTGATTTTGCACCTTCATTTTTCATTAGACAAGGTGTGGTATAATATCAAGAGAAAAACTTGTGATGCAATGGGTGTATTTCATCAATCCCATTTTAATTGTTAACAAAACTTATAGTGTTTAAAAATGTATCAAGTCAGTTTGATGAGATTTATTTTCCATAAACCCATTTTAACTGGCATTAATTATTTTTACCTCCTTTATTTCTTCATTAATCAAGTGTTCTCTTAGCCTCTTTCCATTGCTTTGTCTGAGATCAATGTCAGACTGACAGGCCTAACATCACCCAGGTCATCCAACTCACCTTTCTTGAATGTTATCACAATATCATCTTTCTTTCAGTCTCTGGAGGACTGCCCCAGTGTTCCAAAACTTACAGAAAATCAATGTTAATAGTGCAGAATATTCATTGGTCAGACATTTTGCAGCAAGTTAAGTAAATTCTCTGATTAAAACCCATTAAGCTTTAGCACAGGCTGTGCAACATTAATCCAATAATCAAGGAAGAGAAATACCTTTTATCAAGTAATCCAAATACAAAATCAGATATTTTCCTAAGTAAAGAAAAACATAAATGTGATTATTAATGGATAAAACTTACAATTTTAATTATAATTATTTCTGACGCACACAAAACCTCCTCCTTTTTAGCCTTATATTGGCTATATTTCTCCATAGTCCTAGTTTTCTTTCAAATTCCTAGCTTCTGATTTGTATTCTTCCATTTGTAACATAGAGACCTTTTAATTTAGCTGCAGGTTTTGGAGTCTCCATATCTGGAAATATACAAAAAGCTGTCTGTATATGGCTTTAAGCTCTAAGTGCCCCTGCTTGAGCAAGGGGTTGGACCAGATGCGCTCCAGCAGTCCCCTCCCCACGTTAACCATTCTGTGATTCTATGGTCATATAAAGATAAGACCTAATATGTTTTCCTTGTGTCAAATCTAACAATTTTTTAGTAAGGAAGTTTCCATTTACAATTTTTCTCATTTCAATTAATATTTTAGTTTGATCTTTGAGCTATATCCAGTACTTGAAAGCTGCACTTTCACAAGCAGAGGTTTTCCCCTAAAGTCCTGTAAATTAGCAGTTACAGAGTCAGACACCCTCTTCAACAGAGCAATTTGATGGTCTATGTCAGTTAAATAAATTTCCACATTAATAGACTAAATTCATTAATTTGCTTCTGGGATGTAGCAGGGTACTTTTCAAAAGTGCTCTCCTTTTCTTTCTGCATACTCAGGTCTCTCCTTCAGTTCTTTGAAGTTTATTCAAGGATGAACTATGAGGATAAGCTTTACTTGAAAAGTTTACAAAGTCATGTTTCTAGCTTTAATGCCAAGAAAAGTATGTATATTTAGAGAATATTACATATGGACTATATATAAATATATATTTAAATAAAGCATACAGAGGGTGTGGATTCAGTTCCTGATTAAGACGATATATTTAGGTCCATATATGTAGTTTTCTGCCTCTGTGCTAAATACATGGCTATGTACTACCCAAAATGGCCCAACAGGTTGATGTCAATGCTAAGAGCCTTCAGATTACTCCAGCCATCCACACAGGTCTGACATGGTATTCACAGGAAACCAAAGATCTCAAGCCCCTAGAAAACACATATGGAACATACAACATACTGAGGTTTTAGCTACCATAAGCAATGGAGTCATATTTCAATCGCCTGCTGGCACGCGTCCAGGCCATCCGACATGCTCTGAGCCATCTCTTCCTCAGGTTTTAGAAATCTGTGTCTTGAAGTGTAGAGCAATGAAAACTAGAATGAAGCTCTTATTCACCCAGGTTCTCCTTTTCTGAAGTGAGTTTCTCCTTTTCTGCTGTATTTTTCCTTCATTTTAAAGCACTTCAATCACTTTTGAAACAGAGAAAACACTGTTTTCTTAGTGTAAATTAGTATTTGCGTAAGTTTACTTATAACTATTTCTATGGAGCAATTATAAAATTTCTATGCAATTATCAACCCCTTGATTGTTCTTAGTAACATGTATGACTGATATTCTCTCCTTTGAACTCAAAGTTTTTCGTCCCTTGCACATTTTCCCAGTACCCAAAAAAGGTGGTTTTCGTGGAAGAAAATTGTGCATCTTGACTGTGGCCTTTTTAATTTCATTGATGTATGCTTGGAAAAGTTATTTATACATTTAAATTTTCAAATGAAAGTTTTTGAGTAATGTAGCAGAGTCTTTGAAGCAGCAGTTCAAGATTAATTTCTAATTTCAGCTTCCTGGAGATGTTACTTTTTTAGATAATGAAAACTGTCTTTTCTTATTATATGCCAATAGGATTTTTTTCTTATTATAATTTTGGCATTTCAAATTCAGAATTTTCTTCGTATCTCCATGCTTGCACTTTAATTGGATGAGACTATCCAGCAGATTAGAACAAAAATGCCAACTTGTATTTCTAACCTTATTATTTAAAAACTCTGAGGAACCGGACGACTTTGGCATTACTGCAGTGCTGTTGTTTCACTGCGTAACCAAGACAGACAGAGTGAATTTATGGCTATTTGGAGTATTTGACAAATACTAAAGGAAAATTGCTATATAAGCAATGTATAAATACAGTCAAGCAATTTATTTCTCATTTTCTAAGAAGCAATTTGATAAGAAAATGTTTGCAGAATTAAGTGAATGGCTGCATTATACATGTTAGTAAACAGATTGGATTATTTCCTTCTTTCTCTTTGTGATAAGCAACTTTGCACTTCCCTAGGTGTGACTTTATTGGTGTATGAATAATTCAGCTTTTTCAACTAACTTATCTCAAGAATGAGTGCTATCCAACATTTTTTCTTTCCCTTTCCTGCTATGCCCTTTGTCAATTCTTCCTTATGAAGTAAATTGTTGAAATATAGACAAAAGGGAGATAAAAATTCCTCAAGGCACAGTGAGTGAAACAAAGGAATATTCAGTTTGCAGAAGTTATTCTTGATTTATTCTTGACAGGTGTAATTGAATTAGATTTCTAGGGGAAATAACAAATGTTGATTAGAGATGACAAGCAGCTTTTGACAGTTTTTGTAGCTTCAGCATACTGTATGAATATATCAGTAATATGTGAACGGACATAATATTACCAAATTCATTAGTTAAGGTTGACATTCATGCTTTTCAAGTAGTCAAAATTCAGGTTGAAATTGTAGCAGTTCATATAAGCAATGGTTACATCACTATTCATGAAATTTCAGTGATACAGTGTCACAGAGAGACCTGGAATTCAGTACATGTGCAAAAATATTTTTAATAGATTAAGTTATTTGCTGCAAAATGAAAATTCAGGTCAACATTGGTATATGCAATAAAAAAGGTGAGTATAATTGATTTCATGCTTAGATTTTCACATAATTTATTTTTATTTGAATGGGAAAAATGAGGCTTTTTTCAACATTTCAATAATATGTGCAACAAATTTAAAAAGTAGGTAAGTCTCACAGGCTCGTTATACATAGTGAAGCCCTTATACCATAGTACTAATTGTTAATAGTTAATAATTTAGCTGGAAATTAGAGTTGCACTGGTCATTTGCCTCAGCTTGTGAATTTAAAATGTGTGCTTCAGGATATCTAAAAGCATTTGGACGTATAAAGAAGCACACTGGTTTCTAGACATGGTTTAGATAACAGCTGTATGAAGCTATACTTCTGAGAAATAAGTTACCTTTTTTGCAGTCATAATAAATTAATCCTCTGCTTCTTAAAGCTCGTTTGAAAACTCTTTTTCTTACTCTTGTCTATTCTTTTGGTGATATTCTGAAACCAAAATGTCTTCATATGAAAAAAATGCTAGCACTCCTTGACTTCCAAAACTCCCAAGGCCTATGTTATATATGACGATGAACAATTAAATATACTAATTTGGCATATATAATATCATATTAAAAGTCAAATGAAAACATTCTGCAGCACAGACTCCCTAAAATCTTTGAACATGTTCACACATACATTTTACAATTCTTCCTGCATACTTCAACTGCTTAAATGTTGACCTTATGGAGAGCCTTTGGGGTAAAATATGTGAATGTTAATAATCCCCTAAACACTTATTTACATTATAAACTCTTAAAGCTTCAAAGGAACTGTCACAGGCTCCTCTCCCAAACATTTTAGTCCCATGTCCATTCATCATTTGCTTTTATCATGCAAATTCGCAGACAGAAAGAAAACTCCAGACTGAAGGAGACATTGGCACTTAGAAAAAATGCGGGGTGTTTTTCCGGTGAGTGAGTAATGTTCTTTAATTTCAGTCTTTGTTAAGATAATTTCAATCACAATCTTACAGATTCCAGTTATAAAAGCCATGAATTTTGTGTGAGTTGTGTAAAGTTAATATTATCAATATAAGCATGACACAGCCTTGCCAGGGACTCCAGTTAGGAGGGAGCCACAGGACTGCTTTGCACAAGAGCTGTAGGCACAGTCTCTTCAATGAAAAGTTTGCAATCCAATTTAAATCACAAAGCTGTAAGTGAGTATAACAGATTGAAGGATAAAAGTGATGATGAAATAATGTTTAGAGCTGCTGAAAGCTGTTTTTCAGAATATATTTCATTGCAAAGTTTTGTTCCAATCACACTCTTAGTGTATGTGAGATTGTGCAGTCTTAGATTAAATTTGAGTTACCAGTATTTTCTAAATTAAACTTCTCATAAAAAGCTCAAGTGAAGTAGTTATTCTATTTTATACTTTATTTTGTAATTTCTTTCATATTTTTGCATTCTTTAGTACATTTATTTTTTTAGTTCTATATTTTATGAGTTTAGTAATAGTAATAGACAGTATTTAGTACCACTCCTAAATGGCATAATAAATAGCTTAAATGTGTTACCGTCTTTTATGTAATCCTCTACATCTTCGATGCTACCTTAATTGAAATATCTATTTTTCTAAATTAAGATATCTTCTGCGCATGGAATGTCAGACTGTTTCATTAGAGTGCAAACAAGAGTTCTGCTCTAGAAAATAAGATGCTCCCTTCAAGTACTGACTGGAGGCATAGCTGTTTCCAATAGTCTATGCCCCAGTCCAGAATATTTTTGCAGGATATTGGAAATTACGTCATGTTCACAACAGCTTTTCTAAACCTACATTGTTAAGAATTTGGTCTCAAACACAAAAAGTTCAAAATTATGGCAAAAGCACACACAAATTCTACTTATCTTTCTTTGCAGATGTACAGATCCTTGAAAACCTTTGCTGTTCATGTATAAGCTTCCTTTCAGAAACCTTCAATAGAAAATAAATAAGAGAGAAAAAAATTCTAGAGGAAGAACTCTACCATATGTTTTCTCCTTAAAGTTCCATTTTTCTCTGATTGTCACATAGAAGAGGGTCATATTTTCTTGGTTTATTTCTGTATCTCAGAAGAGAAAAATGCAATTAAAATATCTTATAAACTTATCAGAAAGTTAAAAATTAAGCAAAATTTAAAACACTGCATTGTCTTAACTGTATCAAGCAGTACAAAAGATATTGTGGTATTTTATAGAAATACTACTGAAACAGACAACAGTCATATTATGCAACAAGAAATAAAAAACAAGCATACCTGGGTTTACATTCTTCTAATTCACAAGGGATTTCCAATCAAAGATATAAATGATGCAGCATATCTAGAAAATAAAAAAAACACTTTTAAAGGAAGTGTTAACAGTGAAACAAACTCATCATAGATAGTTGTCATTTCAGTCTAAGTAAACTTAGCATTATAGGCTAAAAATAGAGATAAATAAAACTACCTACTCTGACTGCCTCTGATCTGCAAGTTCCTTGCAAACATCTAGTCACAAAACTCAGCCTTTGGAGGATTCTTTGCAGTGTAGATGTTGTGTGTGAGCACATAGATGTGAATTGTTATCGCTGGAGGAAACTCTCATTGCAGTGCATTAGCATAAGTTTTCTAAAATTCCAGATGGTGAGAAAATAGCATAGCTACTTTAAATAGCATTTTATTTCCAATTTAAAAAAAAAAAAAAATTACAGTATACTGTGATTTAGAACATGTTTGTTAGGGATATAAGGTTGATTAACTTTCAACTAATCAGGAAAAAGACATGTTACAGCTTATGATCAGCAGTATCATTTCGACCACTTTTTATGATTTTTGTACTCTGTACTGGGGAATAACATTTAGTGTACTTTAGAATTTGTTTTATCATCTTGTAGTCAGTGAATGCTGAGACAGAATCCTAATTTTTTAAAATATTTTTTTTAAGGTCTAGACTTATGTTACTTTTAATTGCTAGAATACTCCACTGAAATGAGTGACAGAAAAGCTGAAATAACACTCCGCAAATAAAAGCTGAAAAAAAATTTAAAGCAATAGAGAGGTCTAAAAGGGAGAGGTTATAAGAGCAAACAACTCTGAACTACAAACATTTTTGAGTAAAGAGATCTGCAGAAGAGCAGTGTGCATGCTGGAGTCCAATATCAATGAAAAATGTTGTCCTTCTGAGCACATCCAGTGCCTGACTTTGCCTGACGACTGGATGAAAAGAGAAATGGGCAGTTTTATAATGTGCAAATCTAGCTGTATTGCAGCTTTGAACTTACTGACCGCTGTACTTTCCGTGGGAAACTACATTAGCATTGATTAATGAGGTTTGTTGGAAAATATTCAGTTAGTAACAAATAATTAGTGGAAGAAAATAATCAAGTTCTACTTTATCTCTATGGTCTCCATTCATTTAGTCAAGTTTGAATGCCTTTTAATTTAGCCCTGGCTCTCAAAACAATTGCCACAATCATTCTAAGTTTACTTTTCTGGGTCGTATATGTCATTCATCAGATTTCAGACATGGTGTGTCCTACTGACAATTGTTCTTGTTTTTGAAAAGTATTTTGACGTCAATGAGCCATATCGTGTTCATGATGGGAAGATTAAGCATTTCTGTCATTTTACATCAAAATGAGAAATACTAGTTTATTGAATATTTTAATTTATTTGTCTCTCTTGCAGCATATATTTCCCCAGCAAATTAAGTTGCAATGTTTGCTTTTATTTTAGTTGTTAAAACTAAAGACATGAAAGGAGATCTCATGTGAAGAATTCAAATAAAATTCTCCCTTCCAATCAGAGCTCCAGCTGTGCAGTTAGTAGGGCAGCATTCAGAACAGTGACAGTGACAGAAGGCACTACAACGAGTGGAATTGAAAGATCTAATATCAGGAGAACCCTCCTACAGTATCAGGAGTACAGACTAGAGTAAATGGGATACTGCAGTACCTCTAAACTTTAGAATGTGATGCTGGACTTTTAAGGTAGATCCCTTCCCAACTGCTTTGTGTCACCTTTTTCCTAATGAAATTCGAAGAATGTTTGTTTAAGGCTCCTGCAGACCTGGACTGTCACTGGAATCTGACTCTCCGTCTGTTTGCTGCACTATCACTTAAGGCAATAAATATTTTTTCAGCAAGACTTCTCCAATGTGAGCAACTGATTCAGTCATCACACTCACATAATGGAATCAAGAAAAGAAAAGAAATTGAAAAATTTTAAAAAATCTCATATGTTTTAGGCTGAAAAATATTGGGAATTCCTGATGAAACAAGTTTTATGCTGCAGTGACAAAATGTCAGAACACATCTTCAGAAAGTTAACACATGCAAGAAGTGTCTCTCTTCACACCCTGTAATTCAAAAATTATTTCCACTGCACTTGGAATTGAGGTAATGATACTTGAATTGTGTGGGCAAACTGACTGGAAAAAACATTGACAGATAGAGGAAAACTGTATACAACCTTGTCAGTAGTGTGGCACAATGCCAAATTTTGGCTTTTATAGATTGACTATACAGAACAGTAATTGTTAAACAGTTCCACAATGTATTGATAACTTTGTCTACCTTATTTCACTTATTTTGAATAAATATAATTAGATAGCAGCTATCAAAAAGGAAGTTTGTCTCTATATTTACCATTTTTTCCTTCCTCCAAGATATTTTTCGATTGGACCTATAATAACTAGATGAATTCAATTTTCAAGTGAAGTTATTATAAAAGAATAATTAACAACTGATAATTATTTCTACTACTGTTTCTGGACTTTCAACACCTGGAGTACCCACAATATCTGAGGCTCTGTTGTGCAAAGCTTTAGCCAGCAATTGAGTTTCAGAATTAATTAGCCTGCTATTTAACACAAACTCTTAAAGCATCACAGCAAAATACATCTGACTTTCCATACCCCTAGGTACGGAAAGTTTCAATGAGTGCAATAGTACTATGACTCTCAAATTTTGTGTTTTTCTTAGTTACATCTTTACTGCTCTTATGAACACAGATTCTTGAGTTAAACCTGAAGTTGTCAAAGCCGGGCGGTTTAATTTAGCCAATCTGTAGCTGTTCAGCTTAAACATGAATTTCCCTGCCAAGAAAAACTGCTGTTTCTCTCCAGCACAGAGAATGCCCTGGCAGAGAAGCCAGACTAGAGGAAAACATACACAGGGTGTGGACCTCAGGCCTGACCCCTCACATCAGCCCAAACTAATATGGCCATACGGATGCAGGAAAACCTATAACTGAATTGAAAATGCCGGGCAAGTAGAATCTCTCTCTGATTTTTTTTTCTTTTTTTATTCTTACCATGTAAGAAAAATCTTAAAAGTCACTTACAAGTTATAATTTTTTATTTTGATTCTTCAACTTCTGATCTTCGAAGTGTTGCCTAGGATCAAAAGACAAAAGCTTTTCAAACAATATTAAGAGTGGTAAGATAAAAAACGAGTCTTCAATGAAAGCTTTCAGGTGCACAAATACGGCTATGCACACACGTGGTACAGGATTTCTATAATTTTTATAAAGTTAATTAATTAGTATATCTAGCAGGTAGATCCAGTAAGAGACCAGTTGCCCCAGCAACCCACCCTTGGGTCAGCCCCTCGGAATTGGTCCAAGAGGTTCTTTGTCCTATATCTTGTTATGTCTTTCAAATTCTGGTGAAAAACAAGATGTCTTTGTTAGGAACTCTCTTCTTGGGAATAAGATTAAACAGAATTTCAAGAAAGTGTTAGAAAGGGTTAGCTTATTATTCTAAAATGTGAGAAAGGGCAGGAAAAGTACTTGAAATTATAAAACTGTATATTAAAAGTCTACAAAGCTATAAATATATGAAAAAAGTCTAGCTAAAAATCTAGGCATCAGCAGAGACAAAAAAAATAAAAATCATGTAAAATGGAACATATTGAGAAAATTGTAACAAATGTTATGCATGAATAGTTAATAACTATAGACACCTTTTTTTGCTTCAGACCTGTGCATCTGTCTTCTACAGTAAAATGTTGAAGGTGTTCTGCTGTGAAACATAGTTTCCCACCTCTAAAACTGATATAATCGGACTTTCAAGTAAAAACCCTCAGCAGTTTATTCCTATGTAAGTACCTGCTGAAAGAGCTTGTACATCTCTTCTTTGATTCATTATTTATATGGGTTATTTCAAGGCACTAACTTTACTGGCTCAAGAGACTTTAGTATTATACCACATTCACTTTCAAAATCAAGTTATGTTCTTACCTAGAAATCATTCTTCTGCTCTCTCTGTAAGGGAAATTTATAGAATTCTGTAAGAACAGCTCAAAACATCACACTGGGATTGGAGTATTAGGAGTTTGTATGTCAAACTTTTGGGGGAGTGGGGAAGAGATTGGAGTATGTCTTTCTCATCATGGGCATATTACAAGCTAACACGACTTAAAAGACATAAAAAATAGCCTTTCAGAAATTCACTGCGAACCAACAGTCCACTGAATAAAAAAAAAAACCAAAACAGTTTTTTACAAAATACAACAGTATTTTGGTCTGATTTTGGCAGACATGCGTTCATCATGACTGCAGATGAAGCCACTGAATACCTAAAGAAAAGAAGGAGTTACCAATTTTCACGGGAAAAAATACAGCTATTACAGGGCTTCTTTGCCTAGAACAGAAAGGCATAACAAGAATCAATGCTGAAGTCAGAAAAATTGAAATTAAAAGTAAAGCACAATATATTTTAACAGCATTATTAACCTTGGTAACAAGCAACAAAGAAAGTGATAGATTCTCTGTCTTCTGGTGTCTTTTAGTGAAGATTTTATTTCCTGGAAGACAAGTATTAGCTGATGATCCATATCCAAATGCAGATAATCAAGTTCAGTGGAGGTTGTCTGAAATGTAACAGCCTGTGATATACAATACAACAGACTAGCTGATGCAACCATCACTTCTGGCCTTGTGTGTTTCGAATCAATAAACTTAAAGCTGAAAAAAATGTGCAGAGCCACAGTTATATGTGCTATAACCTATTCCTCCTTCGTGAGCTTCCAAGGATACAGTATTTTAAATAACACTTCTTCTTAACATAATAAGAAAAATGCAGTTTTCTTCTGAAATAAATAAGAAAAATAGTAAAAATCCACTCCTACTGACATTACTGGAAATGCTGATGTTAATTATAATAAAGTCAAAACTTCAGCCCAAATCTCTAGCTCCTAAGGCTGAAAATAATATAAACCCTGAAGTTCTAACATTAGGGAGGGAACTTGTCGTTTTGTTGAAAAGTTACATCTAAGCACAAACATGTTAAAAAAAAATTGAATTATATTTTTTAAGTGCCATATTTTTTAGTACATTTGTAGAATTAAATGGACTAATTGAAAGCCTTTGGCTGCCTTGACTTTAGAAACATGTGTATAGTATGTATGTGATTCTGCTAGCTGCAATTCAAGAAGGTAATGCTTAACAAAGGGATTTAACAAGATGTGGAACAAGTCCAGTGTCCTGTTTCGGGCAGGACAAAATTAATTTTTACAGTAGCTGAGGGGATGTGGCTGTAGGCATATCTAAGAGGTTATTCAAGACCATCTTATCTCACTGACAGGGGCCAGCAAGAAGCGACTCTCTCTTCCCCTTGTTTCGGAAAAAGGGGCATCCCTTTCCTTTTGGGAAAAAACACGGTGGAGGGAGAAGAGGGGTGGTGCTGGCGGGTAGGTTTGGGTTGGACTCCATGAGCATTTTGCATGTAAATCACCCTTTTTTGTACACTTTTGTTATTAATGTTGTTGCTATTACTATTCGTTTTTCTTATCTCGTAGCTGTTTCCGGTAAATTGTTTTTATCTCCACCTGTAATCTCTGCCTTTTGTATCTCCCACCAGAGAGGGGAGGGTAGTGAGTGAGCCTGTGAGGGGAAGAGAGCACTGAATTACCAGGTGTCACCCCTAAATCATGACATCCAGTAAGGAGAATCTGGTAATGGTTATTACGTTAGGAAAATTGTGTAGCTGTAGCAAAATTAGTCTATTTTTTAAAGCATAAACTGGGATGATGTTGCTTTTCTATTGGAGATGCTGACACAGAAAATAGAGGAACCCTGATGACCAAGTTAAGAGATCCTGTAAATACAGAAAAAAAGGCAGAAAAAAAATTAATGACACATGGATGGAGAATTAAGAACAGGATAATTAAAATATTTTTTTAAAAAAGAGAAACCAACGAATATTGTTTAAAGACAAAGTCAGGCAAGATGAAAATAAAACTTACCTTCACCTGTCCTTCTCACCTGTCTTTCAATCCGGTCAGTGTCATTAATTTTTAGCCTCTGATATTCTGCTGAGCATCTGATAGGCACGCCTTAAAGATTCTTCATTGGATTGCATTTAAGTCACTATCTAAAGTATATGTATTAACATTAAAATTTTATAGAACATATATTGTGGGGTTGTGAAGTTTTAAAAAAGGTGTCCTGTCAGTCTTTTTTTAGATTCAGCCTCGTTGGCAACCTTGTTCTTTTTATACCTTTTCATTTTCACCAAGGGTAATTAACCTCTCTGTGTGGTGACAGTTTTGAAAAAATGTGAAGTTATTAATGACCATCATGATTCTATTAGAAATGCAAAAGATCAAATTCAGTAGGAAATTTCAATCAAAGTAGAAAAGGTAAGATGCTAAGCTTGAGTCTCTTAGCATTTCCTCAAGATAGATACATAAAGAATTTGGAAGAAAATAGCATAACCTTCATCAAAATTCTATGAGAACATTACTGTGTTCCTAGGACATACTGCAATACAACACCTTGCAAATGCTTACAATCTGCTTAGGTATTCAGAGAATATCTTGATTGCTGCCAGTTTCATTTATCATTAAAATATTCTGCAAGCGAAAAGAAGAAAAATTATTTTAACACAATTCATATATATATATATACACATATATATATGTATTTTTATCAGTAGAATTTTGATAGCAGTATTGAAATCAGCTGCTTTATTTATGTTTCATGTAGCAAAACTCTATAGACTGTTGCAGTCTGAAGCTGCCTTATAAAGATATATCTATCTGGAGAAGTGATAATGTCTATTTGTCTTACTCATTTTAGTGAATATCCTTCTTCCCTACATAAAGATCAGATTATCTGGCTGAGTTCTGGAAACACACGCAAAGACAAGATCGGAGAGCACTCACACCATCAACCCACAGATGGATTACAAGGCTTCAGGTTTACCATTTACTTCATTTACAGTTTTAAATCCTGCTATGGGATAGGAGTGACTTGCTAATGGAAAATTCAGTTGACTGTATAATGGGACAATAACTATATAACTATATAATGGAAAATTTAGATGACTCTATCATGGCTTCATGAGACTGAAGGCTCTTTTATCATTGTCTAATACTGCATGTCTCCTGGCATATTCAAAACTGACCAATAGCTTCCTCTTCTGATTAGACAGGATAGAGAGAGTTCTTTGCAGATCAGATCCTGTTGGAGTTGTTACTCATACCCCATTTATCATACTGCTACTCTCTCAATTAATTAATTCACCAGTGTCAGCTAACAGTGCACTCAAAGCTCACAGTATGCTCTGACTCTAAAGCCATGCTTTTTTGTTTAGTATGCATTATAATCTAAGCATGAAAAAATTAAAAAGCATTCAAAGTCTATATTCTTTCATTCCATATTCCCAAAAATGCAGCAACCAGTATTTTTTTTCATTTGTGAGTAAAAAAATAAAACTCAGCAAAATAAGTATCAGATTTATTTTAAATACTACTAGTTGAATTACTTCTCAGCAAAACCCGCAGGCTAATCATGGAAAATAGGCAGGAGGACAAACAGAAACAGTTTTCATTTTATAATACACATTTTTGATAAGTGAGCAGACAAACAGACAAATAAGCATACTTCCCGAGCTTCAAAACGAAAAGGAAGGGATTCTTGATCAGAATAACCCTTCTGTAAATACTACTGCATTTGATAGACCAAGACAGTTTTCAATATATTAGAAACCTTTTCAGCTTTAGAGGTAATTTTGCACTGGATTTTTACACTAATCAGCCTTCATCATGGTATTTTATGACTAACAGCTTTGAATTTAACAGTTGTCTAAAAACTGGTTTGATCAGTCCAGAGTAGAGTATCAATGATGAGAAGTAAATAAAAATGTGTTTTAAAAACAATAAGGAGTGTTGAATCGTATAGAATTTTTTGTGCCAAAACTATTAATTAGTACAATAGTCAATATTTGGAGAAAGCGGTTGAAAGTGTTCCTTTAAATATTGAGAAACTTAAAGGCAACTTGCAATACACTTCTCAAAGTTCAGCTAGGATTGGGAAGAATAAGTTTGGGTTTTTTTAATATATAAATAAAAGTCTCCAATGAGCTATTTAGTCATATGTCTATAACATTCACATTAACATGTATAACACTAAGTGATTCTTCTAGTACTTTTTGGAAGTATGTTCCCTTTTTTGGCCTTATACTAAAAAATAGTAGTCCAAAAGTAAACAGCTGGGTATGATACCAAACAGAGGCACAAGTGACGAGAGCTCTGAATTCTGAGCCCTCAAAGGTACCACAGGAAAACTTTCTCAGGTCTTTCACACAGCTTTAATTACTTATCTCAGCAAGGGCTACTGCAGAGCTAGGCAGGTAGCAGAAAGGTGGGCAATGTCCAAGAGATTTCAGGTCTCTGACAGCACAGATGCTGCCCAAAGGTACCCTATCTCATTGCTCAATCTGTTTGACCAAGAAGCATTAACCTGAATAAATTTGCTAAGCTGCAGCTTGACAAGAGAGCAAAAACATGTCCAAAGGCTTGCTTACATATTCCAGTTACAGCCAATAAATCTATTACTTCTTAAAAATTTTGCTTCACTTACATCCCTTAGGCTACTGCAGTTAGGCTATTGCTTCAAAAGCTGTTGTCTAGTCGCCTCACAGACATACCTGGGGTATCTTTAATCAAGACAGCTTTCACTGGTGCTCATAGCAGTGAAAGAAGAGCATGGACTTCATCATACTACTTCCTGCACTCGAAGGATTTTGGACCAGTCTGTTTGAAACACTCATCAGAGTGACTGCTGGGATCCCAGTTCCTGAACTAAGCACAAAGGTAGAAATATATTTCTACATATATTATTGCTATCCTTATTATTATTTTTATTGTCATCATGCCTGTCATCATCTCCAGCACAGTTAGAGGAAAATATACTACACTGCACTCAACAGCTTCAGAGGTGAGAAGCTGCTGCACCTCTGTGTCCCCAGTCCAACCAGCAGTGCAGGTGTGTTCCCAGCAGGCACATGCACACAGAGCACCTATGTGCACCACATATGTATTCACCCAGCCACACAGATCCCAGACAGACAGAGCACGCAAATGAACACAAACAGCACCAACAGCCTGAGGAGGATAGAGGTCCACAGTACATATGTATAAATATATAATAGATATATATTAATAATAGAAATATAATTCAACATAATTTAAATGTATAATAATATTTGATCATACGATTGTGTTATATGTAATTATATATATTCAATATATAATTATACTCTATAATCTTTTTATTAATT
>VZRV01002226.1:1482918-1664759 GCA_013398115.1 Falcunculus frontatus
TCTTTCTTTCTCTTTCTTTCTTTCTTTCTTTCTTTCTTTCTTTCTTTCTTTCTTGGCTGAAAAATATTTCAATAAGCTAAGAGCACTAAATGCTAGTCACGATTTTGATCACTAATTACCTATCAAAAAGTTTAGCGTGATGATCACCAGGATGTGAAAAGAAGGTTTTTATGGCTAGCAAGAGATACAGAAATTCAAAATAAGAAGCTCTGCAGAGCAGCAAAAGAGATGAGAGGGTGACAGATTAAATATATAAATTAACTACTCTAAATAAAGGAGGCAATGTTGATGTAATAAAACTTTCTTTTCAATATGCACTTATATTCGATTAGGGACACCAATAAAAAGAAAATGTTGTAAAAGGCCAACAGATGCCTTGAGGCAAATAAAAATCCCAAATGTCATCTTCGCAGATGTGACAATAGTTCAAATATTGTATATTTCCTATGGACAGATACAGCTCCTTTTAAGTGTGACCAAAATGTTTCCTGTAAAATCATGTGTCAGAGGATTTTGAGAACAGGGAAAGGTTGCATAAATATCTTGGAATACGGCCTGGCTTGCTCTGTGGTTTTGTGCAATGTTTCTAACTTTGCAATCCAGAAAATGTAGTTTGAGTATAGATGACTTTTTGTATATATTTCAGATACAGTGATATTATAGGATATGTGGGCAAATATTGATCTGTAATGGTTAAAATAGCAAATTCTACTAAATATCTTTCCTTGTAGCTTTGAAGTCAATGAACCAAAGTTTACTTGGACTGTACTACGCAGTGAAACTCAAAGATTTATACAGGAAATGCGATGCAGGAATAGGGAGAGTTAGTGCAGAAAAATCCCACTGTTCTAAAAATATATAGCACTTTAATCCCAAGGAAGCATCCATGTTGTACTGTTTGACATTAAAGTCTTGGACCAGATCCCTACCGGTTGTAGTCTAATAGAATCGAAATTTATACAGTGGTACTCTACAAGTCATTAGCAGTAATCATTATGTAAATTAAAAAGAATAGAAAATTGCGTAAACCACGGGCCCAAGCAAAGGCCTTCAAAATACTTAGAGTACGCGTATAAATCTGAACAAATAAATTAGCAAATCATGAACAAAAATTGCTCATTTGCATTTCTAGGAAAAAAAATAAAACCAAAACCAAACCATTTTCCTGGATAAAACTGAATATATAATCAATAAACTTTAAAAATGAAGGTCTATTGTGGCTGGTCAAAGGGCTACAAAGAGCACATTGGCTGATGAGCTACATATGGGTTTTGCATCCATCTTTCTCTTTTATGATGAAAAATAATTTTTGCTGATTGTGTTTGACAGCGAAGAAGGACGTAGCCTCAATCTCCACACTTTGCACATGATGTTTTCTTAGATTTGGGGTCTGGCTTCCACAAAGTAAAAAAAATTAATTTCTTTTTTTTCCTCTTTTCATACACTGATGAAAGAAAACACATCATTAATATATTCAGACAGTATTCAGCAATATCTATTCGTGTTTATTCTCTGAACGAGGACATTGTGCAAGTGCTGCAACAATATTTGCCATCCATTGAAGCAGAAATTCTGGAGTCTCTAAAGCAGCCAGAAAAATGGTAGGGGGTAGAGAAGGTGATAAAGGCCTGTCACTCATCTGAAGAGATTGCCTTCCCAGGATGATTTCCCAAACAATAAAGCACAGCAATTCTAGGGCTAATAATGCCTATGGAGAGTAAAGAAGAACAGATGAAGTATTATGATATTTAGGAATACAAATGTATTTACATCTTTTCACTAGAGGTGCTACAAAGCCATTGAATAAATATAAGATAACAGGCTAGAAAGACTGATCTGGAAGTACTCAAGGACAACTGAATCTGCAAACCAAATGCTAAATAAAAATATCAGCCTCAGTCCTGTGGGCTAAGATACAAGATACAAACGTAGTTACTTAAACATAATGTACACAGCCATGAAAGTTTTCCACTGAAATATGTCTGTACCATAACTAGGAAAGGGCTGCTGCAGATACAGGACGGTGAGGCAGAAGCTGTCTTTTTTCCAGTAAGGTGGAGTAGTTCAGTATTAATGTAATATATTTCCCACCTGTGGAGGTTTAAAAAGCTTTGTGGAGGCTTAGCAATATCAAGATACTGATTCATTATTTTACAACTCAGTATACTCTGATGTTCCTCCACAAAAATGACACAAAATTCTGAAGAAAAAGATCTCTTATCTCCATCTCCCCCTTCCCAAATAAAACTCACAGGACACACTTTATTCAACAAAGGTTCACTGAAGACACATGACAGTTCCAATATATTACCAAACCACACTATTCTATCACATATATCATATATATATATATACATACATACATAGATATATGTATAGAGAGAGATGTATATATGTATATATTTAGAATCTCACCCTCTAAGTATTTCTGGGAATGTGGAAACTTCAGCTCTTTTTCTATATATTTCTACACTTTTTTATTAGTAGTTTTGGTGCTACTGAAAAAGGTTGGATTGACAGCCCCAGAGAAGAAAATCCCACACAGAAAAAGGATAGGGTTAACAATTCTCTGCACTAGCTCAGCAGAGTGTTTTGGTGTTAATTTATAAAAGAAGGTCAATCCCATTGCCCACTTAGTTTTTAGCCTTTCTGATCAACCTGCCAAGTTTGCCAATTAGTGCTAGTTGCACTCAATATGATCTATGATCTGCTTTCTAACATAAGCAGGCTGCTACACAAATCTGCTTCACGTAGGGAACCAAACCCAACGTTTTAGCATTTTAAAGTCGCTTCTAAACTAAGCATTGTTTGCATTGACAACTAGAAAAAGAAGCCTTGAAATACACTCATATACAGTGTGTATGTATATATATATTTGTAAAATTCATAGAGAATATTTTGGTGAATTCTGTACAAAATGCCTGTTTACCCACAGCACATTATCCATTTTAATATAAATGAATCGCTTCTGGAATCCATAACACAGTTAAGAATAATTTACATATAATATATAATTTATAATTTATCTAAATAAAAAGGATAGATGTTTCACACCATATGCAGGATAAAGGAAACGAGAGGGCATGTGGGTATGTACTGTAAGACTGTGACAAATATTGGCACAAAGTGAAAGGCAGGAAAACAAAAAATAGGGACATATCAGTCTGAAACACAGCTTGTCTCTTACTGTTACATCCTAATCGCATATTACATATAGTTTGCTACTGTCAAGAGGCACAAAATGGCACAAGACTTAATAGCAACGGAGTATGAAGGTGGTGTCTTTTTATGAAGAAGGAAGAAATTATGCCTTGAGATTTTTTAAACGTTAATTCCCTGGTATAGCACCCAGAGCAGGTTGGAACGGAAGAATGATAAAACTGACTTTATGGCTTTCATGGATTATATAAAAAAAATTAAAGTACAATCCACATTAAATTAAATTCAGTCTTGGCTGTGGGGGCATTTGAAGGGGCAAAGGTAAGACTGTCATACAGATGAGGTGGGCTTGTTTGTCAGTTATGTTTCTTTAGGGATTGTCAAGGATGTGAAATGGTCTTAAATTTATATTACATTTTCTATTTGGCTGTGGGAGCCCTAGGAAACCAGTCACTGTGCATCATCTGACTATTGCGCTCATAGTATATTGCCTTTTCAAAAATGGAAGTGAAGATAAAGGTACAATATTTTTGATGTGCTCATAATGAAAGGTGTGAGAGAAGAGGAAACACTTTTTAAGCATTCTGAGATCCAGCAGTAAATTTAAGTACTGCACATAAAAGCTTTAATTATCATTTTAAAATAGGTTTTCTGCTAATACTTCCTATATGCCAATTTCAGTACAACCATAAAAATTCTTATATGTAAAAAAACAAAGGAAAATCCCAAAAGAGAAGAGTCATGCACATGCCATTACTGATAAAATACTATTTTAACTGTGGTAAAACTGCCCACGAAAAAAAGAGTTGTCATATGCTCTTCAGTAATATATAGTACCATCAGAAAGCCTTAAGAATACATCTGAAATTATGGAATGAATTCTTAATTAAATCATCTAACTAACTGGAATTAAGTTGAAAAAAACCCTGAACTTCTTTGGCTCTGTTGGGTGCACATGTAGTAGACTGAGTAAAAAATTTTGGTATTTGATTTACCAAGTACTGGTCATCAAAAGGACTACAATTTAAAAAGTACTTCAGCTTTTCATACTCCATTGATAAGGTTCATATTGTAGATAATGTGGTGGTGTTATAGCATAGCAATATCTATCCTTATACAGCAGTGTCTGGACAACCCACATAAGATCTTCAGGTAGAAAAATATATTACCAAAACTTTTTGTGTATGTTTTCCCATCTCAGAAATCATTCCCTTTCTCATTTGAGTTCTTTTTGATTCTTTTGCCCTTTGTGGATTGTATTATAATTTATCTTTCACTGTGAAGCAGGGAATATCCCTGATATGGTTCAGAGTGAAAAGGCGCATAAATACAACTCTGCAGATGTTGACAGTTTGTTAAAAACTTTAATTAAGGGTTAACAGCTTTTTATTTTGAATAATTTTGAATTATTGTTGAAGGTTTGTGCAAACTGTGAGAACCATATCCCAAAGTTTCTAGCAGAATGATTTTCCAGGAGTGAAAAGAATCTTTAGAAAGGAAATGCTAAGAAAGTGAGTTTGTATACAAGTATGTTTTTCTTTCTAATATTTCACTCTGGATAACTCAGATACACTTTTGAAGTTTAAAAGACCTATATTTGTCTTGGCCTTAGATTTCAGTCCCATTTTAAGTGACTTCTCATGTATTTGTTCAAACAGTGAATAATCCCAAACTGCCAGTATGAAAAACTATTACGTGTATTTTCTGGCATATTAAGCAGTTCTGCCCATACAGTCCTGGTCATAAACAGAGTTCAGCTTGGAAAAAGATTGCCTCTTAGATTCTGACCATGTATTTTCTTTTAGAAGAGCAACTACTCCAAATACTTTCAATTACTTTTAAGAATGCGTTTGTAGGTGAATATTATACATTTCAAGGGAGTATATGTTAGTCATGCAATCTTTCATTCTCAAACGAGCAAAGGTTCAAAAAGGCCATGAAATGCCTGTTGTGATGGTTACTATCACACCACAAAACCTGGCATTATGATACTCCATTACATTAGTGTTATGAACAGTTGAAACGTCTATAGACAGAGTGCTATTAATCACTCTGAGTTGTGTTCCCAGCAACTTCCTATTGACTGGGATATTGAGATAAATAAGTTTGTGTCACTATAGGATATTATTTTTGAGTGTCTTATTGTCGAAGTCAGCAACACATGAATACAGCTGAAGAAGATGAAAGACTTCTAAAAAAAAGCTAATGCAAGTAATGGTGCAAAATGATGAAAGAAAAAAAAATTAATTATGGAAATAAATGCTAATTCTTTGGGTTTATTGGAATTTGCCAAAGTGTGTGCAACTTTGTCACTCCTCTCCTCTTGAAACATTGGTTATATTAGATAGTAAATGCCACAAGTAATTTAGATGCTCTTATCTACCTCCAATAAAGCCTTCTATTATCTCTTCTTTTCATTTTTACCATGTTGATACATAGTGGTTATTTTTTTATTGACTGAAATCAAATCACTTTTCTGTCCATGTAGGAAGTATTTTCTAGCTCCCCTGGTAGGTAGTTTTCCCTTCATCCTGGGGGTAAAACATCAGCAAATGGTAGACATTTTGCCTTAAGATCACTGCATGTTTGAACTTGTTTGTTTTTTATCCCTGGATATGTGATGGAAATACTTCTGGATCTGGGCTGTGAAGATGATTACAAGATTTGAGCTTCTGAATGATTCATATGTCCATTTTATTGTTGTAGAGAAAACCATAAGGAACCTGAGTTTATGAAATTGACTCTAAGAGGAATAGTAACATATCCGTCCTCCCAGTCTCCCACACTTTTACACTCTAAATTTTAAGAGGCCCTGTCTTCACATAAAGCAAAACTCAAATACTCAAGAATGTATTTCAAGGATTCTTATTAGTAGTATTGTTATCCTCCAGTTATGTTACTAAAAGACATTGTTAAGGCCATTTTTGGTGAAGTTATTATATATGTACGGTTATTATCTTTAGGAAAAACATAAAACAAAAATACTTTTGCCTGTTGTTCCTTTCAACCCTTTTTGCTTAAATACCCCCTTTAAAGTATAGATTATATGTTTAGTCTTTTAAAACATCCCTGAAAATTTTCTCTCCTTTATAAAACGGTTGAGTGGGCATTCATTAAATTAAGTGAATGAAAAAGTTTGTCCTTTCAGATGATTACTGATCTTACCACATCACTAGCAGACATGTATCTCACCACGTGCAGTACTTTAAAGTGCAGCCAATTAAACAAAAGTAAACCATTTGCTGGGGGCTGTTGTTGTCCTTGGCTCTATTAATTGCTCCTGTATTTGTTTTGTTTTCTGCTGAGTTCTTAAGTCCTGAGTTCTCTGAAACACACTGCTAGTCTGTGACAAACTCTGCTCTCAGATATAACTTAAAAGATAAAATAGTAAAAGGCAAAATTGGATAGAGTCACTCTTCTATGTTTGGATTCTGCAGGATTTACTGGTTGAACTGTTTTCTCAGCTATGCCAGTCAGTAGTGTATATTACATCTACACTTGCTTCAGCAGCTGCTCCTTAATGTGCCACTGGCGTGCCATTCATAAACAAAAAATCTCATGAACCTCATAGTACAAAATCTGGCTGCAATTCAGAGGAAAGAAAACATGCCTTTCCTACTAACTCCAGGAATGCACAAACTTTTAAGTCCCCAGTACAAATAAGAAACAAGTTCAAGTCCCATATCAGTGAAAACTGGAATGAAAAGATGCAATTCTTGAGGGTGATCACAGTTACACACATTAATTCGAAATTAGGAAGATCTTTCACATTTTTCCCTAGGTGTTTCAATGAACCTCTCATTTTGAATATTATATGTTTTGATAGAAAAAAGGTCTTCATAAATCTTAGATTTTAAAGGTAGATACGGCTATTTAAATCACCAAGACTGTTAACCTGTTAACCAAAACCCTGAAATCTGTATTTTCTCTATTGAGCTGATAGTTTTTCCTTTTTTTATGCTGTCTTCATAGCCTATTCACCTAAACATCATACACAACACCTTCTCATGTTGCTTTGAATGTGTACATTATTGTATTCACCTGATTTTTTTTCTCATTAGTTATATTCTTCTTAAATGATGCTTTTTTTCCATAAAGCAATTTTTGTAACTATATTTGTTAAAGTCACAAATACCATTGAATCAATAATTATTTCTAGATTGTTCACTCCATTTTTATGCTCAGGTGGTGAAGAAGCTCTTGTAATAGACTGTATTTCCAATATTATTCAGGAGTCAGTCAAGAATGGGAGAGTTTTTCCAAAATATTTGTGCACATTCTGTCAGAGAATGTTGCACCAAGTCATGAGAAAATAGCCATCTTTCCAGGGCCATCAGGACTACCTACTTAGGACCTGATCCAAGATTCATAGAAGACAATGGGATTTTTCTACCAGTCTCTGTGGGCTTTTGATGTTACAAAAAAAATGAAAATTTTGTACCCTACATGAGAAGTGGGGCCCAATAAGCGAACTAAATGAGATACATCCACTTTAACTCCGAATATTAAACATCTCAGTTTAGGCAACCTGTTTTCTACTTGGATAGCAAATTAGAGATGTACAAATATTTTATTTATTTATTTCAGCCCTCATTTCTTTCTCTATCTCCTTATCCTCTGCTTCCTTTGACAAAAAAAGTATCCTTTGAGAAGCAAAAAGTAAAGGTACCTCTTCCAGAAGCATGTGTAGAAGAAGTTTTTCAAAGAGGCATCACCGAATGAAACTGCTCAAAACGATTGACATTTGTCTGCTTCGCCTGCCTGCATCAAAGTTATTGACAAAAACCTACAAATGCAATACACCAATGCAGCTACAATAAAACAGAAGGAAATGTTCCCCTTATCCTTGAGGTATAAACTATGAAAAACAAAGTACACTTGTAATTATGATTTATTTTGAGCATGGTAGTTGAGCCCCTGGGGTTTATTTTGCTGAGGATTTCTTGCCAGTAATGTGAAAACCAGAAAATTTTGGATCTGGCAAGGTTAAGCAGGGAATACTTGCTCTTCATTAGGATCCCGAATGACTTCAGCATCTCTACTGAAATTTGTGACTGAAGTTTGCACAGAATGAATATACATCTGAGAAATCATTGGTTTGGGCTTTAAAAATATCCCACTCTATGTTTCTGTGTTAAAGAAAAAGAGTAATTGGACAAAGGAAAAAATATTGAATCAGTATGCTGGGTTGACTTTAAGGAAAAGTCATAGAATTTGTGAAAGCAGTGTTTAGATTTAGCTAAATTCTTTTCATGTTACTGTTTACTGATCATTCATTTGGTTTCCACTTTTTCCATTGTTTTCTTAAACACAGGTACTCCTTATGAAACTAGGCAACAAAATCTACTCTATCGGGTTCAGACATAGGGTCTTGTGCATTTGTTTCACATTTTGTTCCTGTGAAACCACAGGGAATGCTAGTTATTACCACTTGGTAATTCCAACATTATATATTATCTGTGAGACACTGCAACAGTACAGTTTACAAAGTGCCTCTCACACAAATGACTCTAATGTTATCTGCTTCACTGGAATATATAGATTATTTCCCATTATCACAAATGTGTTATGCCTTACCTACAACCCTAGAAAATGTGATCTATTTTTTTGCAGAAGAATATGCAATATCATAATTACATTATTGTCTTTTATATGTACCAAAACTGCACTAATTAATTTTTGACTACATACATCAACTGAGCAATTTTCTGAAGTATAACATGATTGCAGAAAATACAGTATGTAGCCTGACAATAACTCCGGCTTTGAAGGGTAGAGGTTCAACTACTCCCCACACAGCAAACGTTGGCATCAAGAAATCTGAACACAAAGTAATAATAGTAATAAAAATTAAAATAAAAGTAATAATAATAATAATAATAATAATAATAATAATAATTATAATAACAACCTCAATTTCCTCAAAGCATATTTCTAGTGAAACAGACCAAACTTGCAGTATAACCAGAAATTTCCATTTGCCAGCACTTGAGTTGAGAATACACTGTATATCATATTAATTTCATTCCCCAAGACACGGCTTCTCTTGCTGTCAAACATATTTCTAAAGCCTAAAAACCCAACCACTGTTTCTTTTTATTCAGCTATGTAGCGGTTGGGATCGGATGAAGAACACAACAAATGAGGAACAAATGCCATTCCTCCTCATTGTTGTAAACACACACACAAAAACTGAACTCGTAACAAATCCCTTTGGCATGAGGGAATGAAAGACATTCAAAACCTGAAGATTTAAGTGGAAGTAATGGTTACTCAGTCTGATCAGAGATTTTCAAAACATACATATATTTTTAGATACAGGTTAACCAAAATTGGGAAAAAATTGGTCAGAGGTATACATATACCTGATACTGATACTTTTTTGAATACTGTAGTGTCTATCAGTGGAATAAAATTCATCAGATCTGATGGATTGAAAATGGAACTATTCAAAAGAAAATACCTGTTAAGAAACAGTCTTTTTTTTGTTGTTCTTTTTTTGTTTGTTTGTTTTTCCTTTGGTAAAACAGAAGTCAAATATTTACTGAAAACCAGCTGGAGATAAAATGCTCTTAGAGTCAGAGACCAAAATTATTACCAAAATGAAGGGGGGTAGGGGTGTTTATTAGTTTATGGAAGAGAGAAAGAAGTTGTCTATTTATGAACTGTGGAAAGAGTTAAAACAAAGAGAATATTTGCTGAATTTTGGAAACCAAAGTATTTGTGGGGGATTTAGATCACCCTGATACTTAACAAATTATTTTTACAAAAAAGTGCAATCTTTTTACAATATCTATCATGAAGTATTCAACAAAACAGCAGCTGAGAGCAACATCAGAAACAGATATTATTATTTTAAAGTTTATTATTGAAATGTATTTTTTTAACTCACATTTTCCCAGAAATTATTTTTGTAAGCCTGTAAGAGCAAGCTTCATCTTCTAGAAACAGGCATAGCTCCATTGAAAATGAGCTCAGCTGAGGTTCCCCAGGTCAGTAGAATGAAATCATTATTTCCTCTTTTACTGTGCCATGACAGTGTTGAAGGTTTGAGAGTTTGTGCTTGTTTTCTAGTTGATTTGCTGGGATTTTTTTTTCAACTCCTCTAGCCATTCTTTTCCTTCTCATTTCTTAACATTTGCCCTCAAGTTAAGGTATTTTTTTGTAGTTTTCTTCAAAATTCTTCATCTGTTTACAATTCATTTGAAGGTGTTACTAATGGATATTATTCCCCTTTTTTACAGGGATTCATTTATCACATAAATTTACATCTATTCTACACTTAAATTATTTTTTGTTCCTCATATATATGTGAATAACGCCTTTATATCAATTCCAATCTAAAATCTCTGATTTAAAGCCGTAATACATTGTCTACCTGATGCAGACCTGTTTTCTCTCAGCTGTTAATACTAAAATAGAGAGATTCAGTTGTCTGCTTTTCTTAAAATCAAATAAGTAAAAGATTGTTTTGTTATTTTTTTACAAGAGAATAAAAGGACTTACACCGTGATTAAAAGCTACTTCCCCTACTCAATATTACATAACAGGCAATTAACATTTTAGCATCTATGTTAGACAAAGTATTTTGCTTCAAACTTTCTATGAGGGATTCCCACTGAAAGGGATGTGATTCAAAACCACTTGTCCTCATCAGGTTCACTTTCTGTAGCATGGAGTGACTATTTCATTCTGTCCTCACAAAGAATGTTTCCTTCCCCTCTATCCTGGAAGCAAGGATGCAGAGCAAAGATGCTGCCTCTGCAGCCCCTCACTGTAGTCTGTGATTAAAGAGTAACATCTCCCTTTCCCTCCATCTCTACCCTCAGAGATTTTCGGACAATACTTTGAGAATTTTTGCTTCCAAAGGATTTTCTTCATTTTCTGTGTTTACTCAGACTGAAAAGACTGCATTTGGAACAGAATACTGTGTCTTTCCCAGGAAAGACCTAGTCCATATTAATTTCCTGAGAACGAACTAGACCATATTCATCTGCAGGCATTCCTATTGCAATTTCATTACAAGAGGCATTGTCCCATCACAAAACTCAGTGTTTTACCTAAGTCAGTATTTTAGTTTTCCCCTGGTAAGACTTTCCTTCTTTCTAAATAATTTCCCTAGTAGTGAGGAAGCAACAATTTCTCCTGTCATCTGAAATAGTTGTGCATGTACATCTGTTCCTAGGGGTACAAAGATAAAAGAAAATGGAAACAGAGAGAACTTTAAGTAAATACTGAATTGTAAAAGAGGGGAGATGAGCTGCCATATTACTAGGTAATATGTTACCTGTGTATTTTATCCCTTCTTTTATGGTGTCTCTGAAACACAGTGCTTGACACATGAGTTTAAAAAAAAACTTGGGAAGATTTAAGAACAAACAGACCAAACATATCAAAAACTCTTCAAATATATCAAACAAATCCCATAAGCCAGACTCTGAATCTTTTAGACCACCGGAGTGCAATCAAAGAGGATCAAAAGTCTGTAGGAAAAGTAAATGATTTATTGGCATGGGTCTGTACCAAAGAGGACATTACTATCCTCAGATTAGTCTTTACAGGTAATGAGAGTAAAACCACTACAGAGATAAAGGGATCAAAAAGAGTTGATGGAACAACTTCAGAAACACAACTGAAATCAATCAAAAGGACCAGATTGTGTTCATCTAAGAGTGCAGTAGAAACTAGAGGATGGAGTAGCCAACCTAGTAATATACACATGGCTTAAACTCATCCTGAGAAAGAACTAAAATAAAAACCAGCATAATAGTCTGAGTTTGGTCAAGAAAGATTCTCAGGATGAATCTAGGAATTAGAGAAAAAAACCTGTACTTCTCTGCAGGCCTAAACACTAAAAGCTCTGTAATTCATACCATTCATTGAGAGTCATATTGCAGATTGTTAAATTTTACATACTAAGAATAGAACTGAAACAAAAAACATGAAAAACAGTTTCCCTTCCATGAAAGTAAATTAAGTTTTAATTCTTTCCTGCCTATTTCTTTCAATCAGGAAAACAGGAAAGAAAAACATAACATAATGAAAAAGTACACTGTATCACATAATTATTCTGAGGAGTGTTTTAACAATAAAAATTCACAGAAAGGCTATGTTTTGTGGAAAACAAAACAAACTTAATTATAGAGGTATATCATACCTAAACATTGTTATGAAAAATTAGGGGCTGTTCCCTAAAAGGGACTAACCTACAAAGCCTTAGTATTAGAGAACCTTTTGAGAAATACTGTGGAAGCTTTTACCCAGAAAAATTTTCTTAAGGTGATAATAAAAACTTCACAGAGTACTTAAATGACTAAGTGCAAAAAAAACCCCATCAAGCCAAGTTTCTGGTAGCTTGTTATGTTGTGGTGCAATCAAAATGTGGACTAAGGAGCTATGACAGTTAGAAAGGCAAGGAAGTGAATGTTTTAAAGTTTTTAATTTTGTTTGGCTTTTTTTCAATTTTTTTATTCACCTGTTTCCAAGACCTATCGGTCTAGATGTTCTGTTGAACAGATTTGTAGAGCTCTAACTGACCATGCACTTTTTCACATGACTATTGTAGATATTTCCTTGTAGATAGATCCTTCCTAAGGAGATAAAATAAAAATTATTTTATTTTAAAAAATCTTTTACAGTATTAAATATATACACGTTAAAAATTACCTTGCATACTGAAATTTTCTGAGACAACCTACAAAGCTGATTAGTCTCAGACATAAAAATATGTAATAAAAGGGACAGAAAAATATTGAAATGTAGTCTGGTTAATTCCACCGATATACTGGAATATTAGAATATACTGGGATATCTGCAAGTTTTCATCTTTCAAAGCAAAGTTGCAGTCAACTACAGAGGAACTCAGTAGGACATCTTAGAAAGTTTTTTGCGTGGACACGGCGATTAAATGCTCTTTATTCATTGAAGATTCATTTATGCACACCACTAACTGCAAGGTGGATTTTTCTTACTTCTGGTCAGACAACATTATTTCAGCGATGGAATTTGAATTTCCATTAATTATAGCAAGGTCTCTCAGCTGACATTTTCACTCTGGGTGATATAGTGCTCTGCGAAACCTAAATACAGCTCAGATTATTCCGAGAAGCCGAGCAGATAGGCTGGCAGCCGGCCACGCTGAGCTCCATGCTGTGGCAGCTGCCCTGTTAGCAGCACCAGCTGATCAGGGACGTCTACCTGAGCTGTTGTCAAATCTTTGGCTGTCATTTAAACACCCTCTAAGAGGATGCCTCAGAGAAAACGAGGAGTTGAAAGCTCCACCAGAGACTGGGTCTTCATAGTTGCGGAAGACAACTCGTGCAAGTTCCAACAGCCCTTCACTGCATGGCTGAAGACAAAGCACACCGAGAAGAGAGCAATTTTTGGCAATGCACAGCTCTGGTTTCTCTTCAAATTTGATTGTAGGCTGCTAATAATGTAAATTTAATGCAAACATTTTAGGCAGTAAAAACCAAAAAAAGTCATGTCTTTATAAGTCAGCAAAAGAAAAACACGAATGAAAGCCATTTATTGTCATTTTCAAAAGTGACCTGACAAATGCTCTGTAAGCAATAAAGTGGGATTCTTTTAGCTAACAAAACATGATTTCCAAACTGACACTGGATTTCCAAACACTGATAGAAAGAAATCTAAAACGTTAAAGAAAAAACAGAAAAATCAACTCCATCCTGAAATATACATCTTGACTTAAAAAAAATACCCCACTCAAACCGAAACAGAAAAAAAGCCCCACCAAAACCCCCTTAATAAACCTAATAATTCTGTTTGGATTTGGAAAAAAAAGAAAAAAACTTTGGTTGACAGAACTATTTCTGAAATTGAGACCCTACAGACAGTAATTAAGCACAGGTGCCTCTGACACTGTATTCCCTACCACTGCTAATGATTACATGAGAAAAATTAGGTATGAAATCAGGTTTAAAAAAACAGGATGATGATTCTTTATGTATTCTGGCATGAGGTGTTAAATAAAAAAGATATGTGATATGTCTTTTAGGGACTGTAAAAAAAAAAACAAACCCCTAAGGTAAGATTCACTTATGTGTTATGTTACCCTGAATGAGCAGTTGCAGAAGGAAAGATTTTAGGAGTTGTCATATATGCAAAAATATAGGCCATATCAACAAAAAACTCCTGCTGCTATCACAGTAGAAAACACTGTTTGAAAGTGTAATCTAGTTTATAACTTTTTTTTCAAAGTTGCGTCCTGTTCCAGCCCTTTTGTCTCACTTTCTGCAGACAGTTTTTACAGGAACAGATAAGAGCTAAATTGATGAGGCATATATCCTATTTTACTAGACATTATAATTTACAGAGTAATATATGACAGTAGGTCCTCCGTAAGGGAATGAGCTTAAGTCACTTACAGTTAAGTATAGTTTAGACATGGAGCAGCTAGTTCTGATCATCTCTGTTTAACAGCTTGGAAAGAAATAGTGCAAAAATAGCACTGTCCCTGAAAGAAAGAGCTGGACAGCCTTTGTCTGATACACCTCTATTGCTGTTACATACATGAAGAACATCAGCTGGACATGATTTTGTACCTGCATTTTATTAAATGGAAAAAATGGAAAAAAGGATTCTGGCAATATAAGAAGCTGATGTTAGAATCACTTGATCTTCCTAATGTATCAGGTTGTAGATAAGATAAGCAAAAGCATAATTTTTTGGGAGCTGCTACCACTAAAAGAAAATAGTGTTGAAGTCATTAGGTGAAAAATGATGGCCATAAACAGCAGTCATGTCACAAGTTCTTATATGAATTTGTCACCTAATACAGACATCGCAGAGCAATGAGTGAGAAAGATGGTTCAGTTTAACAAGGTCCAAACATTGAAACAGAGGAGCCCAGGGGCTGGGACAAGCAGAGCAAATGCATTCTTACAGTGATATTATGGTGATAGTGCCAGCACATGAGGAGACCTCTGCAGGTCTGAGGAAAAATCCTTCAAGAACTAACTGGCCACCAATTGAGCTGATGGACTGCTTATGAACACAATGAATTGTATGGTATCTTAATGTTGGCTTAAGCATTATTTCATATATTGGCAAGGAAAACGTGCTATTAAAGACCATGACATTGCACTGTCTTCCTCTGACACATAAGATCAGTTCCTGAACTTCACATTTAGTCTGGAGTCACTTAGGATACCCTGATTTGCTGCTTATGACTGATATGGCAGAGGACTTACGTGTCATTGTGGAATGACAGCTGGAGCCCACATGCAATGCTCTGGGGTATCACTGAGGGACTTGGATGTCCTTGCATAGTCAACCTAATGAGGACCAAATTCTTAAAGAAGAACTTCTCTTTCAAGGATGTTTACAAGCACCCAGAGCACTGGATATTTACTGAATATAAAATTGATTACATTCTTGGCCCTATGCAGTACCTTTTCCAAGGAAAAACCAAAAAGCCAGTGAGCTTTTATAGGGTATTTTTGTATGAGGCTCATGAGCACCTATGCATTTTATCAAAGACAGATGCATCAGTGTTCAGAATGAAATATTTTTCTGTTACATACTCAAGAAAAACCACCCAGAATTATGATTATGAATGAACTATATGTGGAAAGTTACACAATCACACTTGTTTTCTGAAAGGAAAACCATTGCCACGCCAGGTCTCTGGACAAAAGAAAAGACAGCGATTAGACAAGCTTAATATAATAGCTGGCATGTTTTAAGCTTTTGATTAAATTAAGTTACAACACTAAAATGCTAGGTCTGCTTACTCTCAGTGCTGTATAAGACACAACATTCGAGGTTAACCAATAGTGTAATGATATACAGTATTTACAGTACATTAAAAAGTGATGCCCAGTTTGTGACCCGCTCTAAAAGGAAGGGCAAATTGCTTGCAAAAAGAAAAATAAAAAAACAAAACAAAGCCCTATTTTTTTAAATGAAAGAATTGCAGACCAATTGCTATATTATGTGGAAAATTTGCATAAATATTTTATCCATTTTACCACTGAGAGGGCATAACTTTTTTCCCCCGCTAAGCATCCTTATGACTGACCCAAAATGTTCAGTGGTTAAATTGTCCCTGGGACCTGATTATTTTGGAATCTTCTCTGCAGGTATAAAGCGCTAGCTGTAAATACAGTAATTTGCTCCCTATACAATTCTCTCCTTTTCTGGTTTTATCCATTGTCTAATGAAGGTCTCACAGCTCAAATATTGGCTATTTTCGTTTATCTACAACAGTATGTATTTTATTAGTTTCATTTTTTGGATAACAGATTTATACCTTAAATGTAACTCCAGGTGGGTTCCCATAGAGTAAAAGTGACTAGCCCCATGTTTCCCTTCAACTAGAGCAATGGTTGCAATTGTTAGGAGAGCTGTCAATCTCTTCCTAATGCATTCAAGTCCTTTGGAGGAAAGCAGAGGCCAAAGGGGAAAACCCAGAAAGGAATACTTCTGAAGCTGATTATAAAGGAGGCTGAGTGCTAGTCAAAGGTACAGCTCCAACAGAGTCTGATTAACATTCTCCCATAAAATAAGGACCGGAGTAAGCCATTAATTTTATGGCTATTTTTTCCCACTGCTTGGTTTTTCATAAGTTGGACTTCCTTCCAGGCTAATTAACCACTAAACATTTTACAAGCAATCCAAGTGCGGAAGCAGTAAAAGATGAATTGCACTTATGAAGTAATTGACAAAGGCTACATTGGGCCTTTTAAGCAATGATATTGTGCATCTTAATACAGGAAGAAAGGATCCCTGCCACTGCAGTTTGATAGGTCATTAGTTAATTCTCAGAACTCTGCACAAGATAATAATGGCTCAAGGCTAGAATGAACCTGCCTGGATTAGGGTGGGCAGCCCTACCTCAAAACGCTGCCAGAGAAAACACTTAATGTTTGTGTCTTGGTATTATCAAAATACCCCCCATGTTATCTTGGATTAATTCCCTGGCTATTTTCTTTTCTTTTGACAGCAAAGTCAGAGCTGACAAACCAAGGCAGTTCTCAAGGAAATTCAATTACTGAAATGTCTGACAGCTTGCTTTGCTGCTTCTAACTAAAGTTTTGAAAGTTACATGCTGCATGTATAATATGGTTTTCACTACAAAGGAATAGATTTGCATTTTCTAGGGGGAAAATCATTTTCAAGCTGTAGGAGTTTAATGATAAAAGATAAAAAATGAAATGCTGAAGTTTATATTTTGCAAAGAAATGAAGTGAGTTGAGTGGCTGCCACATGAAACTAGGAAAATACTGTGTTTTCTTAAAAGCGGAATTCACTTGCCTTTCCGTAAATGAGGGAATGCCAGTCTATCTGAATAGTACCTGAATATATAATTTTCTAATTAGTCCATATGATGCAAGATACAAGTGTTTATAAACTTTTCAAAAAACCAGGAAATTTTTTTTTCCTATCTCAGCATCAATAAACTGAGCTCTAGGTCCTGTGAAGTGGTACTTCTGTGTTTGTCGTTTAATTATTTTTAGAGATAGGAAAATGAAAAATGTCTTGGTCACTGCACTTGCTAAAAGCAGGCCAGACCACATTTCCTCTCTGTTAAACTCATCCTTCTCCTTTTTCTCCAGAAATCTGCAAACAGACGAAAGACACATCTATAAGCAAGGAATACTTTCTCAGAGTATTAAGATGTTAGCCAACTCCAGCTATCATATAGAAGGGGTAAAGTTAGAAGCAGATTCTGAAATAAGAGCTTTGGGCTGTCTTGAAGTTGTCAAATCAAAAGTTGTGATCCAACAACTTCAGGGACAACTCAAATTCACGGGACATGTTCCTAATTCTTATGAAAGACTTCTTAGCATTTATGATTTCAAATGTGAAGTGCCTTGGTTTGGCACAAATATCTTGAAAATCATACTGTTTCCTACTTACCAGGTAGGTACCCACTAAGTGCTAACCTGACTGTTTCAGTATTCTCCCGGGAAGCAGTAATTTCAACCTCTTCACTGTCCAAGTTGTAGGTTAAATTATTCTTGAAAGAGAAGATTGGTGCAGTGGGAGGTGGAACAATCCATTGTGCCAAAAGGAAATATATTTTAAAAAAGGAAAGAGAACTTATGAGGTATCAGCTTTTTCTTTTTTCTCCAAGGCTCTTTATTCAATTTACATGCAACTGTCATTTAATTGAAAACAAAACAGGTTCCTTCTCACACAATGCAGAATCACAAGGAGCAGCCGTAGACACAGTTGCAGTAGCTATTGCCCATTCTGCTGCACTGAATCTTGCATTACTGCCACATAACAGCTCAGATTTAATCAGAGGAGAAAAATATCTTCCCCTAATAGTGTAGCTTACATAATGCTTAGTGCACCAGCACATACCTCCTTCTGACTGGAATTAGTAGCTACAATTTATCACTGAAAAAAATGTGTCAGGCTTGGTGGTTTTGACTGTGCCAGTTTGAAAACGTAGCCTTTGCTTCACTACTGTATCACTCCTGCTTTATATCAGAGAAATTGTATTACAGAAAATGAGCTTATGCCAGCATAAAATCAGAATAACACAGTGATGAAACAGCCTCAACTTTCAGAAAAAAAAATAGGTAAAGGTAACAAGGAGGTAATAGGTAAAGGAACAAGCTGTAAACCTTCCCAGCAAGCAAAATTCCTCTGAATTTTTTTTTTTTAGATTGCCAGTATCACCAATCCAGTTTAGATGCAGATTCATTGTTACTGAATCATTATGGAGTGTGGACATTTACCACATGGTACCCCTTTCACTGAGGCTGAATTACAGTAACTACTACAACAAAACTATTCTCAGATCCTTTATTGGCCAAAGTGTTAAATTCAGAGGTAACTTTAAAACTCCTTATTCCAAGTGAACAGACTGGATAGGGCTCAGAAGAAACACCTACCAAAGGATCTCAGTAAAAATTAAACTTCCAAATCCATTTTCAAAGGTGACAGAAAAACAACTCCAGACCCTAAAGCTTTGGGGTTTAGGGTCTTCTGTGCTAGAGTGTTATCTGATAGAGATAGTAAAGTGTTTTGAAAAGTTTTACCATAGTAAAAAAATTGCTATCCTAGAGACAGAAGCTCAGAGCATAGGCCGAGTAACAGAGCAGGAGCCTCCAATTTGTAACATGAATAAATAAGTTTCAGGGATCAGCATACAAGGCATGTTGTATTATCCCACTGCAGAACCAAGTGATTAATCTGAATATGGGGTTGTAGATGGACAATCTTCCTCAATACTTGGACTTGAAGAATTTAATTCCATTTCATTTCACTCCATTCATTCAGGCAATTAAACCATCAGCAGACCTTTCAGCTAAATTTCATCTAACGACCTTTCCTATTTTTACATCGCAGATTAAGCATTCATACACAACTCACTTCCACCAGTTAAAAACAGAAGTGTGCCTGTTGTCTCTGACAGGCTAAGCCAGCATTTTGATAGGTCTGGAGAGGTGCAGTAAACCACCCCAGACCCTGTGCAGCACCAGATCTGCAGCTATAATGTAACCTGCAACTGCCGTAGTTTGAATATACAATAAAGTATTCACTAGCTTGAATATAGAAGTGTAACTCACATCTACAACAACAGTGTGGCCAGCATCTTAGAGATGAAAAGCAATATTCTCCAGTATCACCTCTGGGAGTTTTCTAGTGTCCCCTTCTTATTACCGAAAAATTATTGCTGGAAGCGCATTAAGTTATAGTGCTTGGACAACAGAACCAGCAACACCGTTTTGGTACAAACTTTTAAAACAGTGTTTCCTTGGAAAATCTAGATGTGACACCTAAGTTCTCAAAGGATTTGGCTGTTTTATACAAATTCAATACACTATTTTAAGGTTTTGTGCTAATGATTTTGATGTATTGTTACACACGCTCGGTGTGTTTGACTACAGCAGGGATTAAATAAATTGTGTTTTAAGGATTTAAGGTTGAGAGGAAAGGATTTGGCTATGTAAATTGAGGTCTAGAAGGTCCTTGGTTCATTACACCTGTCTTTGGGGTTTCGTATCACCTTCACTGTTTGAGAAGACTGCTACGTATATTTTGAGATACATAGGACAGGTAATAGAAAACTAGAGTTATTAAACAGTTATTAAATTAGCTTTGAAATTAAATCTAAAAATTAAACTTGCTTGTTTTTTAGAATCTAGAGCAATATTTTATATAAACAGAAAAAGAAAAGAAAGGATTTACTATGGACTCAGTTAACTCAGCATAAATAAATGAGTTTTCACAATCTTTTGTGGTAATGGATGTACTCAGAAGCCCCAGAGCAAAAGTATTAGGAATTAGATTAACATATAAAAGAATATATATAAATATGAAACATATTTGGCCATAAATACACTTGGCTGATAAGTATGCCACTGTGGCCTTCTAACAGGGCCCTCTGCAAGTCTTATTTTCATTATTTTAGTGGGAAGTGGGAATTGCTTGCAATACAAGATTGAATTCCAAAGGCATAAAGTGCATTAAATATTTCAATTATGCTTTTCTAGAAGAAATGTTTATAAATTACCTTTAATAATAATTCGAAAAACCTGACAGTCCAAAATGAATGTATTATCTCCTTTGGGTATCAACCAATAATACTGCAGTAATGACCTCGTTGCAGGAAAATCTCCATTTTATAGCACTGAGACTTGATTTTGTGAAATCTGACTGAACAAAAGACAGACCAAAGAGAAAGAACAAAAAAAGAAAAAAAATCTGATGCCAAATTGATAACAAAAAACATTCTTTAAAATGTATGTTACCTTTCCACATCACAATCTTCAGACTCCTTCAAAAGCCTTAGTTTTATTTCATCTCCTCGAATTTTAAGTCTTGGATTAATCAAGCAACAAAATGAAAGCAATACTTTTCACATAGTCACAGCAACCGAAAATAATTTTTGTGTTATTCAATTCCACATTAATACTAGCACAGAACAGTTTAGACAGAAGACAGTGTAAGATTGTCATGGTACTTTGAACAACTGTGGTCTAGTGACACCTTCTTCTGTCCTCACATGTATGGAAAATATCTGATTAACCAAACAGAGATTAATCATAACTAATTACCTCGAGGAACCATTTAATTTCTGAATTTATGTTTAGGTGGATGTATTTGGCTAAACAGAAATGGTAGATAACAGTTGGTTGGATTTTTCTTCATTAATATTTCAATAATATCCATACATCCAATATGCAAATGTTAATTATATCACATTTACCATGTTTATCAGCATTTGAAGATTTTTATGGTATGAGTATATTAGTATGATCCTTGACTGAAAGAATTGAGAGACACAACAGACTATGAAGTGACTTGAAGAAGAATAAGTTAGGAGGTAGGATTGATGGAATATATAAAATAGCTGAATAATGTACCATAGTCTGAGATATTATGCAAGTACTGATGTTAAGGATCTAACTAGGGTCTATACTTTGTTTTGCTTGTTCCTCAGTCCTGTCCGTAAATGTAAACCTATTTAGTGAAGAATTACATTGAACAAAGACTTTAATTGGTTCACCACACTATTAGGTAAATCCCAGGCTGAGGGGAGATGAATTTTGTGGCATACAAACATACCTTCTGGACTATGAACAGTCCACTAGAAAAGTCATAGAATAGAAAGATGCTATGACAAACTGAAAACCATAGAGTAAGTTACCATAAACCCAAAGAAATAGTGAAAAATTATTTTTAAATTATTTTAGAAGGAAGTAAACCCAACAGCTTCTCAGCTCTTAAATGTGCATGAAATTACCAGCTACTTGAGTGTAGCTTTGCTGTGCAGTTGTTATATGAAGAGCCTTGGAATCTGGGCTTCTTTTAAATGTGAAAATACGTATCCTGAAGAAAATCATCATCTGACCTGTGATCCCACAACAATACAACACTCATTTACTTTTCTCAATTAATGAGGTCCAGCAAAGGCCACATCCCTGACACAAACAAGCCCACATAATAGCAATCCGGCACCTCTCTCACTCTTCATCCCGATCAGCATGAGAGTAGAGTGCACTAATGTTGCATGTGTCCCCAAATACAACCATATTGATATTTTTTACATAAATGAAAGTGAAGAAATTACCAGGTGTAAGCAATGTGTCCTTATTTGGTATTTCTCATTGGATGAATGTCACTATTCATAATGAATTCAGACTGGAATTTCATTATCAAGCCACAGTGTATAGGAAATGTATGTTAATCTTTTCTCTCAGTGGAATGCGAAATATGAAGTCATAAATGATCGTCATGCTTAATAAATAGTTATAGTTATTACACATGAATGAAGTCCAGATTGCACCATTCTTCCTCATAATGCATGGTATCTTCATTTTCAAGTGGCTCTACTGAAATTAATATTGCTATATGGAGAACAAGTTATGGCTCAAAATGAAAAAGGATAAAAAATATTTCATTTGGGTTTTGAACAATACTCATAATACCTCCTATAATAATCTAGTAACACTCTACCCTCTCCATCAACAACCTGGATGCACATATCAAAAGAAGGAGATACAAGGTTATACAAGGTCTGGATTACATTCAGTGTGTTTGCACGTTCCTCCATAGATGACTGAGAAAAGATCACCCAGGTATGTAATTTTCAGGTATTTGAAGCTGTTGGTAAGAGTTAGGCTTAATGGCAGCGATTAACTATTTCTTTTGCCTTTTTTAATATCTAAAACTTAAGCTTTTAAATTCTTGTTCCATTAGACACTATAACCTTTTAAGTCTTCTCTCCATTTTTCTTTTTGCCACTTTATATGAACTCTTCTTCATGCCTTATTGTGTTTAACATTCTTTCGAACATTGTTTTTCATCTCCAGAAAAAGCTGAGTCTGAAAGGACCTTTGCTATGTCATCTATCCATTTCATCTTTCCCATGTCATGTTACTTCTTTTAATTTGCTTGGTCCAAAATCATCTCCAATAGATGAATAACTATTTCACCTTGAATACCTCTGGAGGCAGTGACTCCCTAAAATCCTTTGGCAGTTTGTTTCATTGTCTATCTGTTTTGATAGTTCCAAAGATTTTCATACTGTTTAACCTACATTTTCCTTGCCACAGCTCAAATTTATTACTCTGTCTTGGGTGACTAACGAGAATAATTTCCCTTGTCCCATCACATATCTGTAGAAAACTATGACACTTTTCTTAAGTCTTCTTTTCTTTAGACTGAACAGCCAACTTATCTTATTAACCTTTTTCTCCCCTCACGGATCTTTCTTTCCAAACCTTCTATCATTTTCTTGATCTCTCTTTTCTTCATTTTATGTCCCATTGCTCAAATGATAAAAGGAGAAGACAAAAGCCAAGAAAAACTGTAGGCAAGCTTTTGAAAACAAAGCACAAAATAAGAATTTGTTTTAATTCATACTCAAAAAATACAAGTACAAAGAATAAAATATCCAACTGAAAATCACCACTGGGGGGCTGATGTGTGCACACATGCAGGCTGTGTGCGTAATTGTATGACTGTTCAAATCCTTTGGAAAATAGTGTGGCTGCTTGTCAAGATCTAAAGCAAAAGGACTGAGATTTCAAAACAGAAATACAGACTCAAACAATCCCTTGCCTATTGAAATAATTTGTCCTTGCCTCAGCTGCAGGTCTCGTTTGATTTTTTTTTTTTTTAAGCAATAGTTTGATGCTTTTGCTTCACAGTACTACAAAACAAAACAAAGGGAACTTTTTAAAAGTAGTGAAGAACTAATTTAGTCATGTCTGACTTAGGATATTAGAACAATGCAGCTCTGCTAGTGGTCAGTCTTCAAGAAGACAAGAGCAGCATTACCAGGTCAGAACAAAAGACCACAGAGGTGTCCCTGGCACTGGTCAGCAGGAGGTGAAAATATAATATAAGAAGCAGAATATGTTTTACTGAAAGAGTCAGAGCATTAAATATTTTAAATGAGAAGAATTGTTTACAATGGATTTATTGTTCAGTTTGACCTCCGTAATTGGTTTGTTCCTTGTTTCATTGAGCTCATCTGTCTCACTCCCTTGTGCAAGACTGAATTCCACAGGAACTCTGCTGGGATGGTATGAATCCGTTTCAATTAAAACATTACCACTGATGATGTTCAGCTTGCCAAGAGAGATGATAAGTACCAATTTGAATTGGCATGCTTCACTACCGAAACAAAGGAGAGTTTTCTGTGACACAAACTGGGAGAGAAAGCAGACACATTGCAGTTCTTATTCAGTTTAGGATTACTTGGGAGGATTCGTTTTCCTCTTTCCCCCCTCCTCCTCCAGCCTCCTTCAGTCCCCAGATGAGTCTCGTGTCAAGAAGAAAGTCTCATGACAGAAGAAACTGGAGTGTTATCGCTACAGGGGACTCGTCTAAAAAGTAATTAAACCGCTCAACCAGAACTCTTATTACCATTTTCCTTCACAACTTCATCCAGAAAACACAAAGAGTGAACTCAAAGGTAAAACATCAGAAACATCTCATAATGCTGTTACATTCTTATGCTGGATATTATTCCATTTATATCCAAGGTATGTGTGAGGAAAAGCTGCTATTTGAGGATCAACTCTCTTACTGCAGGAGTCATTAAAAACCACCAGATCATTGCGATAGTTTTCTCTTTGAACATACTGTGCTGCTGGCACAGTCTTACAGTAGATTCTTCAAGTGAGAGAAGAGACAGTGAGACTGTGCTCTGGTGCTTAAGGGCTAGGCAACTGAACTCTGCCCAGTGAAGACAGTAGTTCCATTCACACAAATAGCTACGGCTTGCCAGGTGCTCTTTATCTTTTCCAGGACTGTTAATGACAGGTGCATTATGATAGAAATTCCAAATATTCTTTTTGAAACAAAGTGTGAACCACACACACACACACACATACAAATAATCGTTTAAGAGAATTCATTGATTTATCATTGGGAGAAAAACCTGATCTGGGTTATTGACACAGTCCATTTTGGAAGTGGAATTCAAACTGTACAGTTGTAACCATGTTTCATGTGGTAATACATATCACTTCCTACAATCCCTGAGCTAGCTGCTGACATGGTCACTGGGATGGAATATGATGGATGAAATGAACTGGTTTGAATCTTTATAATTCAAAATATAAACAAATTCAAACTTGTAACTCTGTGTTAGGGAATATTAGAGCTGTCATTTCTGTTATATTAAAGCCATTCAAAAAGGGAATCACTTCTTTTCTCTTTCCAATTCTAACTCAAGAAATATTTCTCTCAGATACTCTTTGTTGCATGCTGATGGAAACCACAAAGAGATTCCATTTGCCATGGGCATTTTTGCCTGTGTCAGTCAGGCAGCCAGACAGTTGTGCTCGGTGATAAGTTGTGCTGTTCCTGCACTCACCTCAATTCTTCCCTTGTCCTTCCCCCCAGCTGAGCAGAGCTAGCAGCTGGGTGACCCTGTCCTGACAGGACAAACATAGGGTTCTCACTCCTTTTCCATTCATTTTATTAATGCCTCATGGAAATGCACTAAGGTTGAAGACGTCCTTTATGACACTTAGTGGCTACTGAATTATGCAAAGACTTAATGAATGAGGGAAATGTGTGTTTTGAACAAGTTGGTGGGTAAGTGGCCCTTGACCCAGAATAACAGGATCTTTTTTTACATGTTTGCTGGGTTTTCCATCAAACAGGCTGGAATTGCGAAGCAATTGGGAAAGGGAGCAGAGAGAAGGATTGTGGTGTGTGTTACCCAGAGCACATGAAACAACCAAACTATCAGATGCATTGGCTATGTTTTATAAGAAAATTCTAGGGAATTAGAGTGATTCAGTTCTGAAGATTGGGAATAGGCATTGCTCTCCCACAGCCTTAGAAGCAGCACAGTTGACAGTGATTTTGCCTTTTCAATTATGGGAGGCTGAGAGTACAGTCTGCTGTGCTATGGCAGTCTTCAGCTGAAAGGTCCTTCTTGGGATTCGTTTTCATTGATCCCGGATTAAGGAAACAACCAACCCAGTTACTGAATCCTAGATCTATACGATATCCCCAATAATTTCCTTAGGCCTGCACCTGCACTGTCTCTGACTAAACAGAAACTTGGCATATCATGGGCTTTGACCTCAGAACCAGTATAAAGAATGCACTAGATTGTGTCTTTTTCTATGTATACAGTTCCCATCAAATCGCTTCACAGATATCAGTGTCTACAGTAATTATAAAGGTGCCTTCTCCAAATGATATGCAGCTTATTCACTTCACTATGTCTCATCATTTTTACCTTTAAACTTTGTCATAAATTAGATCATTTTGTGTGGGAGAAATTACTAGTGACAAATGTGACATGTAATACAATTGTTTAATCTGTTTTCCAAAAGTGAGCTCAAGTTGCTCAGATATTATTCATACTTATTTGCAAATGGATTGAATTATTTTTCTTCTGAGGTTATTTGTTTGTTTACACTTATTTATAATGAATTCCCTTTCACCCATCTGTCACCTGAAAGGAACCTCAAAATAGGTGCTTTCTGTGACTTTGAGATCCTTTTGTAATGCCAGAGTGGTGAAAAGAGGCCTTAAGGTAAATGACAATAAAGTGCTACCTCTGTTTGCCGTTCATCATTCACTGTTTCTTACTTGTATTGTGTGACTTGTCAAATGCATTGTTTCTTTTCAATGAATGAGGAATTAGAAGGTTTGAAGCAGGAGAATAACAAAGATGTTCAGTAAATAAAGCACTTCTCTTTTGCCACTCACCCTAAACAGGAGGTGGAAATTGGCATGTTCGAAGTGCTAAACCAGAAAGGAGCAGCAGGGTAGCCCATACAACAAAGCAGAAACTGAGACATACTTTATGTCAACTCCTGAAAGACAAGTGATGAGGAAAACTGTGCCCAACACTTGGGATAAATGAGAGACAGAACTGAAGTAATCAGGAATGAATGAGTCCCATAATTATCACGGTTAACAATCCGTTCTGTTCTCTTTCTCCCTTGGCCATACATTTTAAGTGAAAAGCTGGATTTCTGGAACCAGAGGAGACAGAGGTTTACCCTGTACTGGGAGAAAAGAAGATTCATTCTCATTCCTTGCCCCTATTGGAATGAAAATGGATCCTTAACACTGCGCCAATGACAACCAGTACTGAAGAGAGAAAATTTGAATAGCTCTACTGCTTTCATTATAGCAAGAATAAGCCTCTTTTCTCTTCGGTTGGGAAAAAAAAATCCTTAAGTAGAACTCAAAACAAACTAAAAGCTTAAACCTCAAAATGCCTCTTTCTGCTAAAAAATCTTACAAGTGTTTTCCATTTGTAAAACAAAAAGACATCAGAAAAGATTTCCAACAAAAATAAATAACGACTTCCAATTTTAAAAATTCCTCTTTCTTTTTTAACTTTTCCAGGAAAGTAATTTCAGGTTTAAGTTGTATCCAAAAGGCTTGCAATTTTATCAATAGCAGAGGAAGCTACACTGAAGAGATAAAATTTTAATCCATTCTGCACTTCTCTATAATAGATTTGTTTATAGAACCTTTATGAGGTAATAACACAGTCTACTTCACAACAGTTGTAGTTTCATGGTAGATACCAACATAAGGCCTTCAGAAATTGTATTACTACAGAGCTCTTGGAAGATACCATTGACTACCACTACTCTCCACTTTAGAGGACTTGTTATTTTTAACTTTTTGTCTCATTCTTTTCTGGCTGCTTTCTTAATGGTGATCAAAGTAATTTTGGAATTCATGATGCATAGCAACATTTCTGATAAACACAGTTTCCTTAAGAACATTCATACATAGGTTTCAGGTGACAAAAAATAAATTGCCTGTCTCAGCAAACTACCTAATAAAGTGGGTTTTCTTCAGTGAATTTAAATAGGGAAAAAAGTGGAATTATCCAGATCTAGTCTAAACTAGCTCTGTCTAAACTGTAACAAAACCTCCACAATCACGCAATCGTACTTTCTATTTTGTGCTAAAATCATAGTAAGTTCAACGCTTTTTTAGCACAAATATCTACTGATACCTTTCTCAAAATACCTGAGGATAGCTTTAACTCTTTGATCCCACATTTGCAGTACGATCACCACTTAAAACGCTACAATGTCATCAGTGCACTCTGCACTCCAGTCCTGTAAAAAAAAAATGGAGGAAGATATGGAGATAAAGTTGTCATTTCAAACCCTGTTCTACAGTGAAGTCCAAATATGTTTGTAGCGAAAGTAAAATCAGGCTTTCTTTTCTGTTACAGCACGAGGTTTCTGGTGTCCTTACTAATGTCATCTTCCTTTTATTTCACATCCTGAGCTCATGACTCGCTACCAGTTGGGAGTTTCATCTCTTCAGCTGAGCTTGCACTAGTTTTGTCTTCTATTATGAGCTAGCTGAGGTAACACCCCTTTCATTTAGAACCTCCATATTAGAAGAGTATTCTGATGCTGGTCTCAAACGCAGTTCTAGGTCTCCCCTTTATAAATGGCAGTGGTTTAGGGTCTGCAGAAATTCATTCAAACAGTGCTTTTCACTGGTGTTTTAGCATATGAACACTCAGGTACTTTAGCATTTTTAACTCAAGCCAGGACGCTTCCCAATCACACACTTCAAAAAGAGTGAGTTGAGGCCTGTGCAAGTATTCCCACCAAGTGACTGCCTGCAATGAAAGAGAGCCTTAGAGCTTGTGTCTGCTACAACAATATACAGCTGTTCAATTCAATTTCAGTATGCTGGTGAAAATAGCTAAGTGTGGGATCCCAAGCACTTGTAAAAGTATTCAAAAAAAGAGAGAAGGATTCACATGCAAAAATGCTTACAGGAGACTCCAAGACAATGAACAATGGATGGATTCCTCACCCCACCACACTTTGTTCCACTGTAAGATGTCCTTCCTTCCTGGAAGAGAGAGTCCCTTTTCCCCATCCCTGGCAATGATGTAATGTGGCACGATAATGTCTTGGCTATGCCCCTCCCGCTGATCTGGGCCTGAACCCACAACACCCTCCTTCTTTCTTAGCTTTTATTGCTGACCAGATGTCATATGGCATGGAATGTCCTTTTGGTCAGGTTGGGTCAGCTGTCCAGGCTATGTCCCCTCTCAAGATCTTGCCAGCCCTCAGCTGCTGATGGGGGAGGAGTGTTGCTAACACAGCACTGATGCTGTGCCAGCACTGCTCAGTAGTACCCAAAACAACGGTGTGTTTTCAAGACTTTCCTAGCAAAGCATAACGCTGTTAGGGTTGCTCTGGGGAAAATAAATTCAGTTTCAGCCAGAATCAATGCACTGATTCAGCAGGATCATTTGGTGTCAAAAAGTTCTGATACTGAAAAAGTCTCAAAACCACAGTGAGGGGTTAAAGAACCATACACACACACAGATGCAAAAACAACCAGGAATAAATAGTTTTTGTGATAGAGCTACAGTAAAATAACACTTGAGACTTTTTGGCTTTTCTGAAGTCATTTTAATGAAACTGCATCAGAAGGATAAGGTATCAAAATTTTTCTGTGTAAACAGTTATTCTCTGTTGTTTACACAGACCACAGGGAATGTCAAAAGTCAGTCTGAAAAATGAGTAAAACTCATTTCAGAAGCAAATGCAACTGACATATAGGCCTCTGGTAAGAGGTCAAGAGAACTGTTGTTTGTGGTCTCCAGACTAAAGGAAATCCCTTCTTCCAGCGGAATAACAGGTCAGACTTCTTCTCAGTGTCCTTGTGCTGAAATGAACTAATCATGTAGGTATAGGTGAAGAAGTGGCAATACAAGACTAAAGAACATATACTCATCAAATGAAACAAAAGCAGTTAGGCAATGGTTATTCAACATATCTGTTTGTAGAAAAATAGTTGCTCTTGGAACTGAAATGCCAGCTCTGAAGAATTAAGATTTCATCTTCTCAAACTTTCACAAGTAGCTGGATCAGTGCCCACATAGGCTAGGTTTGCTGACAAACATTAATTTTAGAGTTAAACTTATTTCTATTGCTATAAAGGTCTGCTTGACCTGCACACAAGGCAGGGCAGCAGATAGATATAGCTCAACGGTAAAGAAAATCGGTGTTCTTTTTTAGAAGTATTATTTAGAAGGTAATAATTGGCACTTATTATAAGCATTGGTCTGGCTTTGCTGGAAAAGATGTAAACACAGGCAGGAGTTTTGTGAGTTTTCCACATTTGCCCCAGAATGCCTTTGAACTGACCTGGAAAGTATTTTCGTCTCTTTCCTTGGCCTGTCTTCTGAGAGTGCCAGTTGGGGCACCAATTAGTACCTTTTTGGCAGTGCTTTTATGTGACTTGCACAGCTCTCTAGGAGGCTTGGGGCTAAGATGGAAGAAATGTGCTTAATAAGGATGGAGAGAGAAGCTGAATGGAATGCAAGTGCCTTCTTTTAAATGTCAGCAGCTCAACTACTCGCATGGATATCTATGATAAACACCTGTCATGGCTGTTACTACCCTACAGATAATTACCAAAGCTTAGATTTCCGTTTTTTTCAGGTTCTAGATTATAAATACTGCTTTTCATTTACCCATCCATATTCTCCTTTCAGCACTGTAAATATCCTTCTATGCCAAATAGTGAAAAATACAGTTTAAAACAGTGTGAGGAACACCCTCCTTTTTTATCTCACTCCATTTACTTCCCACCTCCAAACTTAATCTTTTCCCCAAAAGAGGACAGGAAGATGATTTTTGCAGAAATTGAATTCAGTGTCTCCTTCATTGCACAATTTAATTACTATTCACATGATTTAATAGACACAGGACTCCAAAAACTGATTTATTACATTATTATTCTATTGTGATTATAAAAGATGTGGGTGTATTCCTGAAAATTTAAGGTAAGTGTGGATATCAACTCTGTTACTGAGTGTGACAAATGCAGAGAGCTTTTGTTTCAGCAGTGAAATGCTGTTCCATGATAGTATTTCCTACCTTAGAGTTTCACCCAGCCTGTGATATTTTGCCATAATAATTCCAGCCTGTATTTGCAGCACAGGACTCATGGAGTTGAAGCCAATCCGAGACCTGCACATTGAATGATTAACTCTTGAGGAAAGCATAATGCAACAAATTAATAAAAGTATAGGGGTACTATGCCAAGAAGTTGGTGGTCTCAGTCAAGTTGCTGATACACAAGTTTCCACATTAAATAACACTACCAGCAACAACAGCTCTGTTACAAACCCTAACTGAGATTAATAAATGTGGGGAAAATTACCCTGAGAGTAGGATAAACTTTCAAGGAATAGGATAGGATAGTCCTATCCTATTCCTTGAAAGTTTAAGGAATTCCTACTATTCCTAATATTCCTACTATTCAAGGAATAGTAGGATATTTTCAAGGAATTAGAGGGGGGAATTCTCCACTACTGTTTTTATCCTGTAAATATAGACAGGACTAGAGTCTGAAGGGCAGTCAGCTTGGCACCTTTCCTGCACCGTCCCTGAGTCCTGCATTGAGCTTATTTATTTTTAAATCATCATATACGTAAGGTTTCCCTTCAGAACATTTTACCTGTAATATTTTACAAACATGAAAGAGACAAGAGAAGCTAAGTTACTTTGTCTTGATATAAATCAAGAGTAGTAGTGAAGAAATTGTGAAATAAGAAGGGAGCAAGAGTTTTCAAGAAACAAAGCTTGTCAAAAAGTGGGTAATTTCTGCAATTGTAATTGTTAGAAGAACACTAAAAAAGGAGAGTAGGAGGTATAAAAAGGTACAAATATTAGGTGCAAAAGTTATCAGGTAAAGAAGAAACTTATATAAAACTTAGCAGAAGATTTAGAACAGCATATCCAGGTTAATCCTGAGAATGTTTAAGAGCTATCTAGTTTCTCAGTCTTTTATAATTACTGGAATTATTTATATAGTTAGAGAGGTATGCCAGCACTATCTGTCTACAGACAAGATCATCTGAAATAGTAACTGACAAGAAGTAAAAATTTTGCTTGAGAAAGGCAGACAAAGATTCGTGAACTTTCCCATTGTATTTCCAAGGTAATATTCTCTTCTTAGTAGAGATATGGTGACGCCTGAAATCTTCCTGGCAACTGCACAGCATAAAAGATTCAACATTGCTCAGGACTGCAAAACTGTAAAACTTCCAAAATCGGTTTTACCACTGACATACAATACGGATTCACAACTCATCACTTACAGTTACAGAAAGCACAAAAAGTAAGATCAGACTGAGTTCTTCCAGTTCTTATGCAACGGGCTGCTCAGATAGGCCAGATTAGCCTGCCTAGTCTGAAGCCATTCGGCTCAAAGCTGTGATGGATGGGGACACATTATGGACCAGTTTATTGTCCATCTGTGCTTATTAATGATAAAGGCATAGTAAGTAAATTACCCATGCTGTGAAAATGATCTTGGTAATGGCAATTGCCTCAAATTAAATGGAAGTACTAAGATTATAATTCTGAGAATAACTAATTTTCATTTTTCTGGTCATATAAGCACATTATTTCTGTAAAGAAAAATTAAAATTGTTCAGAAAAAAATGAAGGCCTTTTTATTTTACCTAACAAGGAAAATGAATGTAGAACAAAATAGTTTTGCGTCATCCTCAATATTTCACCTCATTTTTCTTCATTAATATTTTATGGAATTGCCCCCAGAATATTTTATTTTAAAAATACTAGAATTCAAATATTCTTGAAAATTTTTCTAAATCTTGTCAAAACTATTAGAAACTTTCATTTAGGAAAAGAAGGACCTCAAATCTTGAAGAACAAGTGTCCCAAGCTTTAGAGTTCCTATAGTTATATTCCCTCACCATGGGAGACTTTAGATGATCTCTCTGTAGTATTTCAATAAGTTTGATCATATGGTGTCTGTAACTACATCCTAAAATACCTGGGCTTTCAAATCCTTCCCCGCTGTGCTGTTGTGAAATTTAAATGTATTCTGTAATGCTGTTGGTCTTTCACTTGCATGTTGTCATCAAGAGTTCCTTGCACCTGGGCACCACACATAGAAGGATGCAGAAAACTTCCAAAGAGTAACATCAAAAACCCCTGCACTGAGATACACTTGCTTTCGAAGCTGTTAAAGACAAAAAGATAGGTTGAGGTGAGATAAAAGAACATGGAGAGAGATCTACTGGATAGCAGGGAATGACTTCACCTCTAAGGGGCTGCTTTCCATGATTGCAACAAACTTGTTTTGAAAAAGAAGGTATGTTATGACTGATACACAGAGATCTTATTCTTTCTTCATTATTCCTTTTAGAATTACAGAAACCTTAATTATGATCAGGATAGTTACAGATTAGGCATGGTTAAAAATACATGAAGAGATATGGAGGATATTCACAGAGTTCAGCCTAACGAGTTTAATTATGTGGATAAATTAGGAATCACAGCCCAGCAAATCTACACTTGCTTGCTCTTTCAGGGGACAACAGAGCACTCAGCAGACCCCACTTATACAGTCAATGGGTTCTACATGCCAATTCTCCAAGAGCCTCATACTAAAGTCAGTGAGACTGCACATGGGTTCAGAGGTGTGTATTAGTTATCATTCAAGAAAAGTGTAAGGCTTAGCATCACATGCCAGCTAGCGGTAGGTTTTACTTCAGTTTATAACTGGAAATACCTGATGAAAGAAATCTAGCAGTAGAAATACGCTATTCTCAGAAGATCTGTGTATCTTTCCCTGGCAAGATTATTTTTGAGCAGGGGAATTACATCTTTACTAGAATGACTTATTGGAAAACATTGCTCTAAATTTGAGAAAGTGAGACAATAACTGGATGTAATTAATAAAACAGGAGAAGGAGAGACTTAAAGTACCTTACTGTCTAGTTATATGCACAGTTTTATTGTACTGAAATACAGAGTGACATATTTGCTACAGCTAGGACTTCCAAAGACTCCCTAAAGCACATGACTTTCAGTAAGCTCAGGATAGTTCAACATCCTCAAACACCTTGAAAAAACTCCAGATTAAACAAACCAGTAAGCATCATTTGAAGGAGAAATTCTGATTCTACCATTCTTTCCAATATTCCACTCTTAGCTTCTCATCTACAAAGCATTTGCTTTTGGACTGTACAGAAGGGAACCACTGTCACAAGGAGGTTGATCTCTGTCAGGGGTACATACAGTGGAGCTGTGAACAGAGTCAGAATAAGAAGGGAATACAGTAGCCTACAACAGAGACACCTGGGGTTCTGACTGTAAACCAAGGAAAGCCACCTTTGTTGCATTCATAAGTTAACATACTAGGGCTATTGATTTACACTCACTTTAGCACTCATTTTAGCCCTGGTTTGCAACCACAAAGAGTTACTCTTTCAAAGAGAACTCAGTCCTGTTTTCCTTTGTGTGCAAGTGCAAAATGTCACATGCAAATAGATAGATAAAGTAGTTTTTGATCATCCGAGTAGGCTTTGGCACATATATATATTTTATCACTAGTGCAAGCAGATGAAAATGCTCAAAACTTACACAGGGAAGAGCTGTGGGGCTCTGGGGTTTTGCCCTCCCCTCAGACAGATTACCCACAAAAAGATATTTTTGAGTACATTTTGAAATTTGTCTAAATGTGTGTCTGGGCAGTATTTTACATGACATGCAAGCTTACCCTTTTTTTTCCCTCCAACCAAATATAAGCTCACTCTGCAATATTACAATCTGGCCAGACGACATGCAGCCTGTTCACATGGGCCTCAGCCTAAACCAACATAAAGTCCTAACAGGATCTGATAGTTCACGACCAACACCAGGCCAGCAGAATCTATACAATTGCAAGCTTACAGCTGGCACCTGCCTGATCCACACAGAGTTCACACAGTCAAAGTCTGTATCTGCCTCACAAATATCGTGTTGGCAGAGTCTGAGAGACTCAGCAATTGAATAATGTAGCCAATTCATCTCTCAGGTAGCTAATGCTAGATAAAAAATGCTGCAGTCACATGATAGAAAATGCTTCTCCCTCACTCTGTCAGCTGTGTGAGTATAAACTCACTTTGTCATCTCATACTAGCTTAAAACACTTGGGTACATACTGGCAGGTTTTTTGCTGGATCGCAAGACTTCTGCCTTCCCACAGCAACAATAAACCTGATATAGAAGCATAAAAATGGCAAACACTGCATTTCACGTCCTTTGAGTAATCTGTCAAAACAAATCTAAGTTCACTTCTGAGCTGGTTCAAATTTCTGATGCTGGACAATGCAACACAATCCAACACTGTTCAGTCTTAAAGACTGCAGAGCCTTGCTTCACCGTCAGGGTGAGATTTTGAAAGGGTGCCAGTGTTCTGCTAATTCTTTAGCAGGTGAAGTCGCTAGGAATTATACTACTAAAATCACAGCAGATAGCTTTTACAGATTCTGATCTCTTGCCTCTTAATTTGTTAGATTCAAACACCATGCAAAATTAAGTGTTCTATAAAAGGCTGCATTTTGAACAGCAAGCAACAAATATGAATATAATCAAAAAGCTGTACTGACATAAAAAGGCATTATCTTTTCCAGATAAACTACAGTTTAGTCCTTATTTTCTACATTTTATGTAATAGAGTGAATGTATACAGCAGGTAAGATAGCTGACCACTAGTAATAGAGCTCACTACAATGGTTTAGAGAAGTCTGTTCCCCAAACACTGCAGTGAGGGAGCTATGTCCCTCAAAATTATGTCTACAACCACTGGCACAGATGTGTAGACACATCTAAGCTAAAGAGAAGGGAACTTAGATGAAAGGGCACATCTTAAACCCATCTCATCTCTGGGGCTTCCTTCCTGTATTACAGGCTCTTGATGGACAACTTTTCATCTTCTTGTGGTGGTTAACATCAAAACCTAGAAAAAGTGATTCTTTCTTCCAACAAGATGGTGACAGTACAGTGTCCTTCCCTGAGATAGGATAACTCAGTGGCTAGTGTGTGAAGTCAGGGACTACTAAATTCAGACTCTTCCACCATCTGGGAAGACTCAGACCTCATCTCACCACTGTATAGGCTATCCTGGTGTGAAGGAGACACTTTCAAATAATTTTGATTCAGTCTGGAAGAATACATGAATACTCTCTGGTAGCTTGGAACAGGGTAGTGGTGTATGAGCACAAAGCAAATGCCACAGTCTGCATAAAGGCCTCTTTGAGAAGCAAAGTCCCAAGTTATACTTCCTGCTGCACTTACATTTTCTGGTTTTGTATATTGTCCATTCTGAACTAAACAGCCTCTGAAAAGAATCACCGGTCACACAGATGTTTTTAAATTTACTCATTTTTCTTTCTCTGGTCTCAGTTTAATAAATCTGTCACCACAGTTTGTAAGCGCTCATTCTATTTCTGTAGTTTGATTCTCTCTATTCATGTTCTTTTTCACAAATGTATAGTAATCTCTTGACACACACACATTGGAAGTTAATCTACAAATATTTTCTCCAGGAGAAAATTATGAAAAATTTCTGTTTCTTTTCAGAAGCCAAAGTGGGTTTTTTCTTGCTTTTGTTTTCTTTAAGCATGTACAGGAATCTCTTTTACAGTTTTTCAAAATCCTATTTGCTTTTCAATATAATGTCATGGATTTGACTGTATCTTGCAACATCAAAGCCTACAAAGCAGGTTACAGAGGAAAAGGATTTGCCTTCTTGGAGTTCTTCCCAGAAGACAAAATTCTCATATCCACTGTGTGCTCTTCTAAATTTCCTACCTGTCATCATTAAATGTATGTACATTTATGAGTCAGTGTCAGGATGTAAATGAGAACCTAACTCCTTTACCTGTGGATCTAGCTACTGAATTTGAAAAAGAAACAAACAAGCAAACAAAACAAATAAAAAAGAAAGCATATATAAGAGAATATATCTTTTTTATTGCATTCTAAATATATGTAGCAATATTTATGTTTGATAAATTAAAATAGAGATAATAAGACATATACATTCGCTACACTAACTGGAAAACCTACTTAAAGGTTTATTGTACCCTTACAGTAGGTCCCCATTAACTTTTTAGTTCAGTTTATGAGCACATCTTCAAGTGTGTAGCCTTTGTGGAGCTGCCTCTGAGCACATGAACTCAATTCCTGTTAAAGGAAGTCAAGCTATGGGATGTACCAAAGAAAAGAAGCTTTGTGTGTTTCAGTTATTCATGGACACTCAGCAGGACCAAAAGCGAGAGCAGGTGTGAAGCAAAACCTCACCAAAACAAAACCCAGTGTTAAACTTACATTGTGAACACCAGGACTACCCCACTTACTCTTTTATCATCCTTACTGTGCTGCAGTTCTTTTTAGAGGGACATGGCAATATGAATCTCTGAATCTCCTCCAGGAGAGCCCTTCTTTCTCCTCTGAAGAGAAATTAATAAACCGGCTGAGGCAACTAACTCAAATACAGGAGACTTGTTGAAGCAAGAGTATCTCCCATCGTCAAGTCCCACTCATACTGCATCAGGTTTTACAGCAATAGATGGGAAAGTGATATTTAGATACAAGACCTGACAAAAGAAATCCTCTCAAAACAGATGAATCTCCTCTATTACACTCATGAACAAATAATTCAATTATTCATCTCAAGATAAATGGAGGTTTCACTTCTTGTTATACTGTATGTAGTTATCTGGAGAGCACCTGCTGGAAAGAATCCTGGAGATTGGTTTTTTGTTTTTTTTTTTTAAGGCAAGCTAATTTTATAATCAGTAACAGCGATTTATTTTATTAGTTAAACAATTTTAATATTGTGGAATGATATATTTTGAAGAATAAGTTTTCTGCATGGAGGCCAGAATACTTCACTTCAATGTGGACTGAAACATGCCTCATGGGCTCCTTGTTACACTCTATACTGGAGCAAGGTTGGAAGCTGGCTTTTCTTATTCCATAGATGTTGTCTAAAGTGAGAACTAGGATGATGAAGCTGATTGAGAAATACAGTATGAAAAAAGGAAGATTTAAAACAAAATAATTTTTATTCACCTCCCGGCCAAGATTCTGATTCCCAGGTCATTATTTGTTTGCTTCTGAATTGCGTCTAGACACAATTACTATCATCCTGCAACATTTCACAGAATTTTTCAGTTTCAACAGAGCAACTAAATAGACTTTTAACTGGAGAATATACTGTAGTTTTCTTTAAAGATTCAATTGGCTTCACAGTATACAGGTAATGAGCTATCTAAAAGTGTATCAGTGAAAAGAGCTCATTGTGCTGTATCTTATCCTATCTGTAAATGAGTCTTTAAAAGCTGTGATCACTATCTCTATACCATCCTATAACAAAAGGATACATTGGCACCAAGCAGCAAGAAAAGTATTAAGTTGAAATGTTAGAGGAAAAAAGCTAGTTAATTGATACATGGATTTCTCAAGACGATAGCTTCTGCTTGAAGAAAAATAAATCTTCTGTCACGAGGATAAAAAAAGCCATTTAAATCCAGACAGAATGTAATGGCACCAAAACATTGAAAAGTCTTCTTTTGAACCTCGTTTCTGTAATAGACAAGTACACTTCCCACTGGTCTTCACTTAATATACTCAGTAGTAAAGTACAGAAAGAACTGGCTCATCACTGTCATGAATTTGCCAATTTTAAGAAAAACATGGTGAATATAAATGCTTTGTGTCTGTTGTTGTTCTCATTCCTCTACTCGTCTCACAATGGCAGGTAACTATCTACTTCTCTCCTATGGATTACCATTGGGAATTTTATCTTTCAGAGAGTAGAAACATGCTGGAAAATGATTTATTTCTCATCAAACAGCTAAGGCAATTTAGAATCCCCAGATAAGGGAAGGAATTCCTGCAGTCCTTCCAGAAAGATTCCAGAGTTGTTGAAATATTTAAATAAGAAAACCAAATTTCCAGTCAGCTTGCATGGACTGTGAAAAGAACACAGTCTGATACTAAAAGAGATGTCCTCCCACCTGGGTGGTTATGTATTGGAACACAGAGGAAGGCTTGACTGCACATTTTTAAGAGAGTCAAAGTAGCCATCATCTCACATTCAAATAGTTCTTTGAAGTATCTTAACTCATGGTGTGCCTTGCAGGTGATAACATCTCTATTTCTTTTCAGAGTTACTTATTCATCTGTCATTGCAGATGTTGGTGATAGACAATTCACATCCCCAAGGTCATGGGAGTAAGTGACCTTTTTGCTGACTCTTCCATGCATTGCAAGATAATGCTTAAAGGGTTAAGCTGGCTTTGTATGGATCGTCAGTGACATCCAGTGGCTATTCAAGGTGATCGCAGGTGTGTGATGCCAATCCAGAGTCCCACTGTAGTGGAGTGATACGAACTGAAGAGGACGTTAACTAGCTGACTATGTTCCTTGATCTGGTTGATCTCATATGCTGTGAAAATTTTAATTATTGATTTTTTTTTGCAATATTATTATAATTAGCTGCAAATTTTTCTTCTGTGGAGCCCAGTTCTTCCAAGCATACCTTGTCTATTCTGTCACCACAAGTAGAAAATGGAATTGCCCAGAAGATGCCTCTTATGTCAAGAACATATAATAAGCAAAAGGAAAATCATATGAGGAGAAAGGGAAAGAAAAAGGAAAAAAATACTTAGACCCCATGACTCTACATTCCATTGTCTAAACTACGTGGTGAACAGGAACACCAGTGTTGAAACAAATGATGGATGGTTTTTATTTTGTTACTTCATGGTATTTAATTCAGTCCATGTCTTAAATCTCTTCTTCTGTTCGCAACCAATGAGACATATTCCAGGTTTAGACCTTAAATGATCAAACCAATTTTCTAGCACAATAACACCCATTTCTTACTTTATTCTGCTTTAAATGAAAAACAGTTACTTTGAAATCCTTTTTTCTTTTGTCTTTCCCAATTTCCGTTTCAGTTTCACTCTACGTAGACTGGGTTTTCTTCTTATATCTGCATATTATTCCCACATAGATCCTACGCAGTTTGAGGATCTAAGTTACAACCGCGTGTGTGTTGACCTTGATAACTTCTCAATCTCCACTAAAACTTTAAACCTTTTTTCTAGCTATTCATGCTAGCTCATGTTTTCCATCTCTAGTGTACATATTTATGAGCTATATGAATAAGATGCAAGTCTCCTCCTATGTTTGGTGACCTCTCTGTGTACAGAGATTTATAAGCTTGTTACAGGCTCTGGCTAAGGAACTGTCCTGTCTACCCAATATTCTGCCTGGTCACCACCAAATAGGTACATTGCAATGTATGCTCCAAGCAAACCAGAAAACTTTCCAGCTCACCTAGCCTGTGAATTAAAACCACATTTCATTGTCTTCTTAATCGTTCAACATAAAGAAACCCAACAAAACCAAGCCAAAAAACCCAAAAAAACCCCACGCATATCTTGGTACTATAAATAATTCACTCGTTTATTCTCTAGATAATCATCACTAGCATTTTTATAAAACAATGCAGTGCTCAGTAGCATAAAAAATGTAGAACTTCAGGTTATCACACACTAAATAATCTTCAAATCACACTAAATATTTCTACCTCATCCACATTTAGCCATCAAAGCCCATGTACCTCAAAACACAGAGATTTTATCCAACCAGAATCTTTTTTAATAAAGGCCAGATACCAAAATTTGGTGGTTTAATATCTGGCCAACAGCCAATGAAATACTAAGTGTTATACCATTTTAATATATAAATAGTAATTTATTTAAAACTAGAATATCATGTAACAATGTATTTCTAATGCATCCATGAAATAATTTGTTTTCTTTCCATGTACAAAATACTCTAAAGACTGGTTGTTATAACTTAACCCAAGAAACAATAGGCAAATGCAGAAATACAGGACAGCACATGGAAGTTATACTGATCAGCATGAACACTTTTCTGTAACAGAAATATTTTCCTCTTTTACTTTCCTGATGCTGTCAGGGTACACCAAAAAAAGTTTCTTCCCTTGGCTGCAACAATGTATCTTCCTACTTCACATATACAGATTCAATTTCTAAGCAATTAAGTTAATACAGAAATCTGATCAATTCATCATCATCATCAGGGCAGTGCATACTTCACATATATAACCGGATAAAGGAAAATTATTAAATTGCTACACTAAATCACAAGGTTAGAATACATACTAAAATGGACAAAATGTAACAAGAGAGAAAATAATTCTTCATTTCAGTGGCGTGATTATTTTACTTAATATATTGAGAGATAACATTTTACTTTTAGTAGTAATGGTTATCTGCAGACCTACTTTTAAGGGAGACGGTAAAAAACATTCACACAGCTTTTAAAATACTAAACATAGGTTTAGAAATTGATTAGGTCATACGAATGCATCTGTAAGGCAGAACTGTCTAAGGGAAAGAAATACATGTAGATTAAGGGAAAGAAATAAACACAGATCATTAAAACTCATTAAATATTTTTTGCCAGGCATTTATATGCTGTCTCTCAAGTTCTCCTAAATATTTGCTTTGAATTGATTCTAAAACCTAAACATCTTCACTAGTACTGAATGAGAAAAAAAAAAAGTTATGTAAAATAGATGGCACAACTTCAAATCACAATTGGAAACACTCTCAAAGGCTTCCAAGGGATGAAACAGCATCAGATGAGGGAACCTCAGGGATCCTTTACAAAGATGTCTGTTCTTCAATCACTCTTTAAATTGAGTAAAGTAAAATTTTGTGACTTGAGCCAAATGTGAATTACCTCTCATCCTAACAAAAGCAGGGCAAAATTTTTCTCTTGTATCCCTTTTTATTTCCTTTTTTCAAACATTAAGTAAGTTTTTTCCATAACAAAAGCAGCTCAAAACGTGTACAAAGTTCTCTGTAACAATGGTGCATTAGTGACAAATCCCATGTTTTTTAAGCAGAAAGAAATCTACATACATAATTACTGTCTTCTGCATTCAGCACCTTACTGCAAAATAAGAGGATAAGTGTCAAAATCTACTCAGAAGTTTCTAAATTGTTTGGTGAAAAATGTGATGCTTCACTAATTAGGAAAATCTATACTCAATTTACTTCCCACCGCCACCTCCCCCAAGCCCTGAGGGTACAGATTATTATGTCATAGCAATTTGTTCAAGCATATTGAGTTATAAACTCATAAGAGTTCCATTTGTCTGTTATTCTGATCTCCTTCATAACAGGTCTGTCCATGTCACGTATGGATTCCTATGGCTACAGTAAGCATTCATATATATTAAAGACCAGAATGTGCCTTCCTGACTGAGTTCATTAAAGTTACCCCATACAAGCGACTCTCAATGCAAGGAAAAGTGAGATGGCACTCCATGGGCTTGATTTACCATATTTCTCTAGGTTTTCTTGTGACTAAATTCCATCTCTAAGGTCCCTTGTGAAAACAGAGGGCAGATTCTGCTGCCAAGAAAAGGAAAAACAATCTCTAATTTGTCTCTCATGCCTGACCCTTCTACTGAGACATGCATTCATCTTCATTCACAGCCCAGCTTAATATACTGCAGTTTGACATCCTAGCGTCTGAAGCCACTCTGCAGTTTACTGTAATGCAAAAGTGGAAGTGAAAGAGGAAAAGATATCATTTTGTCACCAGATGGAAAGATGAGCAGAATGGGGTTTGACGGGATGCTTAATAAGTGGGTTAGAGAATACTGTCAAAATGGCAGATCTATTCCTTATTGCAATGATTTTCCTATAGGTATTCTTTACTCTTCAAAGGCAGAACTCAGACCTGATTTTGCCATCTTTTCTAAAAAAGCGAATAACAGTTTAAATTGAAAATAAACCTTCCATCTCTGTGGTACAAGGAAGTTAATAGAATTTCATTCTTAATTAATTTGTTATCAAATGATAGAAAAAAATAGAAAGTTGTTAATCGGTCATGTGGAACTGATTTTTTTTCTTTTTCTTTACGTTTTAATACCCCTTACTCATTTTCACTCCTCATTTTATAGGCTCCTTATCTAGCCTCTTATTTTCTATGTAATAGGGGAGAAGGTGAATGTTCAACTCAATTTCTTTGTGATTATTATTTTTTGATTAAGACATTCTTTGTTATATAGTAGAATAACCTGGATAGAGCCAATTATCTGTCTCACATTGATTAAGAAAATCTGTCATTTTGGTCAAGTTTTACATATTGAATTTTAATCACATTACTTTTTTTAAATCTCATTAAAAGTTTTTGGGTTTTTTAATACATTTGGTTCACCAGCCCTCTATTTCATTTGATTTCTAATATTGGCGTGACAGAAATTGCATGTATTTAGAAATTAAATAATTACCAGAAGGTTTGCAAGAACAGCAGAAGCACAAATATTGATTCAGTATCTAACCCACTTTACTTTCTTTGAAAGTTAAGTATATGCTAACACGGTTAACACTTAACCATGCCATAATGGTCATAGTGTATCTTGCTAAACTGAAATCTTGAGTCAATGTAAAGCCCATGTGATATGAAAATATATTCATGTTTCTTATAAATATTTTTACAAAGATATTTGCATTACTATGAAGCCAAACTACATTACAAGTGTGCCTATTCCCTTCCGTAGTGTAGCTACAAGGGTATGTATGTTTGCATTTAAGATGTTTAACTGTATTTACACTTTTCATAGCTTTGCACTGTAGATATATAAAAAGCAAACAGTTACAGCCTACTCATAAGTTCACTTTTTTATCTAAATAAATGTCGTCTTGTGGTATTATTATTACATTATAACCAAAACTAACTGTAGAGGAATGGCTGGTCTCTCGAGGGCACTTAGAATCCCTTGAGGGCACTCAGAATCCCTAGAGGGTCTGCATCCCTAGAGGGTCTGCTGCAGGGCCTGTAAGGGTCTGCACAACCAAGACTGGTATTGAGAAACTAACAAAGAACAATACTGCTGTTCAGAATTAACAAAGAACAATACTTTTATAGAAAAAGAATAATAGCCTTTGAGTTATATAACTGATGAAGAAATACAAATATTAATAAAGTTAGAAGATAAAGCATACTAACAAAGAATAATAGTGCTATTGAGGAACAATAATTCATTGAGAAAACAGTAGTCTCTTGAACCATATATCCTTGGGAAAATACTAACTCAATACAATGTATCTTATTAAATGGCCTAAATAACTGCAAGATGACAGCTGCAGAAACTGTGGCCAAGAGAGAATAGTAAACATGATTACTAACAAATATGATCAATAATAAGGTATAGGTAACTTGTGTAATAAGAATAAGAAGGTACATGTTAAAGTATAACTGGTAACTTAAAATATAGAGATGCAGAAAAGCTTTATAGACTAACTTTGTGCTAGGCCTCACGCCATATTGTATACGTGCAGGACGGTGCTGACAAGTTTGCAAAATCATGATGACAAGGAAGGAAAAGAGCTGAGTCTTAGGGAAGAATGATGTATCTTTTATAGAAGGACGTAGGACAAAGAACCCCTGAAAAGAAGGAACTGAGAAAAAGATGACAATCATCTTTTTGACGTATGATGCTAAGAACCAATGAGAGAGTTAATAAAAATCGTATGATTGAAAAGGTATAAATATATGCTATTCGGGAATAAAGTGGAAGTTTGTGTTATCAATCACATTGATTGCCGTGCATTCTTCCCACTCACCGGAACTAACAAAACATATTGTGAAGATTTAATCACCCTTGCTGTCTATAGATCAGAAAGCCAAAGAGTATCTATCAGGGCTTATTTTTTTATGTACTCTTTTATTCAGAGAAGGAGAAATTATTCTTGATCTGTTATTTTGTTTAATGGCATAAATCAAAATAATAGTAACACAGACATTCAAAACACAGAGACTTTCTGTGTGTCACTGAAATCAGACTTAAGCACTTATTTTCTTCTGAAGATTTGTGTTTACATCACTTTTGACTTATTACCGTAGAGACATTTGCACTATGACACAATTCCTTCGAGAAGCTGCCATTTCATTTTTGTTCACAATCCTTGAGTTGCTGTAGTCACAAAAGAAAATTGTATGGCTATAATTGACCAAAATGTAGAAAGTAAAACAGTGTAATCAGTATAATCATCTGGGAAAGAAACTGATTTTGAGATTCATTAAGATACACAAGGTTTCTCCACAGAAATAAGTCATCTCCACTTTCAGAAAAAAATTAAAAACTCATCAGATAGTGTAGCTACTCAGAGATAGCATTGATTCATAATGTTCCAGTCAGAGCAGTAAAAAAATGAAAGAATATTCTGACAGCTCTAGAAAGTAAAATAAAGGTATCTATCACAAAACTGAACTTTTACAATGCTAACATTGCTTGGTGAAAAAAAAAAATTAAAGAAATTTTAAAAAGCATAAAACCAGTCAAGTTGAAGGCTATCTCATGGGTTTAATTTCCACAGCCTTGTGAAGCACAAGAGAAGGCCTCCATTTGCACAGTAAGCAATACATAGCAACTTAGTTGCAGTATAGACATACACAGGGATTTCTTCAGTAACATTCCCATTTGGGGTAAACTCCCTGGAAATGGCAAACATATGGAACAGAAACTCTTACCACCACACACACCACCAGAGTTAATTTATTGTACCTGGTGAAAAGTGTCACACTCTTTAAAGACCTGTAGCAAATTATTTTCAGAACAACCAGGGATATCTAGGAAGTATTCTGAGAACACACTATCATTTCATATAACAGAAAAAGCCCAAAAGGCACTGTTTAGTCAAAGGCATTAACTACTAAACATAATTTAATAATTCCTAGAGCTATGTGAAATCATATATGTGGGCCTGAAATTTAAGGAAACTAGAGTATTAAAGCAAGAGTAAAAATAACCTAAAAGATGCTGCATTATGAGTGATTTTACACCATTCCACCCGTACCTTTCCTTCAGGAAAGAAAACATGTTTAAAATCTGGTGTCTCTAAATGCAGGCAGACTATTATGCTCTGTAAATAGGTTTAAAATGTCCTAACATTTCTGAGGCTTTTCTATCTCTTGTTCATTTACTTTTCTTTAGATTGCTTTCACACTTTCCCCCCTTTCCATTAAATTATTCAAGAACTCCTCTTTATAAAGGTCACAGTCATAAAAACCAGGGAATGGGAGCAGTAGCATGTGATTCACAGGACCAATGAGGCAGCACACAAAGTGGATTGTGAAGGACTCATAAAACCTGAGGCCAGAAGGAATCCTCAGATCATCTAGTCTGATCTCCAGTATATGACAAGTCATTATATCTCACTAACATAGACAAAAGAGTGAAAATGCCTCAGCTTTTCGCTAAAAATGGTAATGCTATCTCTTCGGCAATGAACTGCAGGCAGGGGCAAGTTGACCAAACTAATTGCTAGTACCTCCCATGAAGGTTATCCTATACCTCATGGAATTATTTCTGTATCCAATGAAACAAGATTCAGGGAGATTTACTACTCAGAGCAGAGAGAAAACAGCACTCCTTCTTCCAGCTTCCTCCCCATTCTGGCAGAAGTTCAGTCTGGCATCAGCACTGCCATGACGATCAAATGCAAACAGAAGCTTTGACAAGCAGAAACAACTCAGAATAGGCTCATGAGCTTCTCTGTGTGATTTGTTGCTGATATAGATCCCAGCTGAGTTAAGCTAATGAAGCCACTGCCTAATTAAACCATATCTTCTGCTTTTTCACCTTCCTGCCACAGACAGCAGATGGGTTTGGCTAGTACTTACCCTGGTGTACTCATTGTTTTCATTGGTGGCTTTGTTCAAGTGGCTCATAATTTGCATTGTTGAAAATAAAAGTAAAACATTTTAAAAGGTGGCCAAGTTCTTGTTTGCATTTATCTTCCTTCAGTTTCCTGTCACCGTTTTTTCTTATGACTTACCTCTAATGAAAATAAGCCAATATCCATTGGCACTGCTAACACACTTCATTCAGGTCGTCTTTCAATCTTACTTCTGCCATTCTAAACAGGTGCCACTTCTGAAGTATTGCATAGCAAGTCATTTTTGTACACTACCTAGACAATATTTGTGCCTCTGCTTTGTACCTTCTTCACTTTTGCAAGTGAACCCCAGATCTGTGTGGAGCAATATGGCTTGATTACAGCAGCACTGATCCCACAGGCAAACTCTGAGAAGGTTTGGATTCGCTTACACGTCCACTGACCACTGACTCCCATAGCTGTTTTCAGTAAATTTATTTCCCATTCTGTAGATCTAGTTCTCATTCTGTGTTTGTTGGGGTTTTTTTCTTTATGCAAAATTTTGTCTATATGATTTAAAATGTCTATTTAAACTGCTGCATCATTTTAGGAGAAACCAATACTCATCTTTTAAACTCACTGCCATGCTTTATGTCCTACATAAATTCTACTGATTTTATCTATCTATCTATCTGATATATCTATCTATCTATCTATAATTTAACATGAAACTGTTGAGAAAGACATTGAATAACTGTAGATTCAATACCAAAAGCTTGTAGAAACTCCCTAAGCAAAACCCCTTTAATAACAATTTCCCATTTATGGGTTATTTTTTCATCAGCATGTTAATTAAGTTTTGATTTAGATACATATTTCTCATTGATATCTTACAGCACTAATCTTTTTGTCAGATTTTTAGTTATTAAATACATTAAAATTATACATTCATACATTAATGCCTCATTCATACATGCTAAGTGCCTCAATAATAACTCAAAGATATAGTCACCTTTTTGAGGGAAATTTGTAAAAGACTGATTTGACAAGACTTACTTGCTATAAACCCACACTGACTGGCATTAATTATATTCCTAAACAATACTTGCAGTAAACAGCTAGTGAACAATCCATCAAATAAAATATGTTTGCACACTGCATTTGGCCTCTGTCAAGAGAAGTCAGTAGGAGTGTTTCCATCCATTCTTTAGTCTTTGGATAAGGCCTTTATTAAACAAAAATGTGCACATTAATTTCAAAGGCAGTCTGTTCAGTAACACTTCATAAACATGCAGAGGACTATACTTAGTGAAAAAGCTTGCTTGCTAAAAGTGATTCATCCAGCTTTAGAGAAGCTGTATCTATAAAGTACTGAGATACTGGAGACAACACCATTTCAAGGTCTTCCCTTTGCACTTCAAGTTTATAATCACTGTTCATATTTTGTTGGCTTTTCACAGACGGCATGGCTAAAAAGAAGTGGAACTCTCCAAATACAAGTAAGCAGATAAACAGCACAAGGCTCATGGGCTGGCCTCGGTAGGAATTCTTTACAAAATGCTAGATGAGAAAATGAACACCTTGTTGCTAAGTTACCTTTGTTTCATTTAGTGGCATAATTATTTGTTGCTTAAAGAAAAAGCATTGACATTTTCCCCCTTAGTCCCTGCCATATGGAAGACAGGCTTTTAAGATTCTCTTATGAGAGGCACAGGTTTATAATATATACCTTTATGTTCTCCCAGTGGAAGAATCAACATGCTGGGGGATAATCAAGACATTTCAGGTTTCAAAAACTTCTGCTGTTCCAAAATAATTCTGATATTCCTGACAGTTTATTTTTAGAAGCAAATGTACTTCCTAACTACTTGATTATATATTTCCCTATTTTTTAATCAATCAGGAAACGTGCAGATAAAATTATCTGTCATACACTTTAATCACTATGTAGAACTGTTTTTCCCTTCTGGAGGGTTAACAAAACAGATGGTATGAGTGAATAGGCTCATATTTCAGTTTTTAATCACACTCACCACCAGAGGTCTTATTTGGGTCCATATGATTTTGATATATTTACCTTAAAAACAATAAAGAAATACTGTAAATTATAAATGATGCCAAAGCAAATGCCATCCTAAATATGTTCAGTTGAAGATGTGTGGAAATGCTTTCCTGAATTTTGTGGCAAGTGATTCTTACCTGAAGACCTCAAAAAAACTTTGAACATCACGATGCTTCTATGTATGTGTGTGTGTAGAAATATTAATCTTTTGTTCTTGAAACAGAGACAATAAAGGATACTTGAACCATATAGGTAGAGATTAAGTGATGCAACCAATGTCACAAACTAAGCCAGTAGCAGAGATAAGCACAGTACCTGGATCCAATACCTGGATTCTGATTCTTAATAATGTATTTTAGACAAATTCTGAAGACAAGATATGAAACCTTTAGCACTTTCTTCTTCTTCCAGTGTCAGCTACAGTCTGGCACCACAAGTATGTGGGAAGAGAGACGCTGCAGCCCCTAGGGCTGTGTGAGCCATGGGATAGCTAGAGTGCCCTGTGGCTGTCAGCTTAAAGTGCTGATGTACCTCTTCAGTGCTTATGCACAGTAAAAGTGGAAGCTACAGAACGTGTCAATAAGAGCAAATTAGATTATTGAATCACATCTACAGAAATTGTAAGCATAACTTTTTTTCCTTTGGAATTTTTTTCCAATCAGATTCAGAAAAACCTATGCTCAGAGATAGATGTGATGAGTCTGTAGTACCAACACTGTATGAAGTCATCCATGACCCAAAGCAGCAATGCATGTTTTGTAATACAGATTTGACCAGTAATTTTAGTTAAAAAATCTCTGGGGGAGGGAAGGATCCATAGTAATGTTCCTTCTCTCTAACATCAAGGAGAGGAGGCAATAGCTCTTCCTTCATTCAAATTCTTGATTGCATAGTCCAAAAGCTAAATACCTGAGCAATGAACAAACAAAACACTGGGATAAACACATGAAAGAAGGTAACGTATTTATTCAATCAAATAAGTACCTTGTCCTTCCTGGGGAAGCTCTTCCTTACCCATCAGAGCTGGCTACCTTACTCCTTGTTATGTGTCCCTATAAACAGCAACCATTTCACTGTTATTTGACAATAGACATAAGCTCGGGGTTTGACAGGCAGGCAGAAATAAGGAGCTATACCCTTGAAAAATAAGCAGTGTGCTAGTATATAAAAAACCACCAAGAGAGAGAAAAACCCTAAAAATATTTCATTTTTTTAATCACTTCCCTTACAGGGTTACTGAGTCAAAGAGAAAGTCCTGGTTTTATTTCAGTATCATTTCACCTTGCTTTCATCAACTCCCATGCTGCATTTTTACATTTTCTACCTATTTAAGGACCCACTGAGGAACATGTTCACACATTCTTACTCATTTATCTTTGTCACTTGTAATTACCAGAGTGGCCATTTTCTTGCTTGTGCATATTCCCGTTCTACTCCTCTTTCTTTCTTTCCTCCTAGGAGGAGTGTGACACTCTTTATTCTAGGCACCCTTGGCTGTACCATCTGTAGGAAGATCAAAGACAGGGTCATATCCATCTAATAACAAGAGAGGAAACAATACTGTAGGTGAACACTCTATTAGCCTCCTTCTTCATTTTATTCAGGTCAGTGCTCAGGGACTTTCAGATGTCTTTGAACAAATGGATGTGAAAATGAAAGACAAGTTATAAAGAAATAAGTTTCTTTTCTTACGCAAGTTAGGCTGATAGGTTGAACTACGCTAGTGTTATAATAGTCTTTTCCCTGGGCAGCTCAGGAAGTATCTTTTCTGAACAATCCTTACCCTTCAAAATAAAGCATAAAAATCTGCTTCCATCTTGAGACTTGCAGCTATTAAAAAATGTCCAGAGGCAATAAACTGAAGACTTGTGTAGGATACTGAGGACATTTATTATTGACAGGAAATCAGTCTTCCATGATAGCTGAACTCCAAGATCTCTCTATAGAGAGGAATAATTTCTCCACTGGTGTAAACAGGCAAAGCTTTACTGACTCTAGCAGTGCTGCATTAGTTTATACCAGCAGAGAATTTCAACTAAAATCTTTAATTTGTTTTGGATGCCTGGAACCGAAAGTTTCTGTCACTGTGCTGCAAGAGCAGCCTGAGTACAGGGCTACAGTGGACAGGGGCTTCTGGCTGGGTCGAAGCCTGTCTTCTGCACCACAACTGCACAGCGTGAAAACACGGCAGGAAGAACAGGAAAAGCAGCAGCCATTTAGTTTCACCTTAGGAGACCTTCTCTTTTCTATCTCCTTCCATGAATTTTTGGTTCAGCTGACTGCTCTAAAGACTAAAGGAGCTGTTGTGATCCTCTTACCACATCTGAGTGCTATGTAACTGAGACAGGCCCGTGTGTGTCTCATTGAAAAATAGTTATATTAACTAAAAATCAGACACTGCACTTCTTGCTGGAACAAAACTTATGTAGATGACAATATTTGGAACAAAAGTTCCAAATGCTTTACTCAGGTGTTCTTTTGTGGTTTTTTTCGAAGCAAATTTCTTATGTATTACAGAGAAAGTCATTGAAAGCATGGAGAAGTATTTTCAAAACAGAAGACAGCAAAAACCCCACAAAAATTCAGTTACATCAGTATATGTGAATATGAGACATTTTCTAGTGCTGATAAAGCTGTCTAAGACACTTTGTCTAATGCTGGTAATACTGAGTGTTGCATTAAAATCCTATAAAGAAGTGTGTCTTCAGCATGTGCAAAGTTTCTAAAAATGCCATTGTTATTGACTTTAGCATCCCCTATCTGAGGGCTTGCTCCTTTATTGGATTATTTTTTTCCAGATGGAATTATATAAACTCAACTTTTCATCTGTGGAAAAGTCCCAGGCAGTTAAATAGAAAACACATTCCTACTGTGGTGTTTTAGGGGATATTCCAGTGTTTCTTTCGGTAACAGCTTATTCTCCACTAAACTCAGTTTTTCGGTGGGGTCTCAAAAACTAAAAATTATTAATTTCTCCGTTCATTAGGCCATCTAAATAACTGCCCAACTCCATGAATATGGGTAGTTTACTTGAAGATATTGAGAGTGCTTTACTGTGTGGTTAACTCTAAGTTAATGGTAAGAGTCTTGCTAAATTAGGGCCATTGTACATCTACATAAGATTTTTCTTATATATATTCCCTTAATGTAGAAAAATATATTTATAACGTATTATAAATCATATGAATATAAAGTAATAAAATTGGAATAAATATAATATTATAATATATAATAAATATGTAATTCTGTTGCTACATTTACAGTGTTTAAGGAAATCAGTAGGTGCATTCAACAAACTTGTTTTGAAAAAGAATAGTAATTCCTGTCTTTAAAGATTTCTTTGGGTAGTTCTTGCAGTTCATGATAAGTTCAGTTTTTTTAAAATAAGTGTGTTACTGTGGATCAGTAGGAGGGTAAGATATGTTTTTCTAGGCCTGCTTGCCTGAGTAGAACTTAGCTAAGAAAAATAAATATATCACATAACTTATTGTTTAGTGCCTACCATACTTTAATATGTCATGCTATTGGTTACAAACTATATTTTTCAAAAAAGAAAATAAAAGACAGTATTAAACAAGGCTTTCCTCTAACCAAGCACTGCTATACAGCTCCTTGCCACTCAGATGTCTCATTTTCATACATACAAATGTTGAGGCAGCAATCAGTGTACATGAATAGCTGCTGAGACCAATTTTTTTGGGGTTTTATAGGTTTTTTAAAGCTTGTATTCTTTGAAATCACCCACTGAAATCCGGGAAACTACTGCTAAGTAAGTGCTAGCACTTCACCAGACTATCATGGGGCTGCATTACTTTTACAGACTTACTTGAAACAGAGCCATAGGTAGAAGCACAGTAATGTAGACTACAGCTGCAGCACACAATAAATTTTTAAAAAATTGAATAAGTTATTTTAATAGACAAAGAAATTATAAGATGTGGATAAACAGACCTTCAACAAAACAATGTCCCTTGCCGCATTAAAATGAGAACAAGCTGTCTTTTTCCCGCAGGATGTAAAGGAATAGATGCTGGGAATATGAGTCTAAGAATTGATGCTGATGCAAAATATTCCTTTCAGAGTTGAGATATTTTGAGCACGATGACAAAAGTCTATTATTTTCAGGGCAGCTCATTAAAATGTATGAAGGTGTTGCCAGTATTAGAAAGATACCACTTACAATAAAGTCAGTAAATTTCAGAGAAGGTCATACCAAAGATCCTATATCAGGTGAAAAATACCTATATGGTGCTATAATGGGACTCAAGAATGTGCTGGCAGAAGTTCAGGTTTCTTAGGTCACTTGTCATCATAACAGTGACTGCTGGTTCTAAGAGAAGGATGAACATATTTTAAGAGAGCTCTCTGTGGATTCAGCAATTGTCTTCAGCTGCACAGTGTCAGAGTTCTTGTCTGTTCCAAAATAAGTTCAGATCAGTAGCACAGAGGTTCTTTACCAAGTGCTGTGGGCCATGCAACTCAGGGGACAGTGAAATAACGTGGTCAGAGACGCATGTTTTGTGGTCATGCATATTCTGACAGTCTGGAGCTCAAAAATCCATATTTATGGTTGAAGTTGTTAAAGGATTTTGTTGAATTGCTTTTGCATTCTGTTGGAAAAGTGCTGTCATTATTAATTGGTCTTTCATTTTGCTATTTTACAGGCAGTTCTCTAAATTGTCACAAATCATAGGCAAATTTTAAATTCTTTAGGACAGGAGCTGTCATTGGCTTTCTATTTGTAAAGTGCCTAACACAGTAGTTTGCCTTTTGGTCCACCTAGAATATCAATTTCAAATAAAATAACCATCACCTATCTCAGCTAACCTTTACTTGGGATAAACATAAATAATACAACATACACAGGGTTGAAGTAATAAGGTAAAAAATCAGCACACATTCTCCATATGAACTCTCCTTACACAGATTTATGAGCCAGGAGAGATGCTTGTGAAGTTCAAACTTTGAGAAGGATGGAGAAGCACTTAAGTTCTTGAATGAAAACTTTTCTTAACCCTGAATAAACTGTTTCCACAACAGTTGCAAAGAGGACCATATGATCAAATTTTCCTCATAGTATTGTAAAATGAGCCAGGAACATGTCTGACTGTTCAGCATTGATAGCATATCCTTTTCCAGAAGAATAATAAAAGCAAAAGCAATCACAACAGTAATACTACAGTACATGTAACCTATCAAAAGTGTTTTAACAAGCACATTCACGATTCATGTTGATGTATGAACTAAAGTTTCCATTTCAATTACTGTGCCATGTAGTTTCAACAAAACACAGGCCTTCCAAACTCTGCTTAAAAATACGGGAGCTAAAGCAAATGAACAAACTGTTTGAGACATTGTTAAATTTTCTCAATTGTTATAGTTTTAGTCAGTCAAGAGTCTTCTCATGCAAACTAAAATAAAACAAGCTCCAAGTCGGATTGTAAAAGGCAGGTGTCATTTTCAGATGACATTCAATCCTCTGACCACCAACGGGTTTCCAATAGCCTCTGAAACAATGTCATCCCTTAAGTTACAAAACAAGACTCAGCAATATGAGTGTCCAGGGTGATTGTCTAGTCCAAATGCTTTAAATTTTAAATTAAAAAAAAAAATTCAAGAAGCCACAGAATCACAGAATATTTTGAGTTGGAAGGCCTCACCCTTTGACTTGTATTGATAACTTTAAAGAAGTCTACTTTCAAAGACAGATGGAAATCCATGTTCCTGGTTAAGTCTATTAACAGGATGGGTAATACTCAAAGTGTTTTTCATGGCAATTTTTTCCTTAGGAAATAATCTTGGTTAACAAAACAATGGAATAAAAGAACAGAATAAACAATATGGGTCTGAATGAAAGGCTATGTTTTCACATGCCTTTTCCTTTAATTTTGGAAATAGAGCAGTCCTACTTTACTGTACTTTTACCTTTTATCATATTGTACTTGAGCAAACATCTGATTAAACCAAGTCCTTGGATCATTTGTGTGGTCGATCATAATGGACTCCTGAAAAGTGAATTTCAGGTACTGAATACTGCAATATCATTAACTAATATCTGTAAGAATTGCTATAAAATTGATGTTGACAATTCATAGCATTATAGAGTTCAGGCAGTTCAGATCTCAGATCTCTCCTGAAGTATGCTGAACAATCAAATCCAGCCTTAATAATTTCATCCTTCTGAGTAGGAGTACACCATTCTTCAGCTTTCTTAATTCTATTGTGGTCCTTGGGATCTCAGCAAGTCTGTACCTTTGCATTGTTTCTGCTGCATCATCTTCACCATCGCAACATCATTGCTTTATGCCTCTCCACGAAACTTTAACTTTCCTCACAACAGAATCTGGCAGATAAAATTTTGAGCAGGCAGCTCAAATTTTGAGCAGCCACCAGAAATACTGATTCTCCAATAAGAAAGTCTCTTTTAATTTACTGTACAAACCACATATCCTGGACTTTTGTCTGACTCCCTGATGTCTCATTTGGAAAATCATACGGAAATAACTAAAGGTCAAGGCCCATATGTAATTCGCTCATTAAAATTTAAAAAAAAAAAAAAAAAAAGCTCTTGGATGGATATTCCTGAGGACTACTAGAAGACAAGGTTTCCTTCTTCATACTTGTGTATTTACCTTCCAAACAGCTAAACTTTGGTTGAGTTGTATTCTGCAAGAATCACCTCAACTATGTGTAGTTTTAGGCACCACAACTTAAGAAAGATGTTAAACTGTTGGAGAGCATCCGAAGGCGGGGAACAAAGACGATGAAGGGCCTTAAGGGGAAGCCGTATGAGGAGCAGCTGAGGTCACTGGGTCTGTTCAGCCTGGAGAAGAGGAGACTGAAGGGAGATCTCATTGTACTCTACAATTTCCTCATGAGTAGAAGAGGAGGGGCAGGCACCGATCTCTTCTCTGTGGTGACAGTGACAGGACCCAAGGGAATGGCCTGAAGTCGTGCCAGGGGAGGTTTAGGCTGGATATTAGAAAAAGGTTTTTCATCCAGAGGGTGGTTGGGCACTGGAACAGGCTCTCCAGGGAAGTGGTCACAGCAGCAAGCCTAACGGAGTTCAAGAAGCATTTGGACAATACTCTCAGGGTGTCATCCTTGAGGGTGTCTTGTGCAGGACCATGAGCTGGATTTTGATGTTCCTTGTGGATCCCTTCAAACTCATGATATTTTATGATTTTATGAACTGCACCTTGGTCTCCAAAAGACCAAGAGTTTTCCTATTTCCCCCCACCACTTACAGGCAAGCAGCTAAAGCATCTCACCTGACTTCACCATTTGTCATGACTTATGGAAAAAATAAGAGTGTCTTGTTATTATGAATTTGTTTCTCTTTGTAGTGATCAGTCCTACCCTTACTAATAATGATATGGAGCCCAGCAACTGAGACAGTAGAGCAGTGAAGAGCAAATTAACTTCAGTAGCATTAGGTTCAAGGGGTTTTTTCTGTGACTTACGGTAGGAAAAGAAAAAAAATGTATCATTTTTAAGGAAAAATGAAGATGACACAAAACTTTGTGCTGGCCAGTTTGATAGATTAATTAGGAATTTGATAGTGACGCAGACATGCAAATGCAGTAGATGTCATATTTTTCAATAGTTCTTCATGAAAAAGACTTTGTTCCACTTGAAAAATCCATTGCATTCAATCAAGCAATGTCAGCAGCAGGTAATCAAATTCCATCAGCACAACAATATTTTAAAGCTAATTTTTGCAAATCTCTCATGTTATCCTGGTTTCCAAGAACATCAAAAGACGAAAGAGCCTTCTCCTTCATTCTGTGGATTATTTGCATTCAGGATCTAAAATGACCCCACTTAAAAAAAAAAGGAAAGGATGAAGTGTTTCTAACTCTTAGAGATCTGAGATAATTTAGCCTCCAGCTGCATACATTTTTAATATCACAGACAACATGATAATTGACATATGTGATTCTGGATCACGCTTCAGATTTTAAATTATTTCACTCTTCTGAAATGCGTTTAAGAGCACTATCAAGACACTTTCAGCAATTCAGCTTTTCATGATTATCTGTCTCACCAGTGCTACCTTTGATGTTAAAATAGTATAAGAAATAATGTAATTTTCCCACATTCTCATTGGGTTATATTCAGATGTTTCTTAAATATTTTATTTAAGAACTCTCCCTGACCCCAACCACAGTAAAAATTTGAACAGATTTTACTTACAGTAATTTCATGTCTTGTAGTTTGCTAAATTCATTCAGATGATCAGGACCTCAAAACCAGCATTGATTGATGAATCTGAAATAATATCAAAGGAATAAATCAAGAAGTTACAGCAGACATAAAAATACAAGATGTAGCAATGAGTTTCTAATAATGAGTGTTTCCAAGATTACACTGTCTGAGACCTTAAAGATATATGATCATGTTCCCATGAATCAAAATTGGTAGCTTGAGAAGTTTTGTTACCCAGTGCGCCATGGTCCACCAGGCCGAAAAGGAGGATGTACAATCCTGTGCCGGATAATATTGAATTCACCGACAGTTAGTAGATGCTTAACTGAATGCTTCAGATCCATCACACTTTGCCATAGAAATCACCAAACTCTATAGGCAAAAAAAGAGACTTAAAATACCATATAATCAGCACAGTTAAAAGAAGCAGATCCATGCTTTCATTCATTATTGTACATTATTTCTAGCCACAGAGAGAATCTGTAAGTTTTTTACCTATTAAAAAATAAATTAAAAAAAACCAAACACAGAATGTAACCTATAGTAATGGTATAAAACACTCCAATATAAATGCTGTTAGTAATGGAAAATTCTTAAACCATTGCTGAAATACACCCTATTTCCTCATTAAAGAGAGAGGAAAACTCGTCACAACCTTATGCAACAACTCCAGTTTTAATCTTTGTTTTAATTTTCTGTGTCAAATTAACCTTGCAGCTAGGGCGCAGTTTTAAAAGCTAAGTTTTCTTTTGCTGAAAGAAATAGTTTTCATTAAGATGTTGCCTACTTGCCTACTTTTGTCAATGTTTTCAGACAATGCGAACACTAGAAATAGGGTTCCACTGGGAAGTGCTGTTTCATTTTAAAGGGTTTGCCTCGATATAAAAACCAGATTACTGCCTTCCTGCCATCTTGCTTTTTAAGATCCCCTCTCACCTTTAGAACTGCTAAAGAAAGTTATGTTCTATCACAAGCATGTCTTTTTTTTTTTTTTTTTTTTGGATAATGTATTGTATTTGGTTTAAAGAATCTTCTTTTTCTTTACATGATATTTTTTTACTACAATCAGCCAGGGATCACTTTATTGATTTTTCCCTAAAGATTTTGTTTGGTTGTGGACCAAGATGCATGACCTTTTTCTGCTTCAGGCTACCTTTTCATTAATCACTATGAGTAGAAATAATCCAGACAACAAAGGCTTCATTTGACAAGTGTTTTTTCTCCATTGCATTTTGGTTTGTTTGTTTTCAGACCTTTTTTCCTAAAGAATATTTATCAGTATCTAAGTGTGCAAGCTCAACTAACCTCCATGAGATTCCTGCTATGGACAAAGAATCCCCACAAACCTTCCCCTCAGGCAGAAAGACAATCCTTTTTTAAAAAGACAAGCTTTTTAATATGCCCTGCAAGTCAACTAAGCACTTCACAGGCTGAACCTAAAGTTGCCTAAGTATAACTGCAGCGTCATTTAGTCACCTGACAGAAATTCATGGTGAGAAGATGTCACATTTCCACTCCTCAGAATGGATGTCCTATGAGAGAAATAACCAATCCATTCCTTCTCCAACAATTTTCATTCAAAACATACAGAAAACTAAATAAAAAAACATTCAGCTCTCCCTATGCTGCCATTGATAGCGTCAGAATTTCCTTTATTGGTGTTATCATCTTTACCCTCACACCCACGACTCTGTTGCAGAGGATGTCTCATTTCTGTAGAAACACTATAGTACCACCATGATCACATAACCCTTTTCATAACACTTGCAGAAAAAGAGAGATGACAATCTGGGCAGAAATGGTCTGAAGAAAGAATGGAGGGAAAATACATAAAACATCAGTAAAGTTTGAATGAGCGTGTAGAACCTCTTTCCTGGAGGTTTGATAGCTTAGTAGCAGTTTTTCTTTCCTCAGATCTGTCATTACCTGGCTGCTGGTTCCTGCCACAGACACAGGGGAAGGAATCACCCACCAGTTCCAGACCGGTGTGTGAACTGAGGGTGGAGAAAAAACCTGAATGTCTGCTACTTCAGTTTGCAGTTGGAATGGCTAGAGATGGCAAGAATGAATTAGTATCAAAGTACTGAAAGCAGTTCCAGAGAGAGTGAGAGAGAGAGAGAGAGAGAGAGAGAGAGAGAGAGAGAGAGAGTTCAGCAGAGCTTGATCCATGGCACTTACTTGGCTTTATCTCACCAAAGTAATGCGCACGACTGGTTTTCAAGGCACTGATATGAGAAGACGAGTTTTAAAAACTAGAGGGTAAGCAGGACACACAACATCTTGTACATGCTGAATTTGTATAACTTCTCCAGGCAGCAGGCAGGCTATTATAACTTTATTGTTTCAGGATATAAGCCTATTATACTCTGCAAATGAATACAGTGACATTTTGCTGTATCGGTTGAAAAGATTAACAGTTCACAAAGCAAACTGCCGAGTGCGGCAAATTAAATACATTAAAATGTGCAAGCTTAAAATTCTATACTCCCTGCGCTATAAACTTATATATAATACAGTTTAAAGGGTCTCAGTGGCTCAGTTAATAATGCGGTGGCCTGTCAACTTTCTGTATGCAATTTAAGTCTGTTAGGTTGCAGTAAGCCATGACAGGGTGTGTTTTTCTCAGCCATTAATGAATGCTGTAGGTAAATTGTGCAGTAAGAAGGTGGCCCTGAGGTATATTAGTGTCACAGTAAATGTGCTAGGACTATTTTAGATGTTATTATTAAAAAGAAAAAATGGGGTTTTGGATAAATATCAAACAGCTTAAAAGTTCATTGTGGAGAAGGACTGGGGTATTCAGACACACTCGCAGACTAAAACCATGAGAGGTTTAGCAGAGCCTCTTGTCACGACTTGTCATTTTAAAATATTTTCTCTACTAACGCTCATCTGACAGAAGAACTAGGCCTTAGAATTCTCTGTAAGTTTAAGAAAATTAGCATTAAAAAGACCACAAATCCTTATGATTCCCAAGGATTTAACATGGGGTGTCCTCCAGCAGCTAAAAGAAACAGTCTCCAACACAGGAGACACAAATATTTCAAAACAAATGGCTTGACCTCAGCTAATATTAATTGCCATTAATATGGATAGAAATGCCTTGTTTCCTGGGGCAAAAGGTATTTGACCATTTAAATGCCCACACAAAATCCATGGTCCTTTAGACTGAAACTCTTTAGTAAAACAGAATGATGTCGGGAATCAGATTAAAATGTTTACACAACAAATCCAAGGAGACAAACAGAAAAAATATCCAAGGCTTCATTTTTAAAAGACACTCAAGATTTTGTTTACACTTAGTCCTTTTGGACAAACCTGTCAATTTTACAGGTTCTGAAAAGGATTATTTTTAACAAGGAGAGAGATGGGTAGATCCTATCAAAATGGTTTTTAAAAATCAGTGCTAGAAAATTATGTTCACAGATGTTTTGCATTTATTGATTACTATCTAAAAGTTCTTATCCCAGCTGTGGGTCTGGACCACAGCTGAAAAATATGTTAGCTAGAAAAAGAAGATGATAAAGCCATGGGAATAAGTAGATTTGCAGAGCTACTTTCCTACTCTTACGAAAGTTCAGATTTGTTCTGCTCCACAATCAGATAGAGGATTTGGCTTGCAGAATTTTTAGCCATGCTGAATGGTCACATAACCCCCTAAATATTACTTAATAGCTCTTTGAGTATGTGGATAAATCCTTTTGCCCACTCTGGCTTTCATTGCTCTGGTCCAGCAACACAGAGACTGTTGACTGGTGGGAACTTGCCTTTTGCAAGGATGAAATAGCCGTTCCTCAGCCACTTTCATAAACCTCTCGTTGCTACTCCTGATGTTGGTGCAAAAATTTGACGAGATTAAGAGTTGGTTGAATAAATTTTGGAATTAAAAAATTTCTGAATACATGTAAATCCGGTTGTCCAAACCTTGTCAAAAATTATACTCCTACAGTATTCCTGAGTTTGAGTATCCCAGCTGCCAGGATGGTAAGTGTGGCCCAAGTATTTTCATTTCAACAGAAATCAGGACAGTTGAAGCATGTCACAGGATGTGTCCAGACTCAAGAATGTGGCATGACTCTCAGGGTTTTGAATTGATATGTTTTCTAATATACCCAAAGAGTTTAACCCACTTTTAAGAGTGAAACAACAGATGCCATCTCGGTTTGAATATTAACTTGTTCTTTGAAGTATTCTATGAATTCACAGAATCACAGAACAATCTGAGTTGGAAGGAGCCCAGAAGGATCACTGAGTCCAGCTCTTAAGTGGACCGCCGCTCATACGGCGGCGGAACCCACAACCTTGGCGTTATCAGCACTGTGCTCTAACCAACGAAGCTAATCTGGGCCAATTTCTTCTCTGATCAGGGTACTTATTTTACTGTTCTATTTCTGCCCCCACCATGTGAACAGCCATGACCTTAACCTGAGTTAGTGAGTGGTATGACCAAAATTTTCCAGAATCACTTTAAAACACACTTACAAAGTAAGAATTTCTGTGAAGTTGATAGCACTTTGGATCAATTTTTTCTTCTGTGAAAACTGGAACAATGGTTTTACATAGCTAATGTTTAATGTTTTTGACAGAAAAAATAGAAAATAAATATCTTTTTTTTCCTCTTTCACTGCCTTCTAGTATTCAACTTTTTCCTTTGCAATCCTAAGGTTTGCTGAACCCTGTGGGGACATTCTGTATGTCTTTCCATGAAGATCTTTTTGATACCATTTTCAAATATCCAGCCATACTGACTGTAGTTTTAAACCTCAGTTACCTGAATATAACTTCACTAGTACTGGCTGCCTCTGCCAGGCCTCACCGATCTGTAAGACATCCTAGTCTCTATCCAAATGCCACATGACAAATTTAATGAAATTTAGTGTGCAGTAAGATTCTGAGAGAAGACAGAAGATACAGCTTACAGGAATCCCTTGGAAAGTAGTTCAATGCCTTCTTTTCTATACAGAGATCAGCAACTTGAGTCAAGCTCCTAAAAGATTTTTTAGGATGGAAAGTCATGGTCTAGGATGGAAAGCCACTTCACAGAAACTAAAGTTGAGATTATTCCAAAATATGTGCATAAGTTTAGAATCATGAAACATGAGTTTTGTCCATGCTTGTAATGAGGTTTTTCATGTGACTGACCTTTGCAAAAAGGCCTACAGGAATATCTGCAAAAACTGATAGAATTTAACACATAATTTCACTTTTTCTACATTTTTTTTATTTCAAAAGTAAAATGAATTATTTATTAATTTTGAATACCCATTACAAAATTTTACAGTTTAACATATTTGCAGAAATGCTGTCATTCCTCACTATGTATTTATGTCTTTTTGAGAAGAGAGGGCTTAGAATCTGACTAATTTTGACTTTTCCTACCAGTCAGCTTTGTAATCCTTATACTTCATATACTTCACTTATACAAGAGGCGTGCAGGTTGCTTTCGGGGGAGCAGTGATGGTAATTCTTGAACTAAAGTACTATTGTAGCTAATAAGGATGAAAAATTCTCTGGTGAATTTTATACATGTTGTTTTCAAAAGTCAGAATGAAGAGATATAAACATTTACAAAGTGTCTAAGATAAATAGTAAGAACATCTGGCTAAAATTAAGTTATACTGATTATTATTATTAATATTATTATTTTTATTATTATTCTTTTAATCTTATCAATATTAGTAGAAACCTGCATTGCTGTACTCTGTGTATCAAGACTCTTCAGTACACAAACACTTTCAAAGGAGAGGAAAAGTTTAGGGCTTCTTCCTAGAGAATGGTAATTTTGCAGTGATACTATACTGAAAGCAGCTCCTCTCCTGGAATAACTCCAGACACATTGATTTCCAAGGATCTGATCGAGCACTCAGAAGTAAAATCAGTATAAGGCAGGAGGAAGGAAAACAGAATTAGAGAGTTGCACGAAAAAAAGATGCTCAGACAGCAGAAGAAATAATTGAAAATCAAAATTACAAAGTATCTACCTGTGTCAAATAAAACCTACTCGTGTCCCTAGGCTATGCTCCTAGTCAATGGCAAATCTCTCTTTGGCTTCAGGTTTCTGATTTGGGGATGAAATGTTTCTCCTAGCGATTTTAAATTGTCTTTTATGGATTTTTTTTTTCCCACCTATACATGAAATCTGAAGTATCAGTTCTCACTTTTGTGAAGTAGCAAGGATCTCGGATCTTCTCTAAATATTGTCCAAATTACTACGGTCTCTCATTTTACCTCTACAATGCCTCTTAATTGATTAGGAAATAAAAGAACTTGAGTCTTGCCAGAAGTTGAAATAAATTATAATTTTTTATTGCTTTTTACTCCAGCATGATTTCTGTTTGGGTTTCAGCTGGATGGAATTTACTCAAGAACCAAAGTAATTGCAAAAATTCAGTTTGTTTTGATTTAAGCATCTCCCAGAGGCTTTCTGCTGTGAAAATGGAGCCTGACAACAATGAAAATCTTGGCTTGTGTCAGAAATCTCCAGCTAGATCTTTGCCATGGATATCCTGTAATTCATGATGCTAGATGTAAAACTCATTTTATTCGACTATTATGTTTTCAGCAAGGCAAAGCACTTCAGCTGAATTAATCTTTTCCAGTTTTATCTCTGAGAAATATGGAATTTTTTTTTCCTTTTCAGGATTTTTTCTTGTCCAGAAATTTAACAAAAGTACATTTTTGTTTCTAAATGCATCAACTTTTTTTTATTACTATTAATTTCAGGCAAGAGTCCTGAAATGGAACGTTCCTGAATGTGGGGGACACCTTTTGAATGTGCCAGAGAAAAGGAAGCTGCTTATAGTATGACTGGACAGGTTAGTAAGGGAAAAAAGAAGATATTCATATACGTAAGATGAAAATCATGAAGAGAGAAGAAATAGGAGAGATTCCTAATTCTAATACAACTTATGAACCATGGTCAATGCTACTCTAAGTTGAGTCACAAGACTTAACACAAGACTTTGTGCTATATGAAATAGCACATAGACTTGCATATTCTGTACTTGAAAATCACTGTATGGCAAAAAAAAAAACCTACATACTTTCTAGATCAAATACAGGATTCATAAAAGCTGTCATTTTCTATCAGCTTTAGAAGATACCTTCAAAAGTCAAGGATGTGATCTTTTACCAGTCTCTCTTCCTGAAGAATGTTTCAAATATAAATTGTGTAAGCCTTTTAACTGTATCTGTAATTCTGATGGAAATGGAAATGAGCAGTTTTATTAGCTTGAGTGGAAAAACAACTTAACTACAAGAAAAGGGTTATTTATTCACACACATGACACAGAAAATGCTTTGGATTAAAGTACTTTCATTACAAAAGAGTTGGAAAGGTAAAATAAAATTAGGTTCAGCTAGATCATTTTAATGTTTGATTATAACCCACTGAACTGGGATAAAAATTTTTGTGCCATCACTGGTGATAATAGGGTTACATACCCTCTGTAAAATAAAATGTGAAATTTACATGCAAAGTGGTGTGTTCTCCTGCTGCACACATATAATTCCCATTAGCATTAATGGGAAATATATGTGCCTATCAAGAAGAAAATATACCCCATTAAATTCCCAACCATCATGTCAGTTTCTGACGTCTTCTAATATGATCTATGCTCATACAGCAAAAAAAAATTTAATAGCTCAGATATACTGGTTTTCATCTGTAGATCTCAAAGGATTTTATGAGGAATAAGTCCATGCAACTCAAAGATACTTGTGAGGAAACTGGAACTTCAGTTATGCCTGTGGCGATGCCTGGCAAGCATAACCCAAAAATCCCTGAAACAGATACTGAAAGCAAAAAAGCACAGAAGTCAACACAAGTGCATATAGCACAACTCATCACAGCTCAAATATGTTATACACAAAACTAGCCTCTTTCTAAAAACCCCTGCTGGGTTTGACCTGGCTAAGTTCCAAATGCCCATCCAGCTTCTCACATTCCTCCTTCATGGGATGGTGCAGACGGTGGAGGCGAATAGGAATAGACAACAACGTACTGATTCAGATAAAGACAGGGAAATTGCTTATAAATTAGTGCAATGGGCAAAATAGACTAATTTGGGTAAAAATTAATTTCATTTATTGGCAATTAAAATAGATGTGGGTGGTGAAAAACAAAGACACCCATTAAAACAACACCTTTCCTCTTCAAGTCCTCAAGCCCAGCTTCACACTTTTATTCCTGACTTTTACTCGCTGCCTCGAGTGACACAGAGGGGATAGAGGGTGGAGGGGGCTACAGTTTCTCTCCTCAGATCCTTCCTCTGCACGCTTTTCCCCTGCTCCAGCATGGGCTCTCCATGGGCTGCAGTTCCTTAAGGAAACACCCTCCTGCTCCAGCATGAGATCCTCCACAGGCTGCAGCAGAGATACCTGCTGTGGCACTTAAGTCCCTCCTTTGGCTTTGCCTCCTGCTCCTGCTCCTGCTCCTGCTCCTGCTCCTCCTGCTGCAATGGATTTGTTGGCACTGCCCCCAAACTTTTCCCACAGAGGCCACTTCTGCAGCTCTTCTGCTGCCAACACCTTGGACATTTAAAGCCAAAACAGAAGCGAAGCACATAGATCAAGATTTCTGCATTGTGCCAGGTAGACATACTCCTTAAAGCAGTTGGACCTACTTCATGCTGGACCCACTTTCTGGCTAAGGCTGAAGTTTCCAACTTCAAGAATTTTGTAAGTATCTGGGCAAATATACCCTCCATGAGGCTGAAAATCCTATGCACACTTCATGCCCACAGGTTTCCAGCCCTTTGCTCCGACTGACTTACAAAGTAATCTGTTCTCAACATACGCAGTTCTTACCAGTAAGTTTAATTTTTCACTGGTTAAAAACAGACCATTTCCAATGTGAATATGTCTTGTGTAAAGGACCGTGACACTAAAGTCTTATCTTGAAGTAATGTAATTGCGACTGGATGAGCTGACTGCTATTAGAGTATATAAGGTGTGGTAAATAGGCATTCTGGTTCATATCACTGACAATGAAGAGAAAGGATATCTAGATGAGAGATGGGCTAAGTAGTTTGGCAGGAATCATGGAAAATGAAATGAGTTGCTGCGATTTTTTCAGACATGACAGAAAATATGATGTGATTTGTGCTATTAAATATAAAAAGGCAATCCATAAACATATATCCACAGAATATCGAAACAAAAACAACTGATTATTCAGAAAAGTCTGTTCATTCAGCAATCTTTAATATTTAAGTGTTCCTTTGTGTGGAATCCTCTGAGTCTAATTCTGACTCTACTGTGAAATATAGAAATAGTGAGAACAAACATTTGCTTCATAGATTTTATTTTATATTAATATACATGCAGATTATTTGAAATAATCCAAGTTAAAGAGGAAAGCTCACTAAACTGTGATTTCAAGTCTTGTATTATTTTTGTATTTTTCTCTTTTCTTTGCCCTACCTTTTTCACATAACATAGAGTTTTATATTTTATCATTTATAACAGAATAAAACCCAAATGTCTTAGGGCAAGAATCTATGAAGTAGGCAATGTCCCAAGAATAGAGAGTTATTTCCTTTCTCCACCATCTTAGCCCTCAAGGAATTGATTTTAGGGGCATGACAAGAATAGCTCAGGAAATAGGTCCAGGCTGTGATGTAACACAGCAGTTCTGTGATTTCAGAAGAGATATGCCAATTCACACCTGCCAGGAAATCTGGCCTTGACCCCTGAAGTGGCAATTACAAGATGTATATCACTTCATGATGAGATTTATATTATCAAGCACATTCTGTGGAGTTTTCCTTGCTAGCTTCAGGGGAATAGATATTTACAGATGAGCCATTGACATGTCTTGAGCTATCACAGAATCTCCAGAGAATCATCAACCTTTTCTTCACAGCAGCAAAGGTAAGAGAAGCCACATTTTCAGCTCTAAATGTTGCTGGTTTATTTGAGATCATGTCCTCTACACCCCCTTCAGCCCTTTGTTTAATATATTTTGGTAATACTTGCATTTTATATATCAAACTTCCATTCCAAATTGTTTAGGTGACTATGTCATGATTCATAATTATTTCCCTTAAAAAAAAAAAAAAGTGAAAGGTTGTTAGAAATTTTGAAAGTCCTCATTCAAATGTCTCCTAGTATTGAAATAATGGTCTTTTCTTATATTTATATCTGTTTTCTGTATAAAGGTCTTCATAACCTTTTTCTCCTTTGTAGTTCAACATTATTAAATTCCCTACTGAAAAAACTACAGCCAAAAGTGTCAATGTATATATGTATCCTTTGACAAATTTCAAAGTACATCTGAATTATGTCCTTCAGATTTTCAAGTCTTTAATAGTGGATTTGGCTATAAAATGCAACGGTTTTAGGGTGCAGCTAAAGTTTAAGTAGCTTATGTGCCAGACAAAATTATGAATTCCTTACTATACATTGAAATACATGTTCTTCTTTCCTTCTTAATGCATAACTTTAAATATAGATTAAACACTGTGTTCCCAATTTTTTCTCAAAGCCATATGAAATAAATGGCAATTGTATATTATTTTTGCCCAAATATACTTATTTTACCAAATAACTGACAAAAAAGAATTACTGAAACAGGTGAAAAGCTGCTAAAAGTCTCAAAGCAATTGTTGTTTGCCTGTAAAATGGAATTTTAGAGAGACTAATGGGTCACATAAGCAATCCTATTCTACTTATGACAGAGAAAGTAAAACAAAACTGAATGTAAAACAAGCCCTTAGATGGCTAAAAGCATCTTGATTCATAATTTGAAGTATTGTGAGCACAGGTCAGATTTGGGCCTGATCCAACCTGTCATTTGACTATAACTTCTCACTTTTTATCTGCAATGAGGCTCTAATTTTCATTGATTAAAATTAAAATGACTTTCCAGAATACTGAAGAAAAGAATAACAAAATTGAGAACTTTGCAAATTGTCATATTAATGAATGGAGTATAATTAATAGCAAGAAAGAACTGAGACACAGTACAATAGCTCAATTTATCACAGTATCAGTAAGTCCATTTAGTGAAGCAGAATAGAAGTGAAATTACAGGCTTCAGAAATATGTGAATTCATATGACCATCATGACAGTCTAATATTTGTACGAATAAAAATAATAACTGTTCTGGGTAATGGAAGGAACAAGTAGGTAGACATGCAGGCTTAATATATAGAGCAAAATTACAGAAAAAAATGCCAGTTAGAAGTTCCACACTTAGATATGATTTTAAAGGTACACCAAGTGAAATTAACCTTAGGGTGTTACAAAATGTCTCACAAGCTTTGCACTTAAGCAAAATACAGGTAAGATGGTCTCCATTAGGAAATTGGAAAATGTATTTGAAACTCTGTCTCTTCTGGATTGATGTTCTTGCCTTCATTGATGTGTAGTCTCTTGAATTACCTACCTAAGCATTTTCTGACAAAAAGAAAATACACAGGAAAGGAAGAATGAAGACAAAAAGAAAAGAGAACATTATTTCCTTTAAAATCTACTCTTTCCTTTAATTTTTATCTGAAACTCCAGCAGTTAAAAGAGTTGCTGAGAGATAAGAGATGGAATTTATTTCTCTTCTACATGAAAGATTGTATCTGGTACCTCCTGGAAGTGCCCTCTCGTCCAGGGTTGAGCTAGGAGGAAAGGGATTTCTAAAACATTTTTTCAAGGCTTTTCCATTTTGCGCAACATAAAGCAGAAGATTTGTCAGACCAAACCAGAGCAAATGACCAGAATTCCCCTGTCCTGTGACTTTTGTCTACAAGAATGGACACGAAATTTTAAATTCTGCTCCAGGAAGAGGTTTGTGGTTTTAAAGCAGTTTTTACAGTGAATATTTGCATAGCTGCCCAGCAAGGACTGTCATCCTGATCTTTATTATCACGGGTGATTTTAGAAACTGTGAGCCTACAAAATCCTGGCTGTATTATTTATCTTTGTCTTTTCCTTGATGAAAAACTTTGCTATTTTTTCACATGTTTCTAGGATTAGATGAAACTCAGCAGAATTTTGATTTGTACTGAGTTATCTATGAGGAGGAGAGGTTAAGCAGCACTTTGGCACCTGTATCTTGCTGTAGATTTAAAATGCACTTAGTATCCTGTGGCAAATGATAACTATAAAACTATGATTTCATGGGGTACAAGATGAAATCCTTACTCTTACTCCAGTAATTGTCAAAATAAAGGATTCAAGTTATGCCATTTAGCATTTTAATTGCAGGCTTTGTTCTTAGTGTGGATTAATTTTATGCCATATTATGTTCTTGTAATAATTTCCCTATGAAATGAAGTATCGGGGAATGGAAAATATATCATCTTATGTACAATATTACATGAATTAGAATAATGTACTCTAGTACCTTGACCTTTTCTATATTCTGTAATTTGACTGAATGGTCATTGCACTTTTTCCACATTAACAAACTGAATAACCAATTGTTGAATTGATGACATGAGCATGAAGTCAAGAAACAGAATAATGAAATAGTCACAGCAGCATAGTATATAGATGACTATGTCTAAGAGAACACATGAGGCACTAAATCTCAGAATCAGTGAGAGGGACTGGAATAAGAGCAAAAAGTGCACAAGAAAGAAAACCCTTTCATGACAATAGAGCAAGCTGAGCCTATTCTTATTAAGCCCTTGTAAATTTCTATTGCCATATAAAACATTAGAGCAAGTAAAATATTAAGGTTTAATTTAAACAATAAACACATCACTAGACTAGACAAGGCTTAAAGTTTCTTTAACAAAGAACTTAATATCAAATATTTATAAGCGGATTTAAGGTCTAATGAACTGACAGTCATCATATACACACAATAGTACAATGGTGGAGGTATTACAAATTAGCCATAGAAGACCATTGTCTAGGTCTACCCTTTCAACCAGATTGTACCCACAAGGACAGCACTTCCCCAGTACTCTGTTAGTATCATGAAAGCATAATGCACATACTAGAATTGAGACAATCAGGTCACAAGAAGATCAAAGAGATGTTATAGTTGTATAATATAGAGCAGAGCACATTGCTCTCCTGCCGGATTCAGTTTGTAGTTGATTGCAGTAAATATTGCTTATCTGTTTATACTCAGATTTAAAAATACTCACTGTAATTGTGTACCACTGATTTCCATACAGTCTTCTCCATCATTTACTAGGGAGTTCTCTTGATCATGATTGTCTTCCTTACTAAAGCCATGAAATTATTAAAGAGGGGTAGTATGCAAGCTTGTGATAACCTTTTATCAACTTTCTAGCCAGTGTTGTTGTTCTGGTTCACCAGGAGGAGGAATAAAATACCTTTAGTTCAGGATAAAATGGAAGTACTGCAAATTTGCAACTAAATATGAACTCTTGCTTCAGTAATGTTATTTTTGATCTGCTGTGTTTCACCAGTCCAGCTGGAATTAGTTCCACGGATTTGCACAGGTTTACTTTAAGCTTGTATTATCATAGTTCCTCCTCACGCCAGGAAGAAAGATAGTTTGTGATTATTTGCACACTTAGACAACAACTAGATAATTCTTAGAGTTAGGTAATACTGCAAATGTAACCTTCCAGATTGCTATCATCAGAACTCTGGGTAGAGCGAAATAGAACAGGAAATTTTACACTTTCTCCCAGTTTACATAAAATACCTGAAAAATCATTTTGTAGGTTTCATCATTCATTTTGATGTTCTTTCCTTTTTTCCCAAGAAAGAAGTATATTTAAAATTTTGAGAACTGCCTCAGAGGTAAGTGGTATCCAAATATTTTTCTGTAAAAATAAAATATGTACAGTGTCAGTAGTATCTGGCTGTGGATTGATGATGTATTGCACAAGGATATAGAGACATCATTACTATAAAACTTGTAACATTATAGTTTAGGGTATAGTTAACCTTTAATACAAATCATTTTTATTTCCCCCTTTTTGGAATTCAAAGCACTTCTTTTTTTTTTCATATTTAGTTTGTTTGCATTTTTTTTTCCTATGTTTGCTTATACTGTGGCTGCCACAATTTTTTTCCTTTAACAGAACTAGAATAGTGGACTTGATTGCAAACAACAAGAGTAATATAAAGAACTCCAAAAGCACTGGTTTAAGTTGAATAGATTTCAGTGTAAATGAGTCTGAAGTTGGGCTTTCAATAGGAACTGGTGAAAATATATTTTACATTGGAACTGTCATCCAAATCTGTCTCGAGGAAAGGCTAAGTCTGTAATTTCAACTCACAAAACCTCCCAGAAAACAGACTGGTACAAATACCCTGAAATTCCTCTTTCAGATTTTTCCCTGTATTTCCTTGATTTGTCTCTCCTCTCCACTCAGGTCCCATACCATGATTTGTCATCGATTTCTTTCACATGTATTATAATAATCATTGGAGAGAATTTGCCATCTGACAATATTTTCTGAGCAATCAAAATGCATAGTGGTTTTCTGTTGAGTGTGATTAGTTGCTTGATCTTCATTCCAAAAAATCAAAAGGATATCTGGAAACACTGAGGATTAACATTTACCTAAATGTCCTTCCAGTGGCAAAAGTAACATTTGGTCTTGGGAATCAACCCTTTGCAAATGTGCTGCCTACCAGCACAATGCCTTTATCTAGAGGTATTCCTCCAACCCATATCTGACTCCAGAGGCAGTGGGATTTGGCGGTTGGGCAGAGACCCAGACTGCAGATCCGCCAGCCAAAATTTGTGTACTCTGAGAAGCATACCTCTTGGCTCTGAGTGATAATTGAGTCAGAACCGCAGCAAATTAGGCAAAGACCTTGAAGAATGTAGCCATTAAAAGCCTCACAACAGCTGAAAAGGTAATAAAAGGAAGGCAATTTAGCAATAGGTGCTAGAGAAAAGGAAGACAGGGAGCTATTTCGAACAATAGGTGGCTGGCTTTGAAGCTTTGATGTTTCAACAATTTTCAGTTAATTCAGGGCTGAGGAGGTTAACTATGAAATTCTATTACTGAAATTTGAAGAGTCCTACTCCAAATAAAAATTAAACTTTAGGTCTTCCTTTCTTTCTTCCTTTCTTCCTTTCTTCCTTTCTTTCTTTTTTTCTATGAAGTTGCAGGACTCCTCTGTCTCCTTTATGGACACTGGCTTTTCATAGGGTGATTTTCCATTTGGTGCTAATTACTATTAGCTGAGCATCGAAGTCACTAGATCAGGCTGAACAGAGTAGTTAATTTCATACCTGGAGAGGTATTAGAGAACTCAAAACATCCTCAGCAGAGAGATGTGTGTTCAGGTCCTCTACAGAAAGTAGTAGTGAGCCTTCTGCAGGCAGAGTTCCTCCAAAATTGGTGGACAGAAAAGCTGCAGGCAGCGAAAGCTCTCACAGCCAGCAAATTAACTATTGTTTGGAGGCTGATCTCATACTTTGCCAGAAGTCTCAAACCATGAAGCATAGAATAAAGTAGGTGCTAGTGTCAGAAAAAGAACCAAACCTTTCAATACCCCTTTACTAATAAATCAGATCAAAAACTGGATCACATAATGTCCAACAACACAATAATTTCTCTTAAAATTTCTATGAAAATTGAAAATTTTGCAAGAAGCTGAGTATCACAGCTGCTTTCTTGTTTAATGTGAATCACAGCCCTGTGACAAACTAGGTAATTTAGACTGTGCCTAATTTGCAGAAATGGGGCTAGAACTATAATGGATTGGGCAGCTAAAACCAAGAGATGATTCACATATTGCAGAAAAATGGAACATCATCAGCGCAATGGAATTCTTCACAGCAACACTGGTGAGCACTGCTAAAATACCATGTCAATCAAGGGCTATGATACAAAACCCATGAATTAACATTAATTAATGTCATGCTGCTACACCAGCTACCAAGACACCCAAATTGGTAATACTAATACTTGAAGGAGACACCAATAATAAAAGATAAAACGTGACCTTTCAAATGATGCATTTCTTACTTCCTAAGGAGCTCTACTTTGTAAATGTACAGATCAAGTGTGGAGGACCAGAAGTAAGCAAGTAAGCATTTTTTGTCTCAAATATTCTCTGCATTATGACAGGAAAGATGCGATTGGAGGATAAGCTCCTGTGGAGGCGGGGCAGTGCTGTTCTGAGCCAACTTCCTGCTCCACCTTGAGACTCATGCTCAGTCCCTCCCTCCTCGACTTCCTTCCTAGCAGAGAGCTCCAAGGGCTGGTAGTGCTGCTGTGAACAGAACAGTGGGAAAAATCTGGTTTACATAACAGGTGTGCACCAGGTTAACTATAAAAGGAAGCCAATCCATCCCTGTCCACCACTAGTCGGGACCTGATTTCTGTCTTTTAGGTTTTTTCTCTCGACTGCTAACCTTCACACAGTGCCAATACTAAAATACTCACTCCTTTCATACAGGACGTACCTAAGTGACCTTGATTTACAAGAGCTAGCACCCGCAAGTCATGTATCTTCCCTCTGCCTTCCATTTGTCTTTCATTTCCAGTAAGAATATAATGGTTATGAAGTGAGGATTATTTTCTACTATATAATCTAAACTAGCAAAAGGGACCTTGATCTCAAAGGTGGCCCCAAAATATTGCTGTAGTGTAAACAATTATAATGCCAAGAGCAAACGTGGTTTTTTCCCATACTTTTTGCAGTGTTGGACACCCATTACTCACCATGTTTCAGAGGAAGCAGAGAAGAGGAAAATCTAGGTGTCTGAATGGGAATACCAAACATAAAGCAACATGATTCTCTTGAGAAGAAATTGAAACTTATTATATCGATCTACTTTTGGTAATTTTGTTTACTGTTTAGTTGAAATTGAAGGGAAGGGGGAAAAAAAGCACAAATCTGTTGAACACAGTTAGTTACACAAAGCTTGATGAAGGAATTGCAGATCTCATATGACCTCATTGTAAATCTCACAGTACAAATCTCTGTTTTCTTCAGTCCAAGGATTTGAGGAACAATTTGCAGAAAGTACTTTAATGACCTGAGGGAAGGACTTATAGGTGCATCTTACGTTTCTTATATGTTTCATTAGATTTATTGTGAGTTTGCGTTGTGGAGATCCCTAAGAGTTTTGTAATATTTCCATGAAGAAAGAGTAAGTTATCTGATTTCTTCTCCTCCCTGGTTTGGGATATAAAAGCTTTACAGCCTGTTTCACATTTAAAAGTATGAAGCTATTTCTTTACAGATATTTCAGTTTAAGACAGAAAACAGATGGACAACTGTGTCTGCACCAGTTCTGTCTTCCAGACAACCTTAAAGGATAAACCTATGTTCAGTAAATTACAATTATAAGATGAAAGTTGCCTCTTTCTCTTGCTTTAATTGCATTTATCGAGTTCTTAGAAATACTTTCTTAAAATATTTTGAAGATTTGCAGTGCATATTTAAAAAGCTTTGCCCTCATAATTGTAGCTCACAGAAAAATTAGGGTTAATATTTTTCTTCTTATAACTACCTAACTGCTGTTATGCTTTTTAATATCGAGTATTCAAAAAATCCTATTATTTCATGAAAGCTAAAAACAATGTAATTCAGAATTAAAACTAAAGAGTGACGGTCCTGTCACCATTCACCTCGCTCACCTTTTAGCTGAACCTGAATCCCACCTAGGCAATTGACTGGAGAAGGGCAACTTCAGATCTGGCTGAGATCATCTGTCTCCCATTTCTTGGAAGCAGGCTTCAGAATGTGATAAGTAATGTCAGCAAATGCCTTTTAATACATCTCTCAGCTCTGACATGCCTCTAACTTAATTGCCTAACAGAGATCAGCAAGACTGGCAGGTTCAGAAGTACTCTGATCTCAGAAATCAAGATAAGAAGCACCCTAGCACACTGGTAGCAGAGTTGAAATGTGAAGGGAGGTAGTGCTTTGAGGACAGCACAAGTTACATGTGCTTGTATCTAACAGTCAAGGGGGTTCAGCAGTCACCTCAGATGGAGGAGACTGAGTGAAGCACTGTATGCCAGAAATTAAATATTTTGAGGGATGAAAGAATTAAGAACTGAGGTAGTTGGTATTGTTAATAGCAAGGCTGTGGCAAGACAGTTTCAAGCCTGTTCAATTATTAATAGAAGGCAGAAAGGTTTCAACAAGAGAGTGAGAAACCACCCAGCAGTTTGGTGGTTTCAATATTCAAGCCTCATTTTGCATCCCGCAGGAATTTAAATCTGTATCTCCTGTACCAGGACAATAATAAAACTACATATTTAATCCAAAAGCTATTTCTCTGTTTGTAAGTAGGTATAGATACTGAATGACAGAAGGAATTTGGTTACACAAAGGAATAGCATTCATAAAGTCCTCACTGAGGCCTCTCCTTTGCATTTCACTGGTGCTGAGCAGATTATTGAGGCTCCCATTCTGAATCTAATCCAATTCCCCATGCACTTTATGCACAACATGTGGCTGTATTTGCATCATGTGTAGGTGCCCATTTCAGCACCCCCAACCTTTAATAGCGTGCGAACAGGTGAAACTGTCAGGCTTTGCAGCCTGAGAGACTTCCTTCTGATTTGTTTGCAAGCAGATCACTTTTTTTTTCCTGCAAAATGGAAATTTCCTCTAAAAAAAAACCTATGAGTGTTTCCCAACCAGTTCCCCTCTAGAGGGCAAAAGTATCTTTGCTTATATGCAGTGTATTGTGTGGTGCAGTCCGTGTTCAGCCATGCCCACAGTAAATGTAGATGAAGCCATGCGTGCATATACAGTCAAACCCATGCATATCAAATAGCGCCGGTATTAGTTACAGACAGCAAGGTACATTCACTCATACATCCTGTGAAGCTCAGAGCTTTATCTGTCATATTTTTTTGGTCCTAAAGGTGCAAAAATAAATGTATTGTAACATTTTATAATACAGGGTTCTGCTTTGGGGATTTTTTTGTTGTTTGTTTTGGTGTATTTACCAAACCATAGTTAAATCAACGTTGCATTCTGTGCAAGGAGAGAAAGGCACTGCTGTCTCTGGGGAGAGTTTTCCATCGATTATGCCAGAGAAGAGGAAGAACATGTATCAGCTAGATCGTGTTCCCTGTTCTAAAAAAGCAGATGCAATTCTGGTTTATGCGCTGAGTAGAAAATTAGTATGAGGTAATGCTATCATAAATAATTGCTTAAAGCACCTCAGTATTATGGAGGTTGAAATTTCAAAAAAAGGAGAAAGGCCTGTAAATGTAAAAGCATGGTGAAAGGTAGCTTTTAAAGTAATTGAGGATTTTTCATTGGATGGTAGCTTTCTACAGTACATTATTTAAAATCTAAGTGTGGAGTACCCTCTAGCTGATATCTGAAGATCAAAGCTGCTATTAGATTTTTTTAAACTGCTGTAAAGGTTCAGCTATTATAAAGGAAATTAAAGGAACTAATGGAACAAATAACATAAAATAGTCTTCCATCGAACATAGCAGATCAGTATAACTTGTGAAAGGGTGTTTGTTACAAAAGGCCCCAAAGCTTTTAAATGCATTTTTGGTCTAAAAATTGAATTTCAGGTAGCACAGTTGAAAAATCAAACATTGACTTTAATGAGTGCCATTAAAGATTCACCATTGTTATTGTCAGGATTTATTCTCTCTTCTCTCTGGAAACTAAATTTGAAGCTGAAATGCAAAGGAAACAAGCTACTGCGCTCTGGACAAGAATTCTTTGATCACAGAGGCAAACACAAAATGGCTTATTAATGATTGCAGCTCAGTGCTCTGCCTGACCTGAGGGCAAGCAGATATTTTAGAATAAGCCTCAATTACATTATATAGTTTAACCCTTGATGGGAAGGCAATTTTTGGGTCTATAACCTACCGTAATTTGACGGGAGGCCACAGCAGCCATTCAGCAAATGTGAGGCTCTGCAGGATTAGCACTCCACCATCAAAGAGGGTACAACAGTGCCTGGCTCTGCAGTTGGACTGGGGAACTGTTGGATGGTGTCACATGTTAGGCTGTAAATTAATGAACCATGAAGCTAGTCTGGTGTACCTCCTTGATGAGGTAAAACACCAAGCCACCTGTGAAATGACAGTACTCATGTCTTCATGAAGACTACACTGAAATAAAGATAAATACATTGGTATCTGATGAGATGCAAGTAATTTTATAGATCTCTCCATTCACTCCAGGGCTGAGCAGCAATGATTAATTTTAACGTCTCATAAGAAATGAACTAGCAACTCCGATTCTTTATCTGATTTTGACCAAGTCTAAAGTAAATATTTGTAAACAAATTCACATTTATTTGTAAACAGAATTGCTTTATCCTGAATGCCCTGTTCATGGTCCTTTATGAGAGAAAATATGACAATCTTGGAATATAAAACTTTGAAAATTATACATGAAAATTATACAACCACGAGGTAGTGAAAGCTGGACTGGGACATCACTTCTAGAGTAAAGAAAAAGCATTCTTCTAAGTGCTTTGACTTTTTTCTTTAACCCTGCTCTTTCTTTTTTACTATTTCTAATTCTGAAATGTGACTTTTCTATATATAAAGCCATGACATACAGATACACAGAACCTGGCTACAAATTTCACTATATTTATGAACAGAACAAGAATAAGTGTTAGACCACAAAGCAATTTTAAGAGCAGAGAATTAAAAATTACATTTGTCCCCAGCTTAGCTAACACAAACACTGGATATCTATTCTTTCCTCTGCAACTGCAATTCATTTTCTTTAACCAGAGCACATGAGTCACGTTTCTACAGAGGGTAGCATACATGAAGAACATTTTTATCATATTATATACACATTCTATTATTCTGAGGTTGATGTGCAATTTTTCCATAAAACTGTTTAGCAGGATTGTCCAAAAAAAGAAGGAAACATGGTAAAAATGTGGAAATGAGCTGCTGATTAATTAGTGGTGTAGGAATTTGGAATCTTTGTTGAGGGGAGAGGACAATTGTTTGAGTTGCCTTTATGTGATAAAAAAATGAAGCGTTGTGGTGGGACAGCAGTCTGCAGAGCACTGAGAAGCTGGATGGGCACAAAGAGGAATACAAATCAAGCAATTAGCTCCAAAGCAAGATATTGATTACAAAATTAGCCAAGGCACTAAGGGAAGACAAGGGAATGATGCTTATTAACTATTTATATGCTGCTGCTGAGAATAAATAGTACGTAAGACTTGGAATTGCTCATTTCTTGGTATACATTTGTCTCAATCAGAATTAAAGAAACCCGGAGGATTCATGGCTGAAGTATTAAAATCAGTGGTTATATGCCACTACAAAAATAGTATAGGGAAGACATAAGAGACGTTCCTTGTCCAAAATGGTCCTTTTTTTGAGTTTTTAAATCATTGATAGGTTGTGCCATTGACTTTGAATCTGTATAGATTATTTCTCCGTCTTGTGCTTCTTCTAGTTAGATCAATAACTAACATAATGTACTGACTCACAGATTTAGGTCTTGTAAGCCCAAAAGATTGGCTTCTCCCTGTATGTATTAGGGCTTATAGGTAAAGTATGAGCAGAAGGAGGGGAAAACACTGAAATGCAGAAATGAGATTTAATATACGTCAGGAACCTTATGACATTAAGATAAATATATTTCTCTTACCGAACTAAATACTAACTGGTTCTCACCTCTACAGGGACACATGGTGATGATTTGATTATGCCTGTTCTATAAACAGGATTAAATGAACACATTACTGTAAACTACTACTTGCATACTACGCAACTCCCCCAAATACTTATGTTCGTCAGGGGAGGAGTAAATTTTGAGCAGAAAAATGTGAAATTAGTAAAAATACAGTGCTGAAAATTTGTCTAAGACAAATCTTAAGAAAAAGAATTTGAATATTAGGAAAAAAAGTAACACTGAAATAATAAACGTGATGTCTGATTTTAAAAAGTAGCTGTTAACTAGAGGATAAAAAAAAGAAAAGCTTTTAGTCAATAACTAAGCTAATGACAATAAATACACACACGATGTTAGAAATCATGAAAAATTCACATGGAATACGAAAAGGAAAATTCTACATGTGGAAAAATCTATCATTATCGGACTGAAAATAAAGGCTTTTTTTCAAGGAAAATTTGGATCAAAAAGGAACCTAGCAATTAAATTGCCCTGCAGCTAGATAAAAATGTCATTTACTTTAATGATAATGGAGAAGAAAACAAATATTCATTAAATACTTGTTATGCATTTGGGAAAGATACTCAGTACATATAATGCATGTGTGTCATATGATGATTATGAAATACATATTACTCAAAAGACAAGAAAATAATTTACATTTTGATATGACCAACAGTTGTTCATGAATGAACAAAGAATGAAAATAGAAGGGGTTTCCATGCTCAGACTGCTGATTATGCCAAAGACTCAAGGGTGCTGCTGAATTGCCAGCTGTACACAAATTTTAAATCAAAAAAGAGCATCTTCAGTAGGCAAAATCCTCAGTAGTGTTCCTCTTGCTTCAGCGGGTTGTTACCACTGGAATGCTATGGCCATTTCTTTGGAAGTTTGTACTTCTAAGAGAATGTTAACAAATAGAAAATGTTCAAAGAAAACTCAAAAAATTAGTAAAAATAGTGGGGACCATATCATACAGAGACAGATGTCAGGAGCATAGTATATCTGATGAGTGTGTAACTGAGTCCCAGTCTGTGGGAGGGAATATTTGTCATAAATGTCCATAATAGCATTCACAGAAATTATTGATAACACTTCTAAGAACTGACTTGGTAGGACATGATAATGACTTTCAGAACTCTACACCCTTGTGATGTCTTAGAAGCCCAGTTTTCCAAAGTTTTCAGACATAAATCGTCATTAAGTCATGAGACGGTGGATACCCAGTATTTTTTTAAATCATGCTAAGATATATAAAAATTCCTGAGTTTAGAATGGCATATGTATCAATTTATCTTAAATATAATAGCAGTATTAACCGAAAGACTTACGGCAAGTATTTATTTTGGATGGGGCACTGAGGAAGGGGAGGTCTGGAACTGTATGCAAGTTAACTGTTCCTTGCTGCTTAATGCCTCCTGTGTTCCAGATGACAGGATGTAGTACATCCTGTTGCGCAGCAACCATCCTGATTGGGCAGGAACAGGGGCTGTATCAGAGATACTCTGTTTCATAATCAAGTTTTCTCCTGTCAGCAACTACCTATAGTCTTCAGTTCCAGGTAATCTCTGCAATGTGAGAAGCACAGAGAACTTGCTGACAATTTACCCCGACTGTTAAATTTTTGGGAATGCTCTGATCTAAAATATAGTTTCAAAGCCAAAGAATTCATTACTGAATTTCTGCTATGTGAACAATTTGGTGCTGATCTATCATGGTTCCTTTTAAGAAGGAAAAACGTGTCCAGCATTTCCTGTTTCAGCTATACTTGAAATAATCATTACTAATACAGGCTGAGAGAAGAGTCTTACCATGCTCATTGAGTATAAAGTGAAGCCATGTGAAGTTGGAGTTCTGTTGTAGTAGGAGGAGCTGAAGAGCACACCTAGGCACACCTGTCTACCTTCATTGATTTGCAGTTTTAGTTAAAACTCCTTTTGAGTATACAGACTCTTGTCTAAAATTCTATCTCCTTCAGAGACAGTTTCGGTTTTAGAGTTTTTTTAACCAGATGTCAAAATCCTTCATCAAGAACTTAGGCTTTCCCCAAGCTTATCACCTGTTGATTATCTGCAATAAATTGTAGGAAGGTCCAAAAGTTGCACTGTGTTTGGAAAAATACTTCTCTTACTGTTTATACAGAAAAATACAGTAAGACAAATGGCACATGAGCAAAAATAATCCTGAATGGTGTATTGTAGTATATCAGAGTATTCACTCCGCCATGCCTATCAAGGGAATGAATGGTAAAAGTAACCTAATCAGAATGATACTAAAAGAAAGCAACAGCTCCAGTTTGTATGTTAGGGAAACAGATGAAACAATGTTCAGCATATAGACACAGCAGCACTCTAAACACTCTAGCAGGAACCTTGGCGTTCAGGCGATTAATCTGATAAGAGAGACAAGGACCAGCGAGCAAATCTTTGGCAATTAGTGCTGTGTTCATATAAATGCAATTACTCTATGTGATTGTGACAAGAGCAGAAGTAGTGTGTATTTTGTAAACAGCCAGCTCAGACAAGATAGTTTATATATTTTTCTTCCTAGAATGGAAAGTGAGTTAGGTTTTTACATCCCAAGTTATCATGTATCAACATATACTATATTTTCCTTAGGGAGAAAAATGAACAAGGAAACAAATCAAAATAAAGAAAATAAGAAAAGGTTAAAAAGTGTACAGTGCAATTCACTTCTGCTCTCTCTCTGAAACACTGAACTGCTCCTAGCCATCGGGGTATATAGGTATCAAGGATTCTTTCTTGCAGTCCTCGCATGTATTTGCATAATGTTTAGGTGCAGAACCAATATTGTGTGACTAATTGCACAAAACACATAATGAATTCTAGACTCTACTGGCTATAAAAAATAGTCAGGCAGGCAGCTACTTACTTTCTCCATGATTCCATAATACATCTTTCTTTGTAGTATCTCAGCTCTTGATCAAAAGAATCTGTAGGGTAAAAAATGTTCTCTTAAAATACTCAGCAAGACAAACTCTCTAAAATTTGCATCTATTTACTGATTATTTGTAAACAAGAAGGAAGCTGAAATTTAACATTTCCCAACATGTTATTTAAATAGCTCTATCTAACGCTGAGAGTCCTCTTTATCTCCTTAGCAGTATCAGCATTTTTCAAAGTAGTTAATTGCACTGAAAATCCAATGCCTGCATACTATTTTCAGATGGTTTTTCCAGGCTTCTTTGCAGGGATGAAGAGATTCTCGTTAATACACCATCAGTGCTAAGGACATGCCTAGTTTGACTCTGTATTAAGAACGAGTTCGATATTCTGGGATGAGCGGTAAATCTCGGATGTGAATTTTGTTCCCTCCTACCAGGTAAATGATTTCTTGTAAACTCAAGTGCTGCTGCCACACTTCACTGATGTGCTTGGAATGAGTTTGTGAGAAACAAGGAATAAAAGAAAAGTGTTCTACCAAGTACAGATAGGAAACAGAGATGCTGTTTCTACAGAAAATCTTTTGCTCTTATTACTCCTATTACTAAGATGCTGAGCTAAACAGACAAAGGGATGCAACTCAGAAAAGCAGTACAGCAGCACAATGAAGTCTGTGCCAAAAAATAACAAGTATGATATAATGCCATCATAAACTCTTGAAAAATAAATCATATACCTTCTTAATTCTATTTCTGCTTTCATACTTCAGTCCTCAGTGCAGAAACTTCTATTTCTGCAACATAATTTGCAGAAGGCAGTCACTGTGTTACTCAAGGTAACGGTGGTTTATATTACTTCTATACTCCACAGTAAATTCAGATTGAGTACCTTGCAGTCTGATTTCACTGTTTGTATTATTCATCCCCACTGAAAACAAAATAGGATTTGTTGTGAAAGTTGGGGAAATGACTCAAAGCTCTATTTTAAGGGGTTTTGGGTTCCAAGACCTCAAGATTTGCCACTGATAAATTCAGCCAAGACTCTTGTGCATAGAATATGTGACTACCCAGCCTCTATTCATGCTGGACCTAGCAGAGCCAATGCTGATAGGTTTTATCTAGGTGCTTGCTAATGCAGTCTTCTGCCATGTGAAATCTTTCAGGGGGCTGTGTGGCCCTGAGAAGTTTCACTCAGCAGAAAACATGTGTAAGGTATGTTTTTTTGCAATCAGTGCGTACCATGGGGAGAGGAAGAGGATGTTTCACAGCGAAGTCTTTTTGAGTATATGCTGCTGGAACAGTAGTAACCCATGAGAGTTATCCAATACCTTGAAATGTTTGCTACCAGATTCTGCAGTGAAAGCAAACCCCACTGACCACTAATTCTCTTTACAGAATGATTGTCAGTATTTTAATAAATACTGACACAATTAGCAGTGTTATCTTTTAGAAGTAATGTCTTTGTCTACTATTCTTCCTTGAGAGAGTCTATTATATAAATCATTTAAGCCAAAAATATATGATTATGATAAAATACCGTCTATCAATATAAAGTTGGCCAGTAAAAGGAAAATCTTGGTCAGGACCTGAATGTGAAAGTAAGCTGGGTTCAGGAAGAGTATTACAAAGAATAACAAGCCTTTGATTTAAATGTCTGAGTGCTTGCCATTAATGCCCTGTCAGTCAAACCTGGATTTATTCAGAGTGCTCCTGACAGGGACATTTTCAGTAATTTGAACAACAAATTAATGTTATCTTTTATTTATATCAAGTTACCAACTAGAATTTTCATTCAGATTAATTGTATGCCTGGGAGACTGTTCTGCAGTCTTTAAGCTTGTCTTTTTTGTACAGTCACCATATTAAAACCAATCTCTTTTTATCTCTGGAAAGTGGAAAATAATGTTGTTTCAATAAACTGATTGTTTAGAGAATTTTTCTTTAAATGAAAAAACCTTTCAGATGGAGTTTATGTCTCTTAACTTATATTTTTATATTCATCATATATTTTTGATAGTTTCTAAAGAAATGGTATAATTTTTTTGAAAATATAAGAAAAGAATGAAGAAACAGTGGAAACTTTAGAAAAATGAAGTTTCAAGCTTTAAAAAGTCATAGTTTGATGATTACTTTCAGCACAGGGATCTTTTATCTCTCTGATGTACAACATCATTTTTTTTCTGCTTTGTATCTCTAGAGATAGAGAGTTCTTTTATCAGTGGCACATTTTAAGTAGAACATTCTCCTATGCTGAAAATTTTAAAGGACTCTTTTCTAGGTTGATGATTTCTGGCTTCCAAAACACCAGGCATTTCTTCTGTTGGAAAGGTTTCATTTTAAGAATTAGAAGGGTTACCCTGTGTAGTTCTCCACAATAAAGGTTATAAGAGATGAAAATTCAAGTTATTCAATAAGCACCTAGATGTCAAGGTCCAGATGCATGGTAAAGCACTCACAAACAAGAATAGCAGATGCTTGTAAGTCAAAAGATTTCAAATGTGGTTGTGTACAAATGTCCTTTTTTGTCATTTTTTTCATAAGCAGCTTAGGTAGCAATATATCTGAGCCCGGTTTCTTGTACTCCTGACTGACTGCTGGTAGTACTGTGCCAAAGAGAGCTTTTTTTCACTCTGCTGAAACTTCTGCAATAATCAGTTCAGAGTGAAACACAACAGATATCATAAAATAGTGACAACAAATTGCTACTTAATATAAAAAAACAATCCTGAATAGTCAATATATACAATCAGCAAAGTTATGGGAAACAGTATTGATTCTGTACTTCTTTTCAACACTTGTTCATTTTTTACACCATTTGCAATACAGATTTCTTACTCTACCTTTTGTAAGTGACTGTTGCTACTCATACTTCTCACCCATCATGTCAAATGCACTTTGTTCCAGCTTTCCCCTCAACAGAGGAAAGTAGATCTACCTCTTCAGGTTGAAAGTAGTGCTATATCTTAGCTCACCTAGGAATTGTGTAGCTGCCTGATGAAAATGCTACTACGTCTTAAAAAAAATGACCTAATGCTATTCTAGGAAGTTTAATGTCATAACAAAGAGCAGGAAGGACAAAAGGCACAGCATACTATTTGCTCCACTACAGAATTGGACAAGTGGTGCCTGCTTCAGATCTTGTTGGGTTTTTTTCAACCTTTCCTCTGTGCTTTTCTCAACTTTTCACAGAAAAATAACTCTCCTCTTATCCCTTCTATACCCTGAGAATTCTCAGATTATTTTCCTGGGCCCTACAGGATTATGTCTCCGAAAGACGGCTTCCTCCAGAATCCAAAAGCCTGAAAACAAAATCATTAATTTCTGAACAAGAGAAAAGTTTTACCTGTACTGATTCCGTGCGGGTTTTGGATTACACGCAAGGTAAATGCCTTGTAGCATACATAGCAAGTCTCTTTTTTATTGCAGTCAAGACAAAAAAGAAAAAATTTAGTTCATGTTTAGCTTCTCAGAAGGATAAAACTCTTTCTCTCAAACTAGATTTCATTATGTTTCAAAGAATCTTGAAAAAGTATTTGGCTAGGGTAGTGGATGTATCATGTGTGAACCCAAAGTGATTGAGCCAAATTCCTTTTTACTCCAGAATCAGTGCGGATATTTTACTTTGCTTTGTGCTACAGCATGAACTTCAGGTTTAACTGGTCAGTTGGAACAGTGACATGGCTTTAAGTACCACGATATTTTTTTCTGGATTGCAGCTTGACAATGCCTACTGTAGCTGTCTAGAAGAATTTTAGAATCTACCTCCTCTTAATTTGTTAGGAAATAATTGCAGCTAACGTAAGATGTGAAAAACAGCCAGAAAAACTCTGACCTCCTTTCTTTGCTTAATCTTGTGTATCCGATAAAAGGTATAGTGAGTACTGCCACCATAGGTATCATGTATGTTTACCTTATATAAGAAAGGATGTTGTGTGAGGCGCATAAAAAGTCCCCAGCCAAGACACATTTGTATATTGTTGGCTAAACAGGGGTTGTGTTAAACCTTTGTTCCGGACAGGTAAGTTAAAAATGAGGTGAACTTAAGAAGTATTTCCCTTTACCATAAAGCTATATTTGTCATTGCAATTCAGTAAACTGACATTTTATAGAATTTCACAAGATACAAAACTCCCATTCCCCAAAAAGTCTGAAAGGCTTTTCTTACAAGATCAATGAGACTATATAGTTGTTGCTGGATAATACTCAATATTTTGCAGAAGTCACACCTGAAATATTATGTTATGACTCAAATTATTTCTGCTTAAGAATTACTATAAATTTATTTTCCAAAATGATGAAAAGAAATAGAAAGAATCAGATTCAATTGGAAAATGCAACTCTGTAAGTGTTGGTGAAAGCAGCAGAGTTTGTAGATGCCCCGTTCCTGGAAATGTTCAAGGTCAGGCTGGTCCTTGGGGGACTGGACTCGATGACCTTTAAAGGTGCCTTCCACCACAAGTCATTCTATGATTCTGTGATTCATTCTAAGTGTGGCAGACATTAAGTGGCAGGATGGGATGGGCTTCACTCAGTCTTCCCATCCATAGGGTTCAGTTACATTTCCTAAACAATGCCACCTTGTTCCTTTCTTAGGACTCCTGGGTCTGCCTAGTAAATAACTTTGGAACCTTCCTTCTCTCATTGACTTTGGCACCTCCAGACAAATTCATGACCATATTTATTCCTGCAAGCAGATTCTGCGGTCTTCTGTCACACTGGATACCAGTACGAAGTAGCAACATAAGTGTTTTTATGAACTGCTCATGTGAGGAGGTGAAAATCATTCATTACATCATTATCAGTGTGACAGTAATGTCAGAAAAACTGTCTCCTCTCATCCATAGCACGTCGATCCAAACTGTGTTAAATAATATAGGGCCCAAGGGGAAAGAATGTAGATTAGGGAAAACTATCACACAGAGGAGTTAAGGAGAGGATAGAGAAGAAAGGGCTGACCAATTGTATTTTACTCTGAGCAGCAGGAGAATGTTGAGTACAACTGGAAAAAAGGGTTTAATTCTGCTTTTTTTCTGCAATTGCAATGAATAGAGTGCCAAAAACAAGCAATATGTTTCTGAAAGAAGCTGCTTCTGAGGCAACTTAATGTTTTAGTAGTTTTCAGTTAAATCAGGCAGAGGAAATTAGCAATGGACTTCTGTGTTAATGGTCTGGAAAGTGCTGTGCGTCCTGTGAAAATGAAGTATAAAGGTGAATTGATTTCTTTTTCAGTGGTATTTTGGAAAAAGATGACCACAGAAGAACATTAATGATAATGATGGAGTGGCGCAAAGGAGGAACGAAGGAGTTACAGATGCTTCATTAGGAAAACAGATTTTTTTTAAAAAAAGAAAAAGCCTGTGGATGTGGTGCCATGAAAGACTCAGGACAAGTCCTTAGAAGTCCAGCATGAGCTATCGCAAAGACTGCATAATATGAAGAAAACTCACCATGTTTTGGCCAACACAAAAAAACCAAACTAATTCAAAAAAGGACATTTGTGTTAAAAAGACAATGACCTCAGATTTTTTTTCCAAAAAAATCTGCGTATTTTGTGGCAAAAGCCAGAATGTGCGATGGAGTCTGAGACAGAAAGGACTACACTGAGCTTTATCCCTGGCAAGAGACAAAGAAAGGTGTTTAGAAAGGACAAAGTATCCAATGCTGCTTGCTCAGGGAAAATATTCAAAAGCAATGTTTGGCAATACAAGACTGTCAGGCTGCAAATGGGACAGCTTTTCTTTTGACAGTCCTGGGGATGCTGACACTACTAAGGAAGTCAGCAACCGGCAGGTGGCTAAGGTGAAACTGATGTTTGCAAAGATGGGTTTAGCCCATCTCATGGACTATGTCAATTAAATACAAGTGTGTTAAAAAAATTTAGTTTTGGAAAGGATATGGTATGTAGCAGTGGAAGGAAAAAAAAATCAATTTTTTTAGCTTAAAAGTCACTGAACTTGTTAAAGGACAGAAACCATGAAAAATGATGGAAAACCTGAGGTTGAATTTACAAGGACAGGACAGCTACTTCAGACAGCTCCTAGAAAAAAAAACCCAGCCTGCAGAGGCTGAGGAGGAGCTGAAAATGCCTGTGCTTTGGCAGAGTCATCAGAGGAACCAGGAGGGATTCTCATTGCTCATTTAAAAGCCCAGAAGTGAGATGGAGTGATGTAGAACAGGAACACTGTACCTGCAGATCCAAAGGATTGAACTGAGTACTTATAGCATGGATCTCTTTCTAGTAAAGTGTTGAGTGCCAATAAATTTGTTGTGCTGGATGTTTCATTAAGGCTCTGATACGCAGTAACACATCTGCAGGTATTGTTTTCAAGTTTGCATTGGAAATGCTGTTTCTACAGGCAATTTTAATTTTGAGGAGCACGAAAGATATAGTTGAGAAAAATTGATTCTCTTATTATATATATTGCAGAATACAAAGGTCTATATAGGCTACATTTTGGTCTGAGGGAAACAAACCAAAACAAGGGAATAAACAGAAACTTTGAAAAATTTTAGAGACTCAGGTGCAGTCTAGAGCTAAACAATTAAATCCTTGTGATATAACATATTGACCAGACCAGTTACCTCAACAGTGCTATGCACTATGCACAGTAATGAAGTTGTCAGAGTAATCTTCATTAGATGGAAAATTAAATAACCATCAAAAATGAAAAGATTCTGAGATGGAAGAGCTATTGGCAATGTATGTGAAAGGAAAATTATGAAAGATAAAGAACAATCAATTAATGGTCACTATAAGCTAGATGTAATATTAACAAGGAGAAGAAGGAATTTAATGGGATAAAGAATGTGTCAGTTAATGTATTCAGTGACATTTCCATACTGATTAAAAAAAGGTAAAAGAAAGAAAATACCTGAAAATACCAGAAAAGGTAGGTATAATTTTTGAAATGGATATTAGAGTCTTTTAGAAGTACCATTTTTAATATTCACAGAATAAAAGAAGGAAAAGGTCACTCAGTTCTCCTGCCAGTTCAGGCACAGACACTTTCCAAGATTTTCAACATTTCTCTTCCTGTATAGTTTCAAGTGCTTCAGGCGATGAGAGTCCCACCACCTCTCTTTAGAAACTGTAGCTTCATATATCTCACTGTCAGAGAACACTTTCTGATATTCTGTTTAAATATTTTTTATCTTAATTTCATTCAATTTCTCATAATTATTACACCATTTACTACTATAAATAATTACTTTCTCTCAATTTGTGCAACCTCAATTAATGCAAATGTCCTTTCCTCTAATTTGTCAACAGATTTCTGGTAAAATGATATCCACAAATGAACTCGATGTTGTGGACATAACTTAGTGATACGCCTACACCAACTGCATTTCAATAGATGGGTATGGGACCTGACTCTAAGTGGGTACTGAGAGCTTTCTTAAATACCACTTTGCTTTTACCTAACCTTGCTCAGAAATGGTCTATATTAGGGTTTGAGAAGCATGGTGCTAAAAAAACCACAGTGCTTTGGAGTGGTCTCTTAGTGGAGCACTGCACTGGCATGTCCTAGAGGTATGGAGATAAGCAGGCAGGCTAGGCTTGAAAGAAACAGAAAGGCATTTCCACACATTGACTCAGAATCTGAGTTTCAGTTGTTCACTGAAATAAAAGCCTCAAGGTAAAAATCTATGGTTTCACAAATAACAGCAAAGACACAAAATCAGATAATAAACCAGCATGTTCATTTTTTATTACTATTAAGTGCAGTACACAATATACACTGCTAATCCATTCAGAGTCTCATAGAAAAGAGCTTCTCCTGGATTTGGCCTTCCCAATGCTTTCAAAACCAAACAGCTGCTGAGCTTTCTCTATCAAAAGGAGGCTAGAAAAAACATGACTTTGTTTATCACTTTTAACATTTTGTGGTTTTTATATTTTCTGGATATGAATGACCAAGGAAGTTAATTTTCCCACAGCAGCCCTCACAGTGCCATGCTGTGCACTGGCAGCTGGAAAGGTGCTGATAACACCCCAGTGTTTGGGTACAGCTGGGCAGGGCTGACACAGCATCAGCTCTGTCTCTCAGCATTCCCCCATCAAGGGGCTGGGGGTGGGCAAGATCCTGGGAGGGGACACAACCAGGCCAGCTGACCCAAAATATCCAGAGGAGTATCCCATAGCATATGACATCAGCTCAGATATGAAAGCTAAGTGGAAGGCATTCGTTAATTGCAGTCTTTGCCTTCCAGAGCAACATCCACGTGTGCTGTAGCCCTGCTTCCCAGGAAGTAGCTGAATATTGCTCACTATTGGGAAGTAGAGAATAAACCTATTTGCTTTTATGTTTGCACCCAAACTTTTTGCTTTTGTGGTAGTGAACTGCCTTATCTCAACCATGAGTTGTTTTTCCATCTTATTTTCTCTCCCCTGTCCAGCAGGGATGGGGAGCGATAGAACAGATTGGTGGGCACCTGGCATCCAGACAAGGTCAACCCACCACACTGCTTTACCAGCAAGACATCATTCTTGACAAGCAACAAAGAGAACTTTCCCACATTTTCCTCCTGACTTTTTTTTCTTTTGAATGAAAAAAAACCCAACTCTGATTCCTGATTCTGCAGGCCTTTTTGGTTATTCTAGCTCCAGTCAAGAAAAAAAGAAAAATCCCACAAATTATATACGGATAATTTTAGAATGTATTTAACTGAGGAATTTATTTTTCATTATGAAGAAAGCACATTCTTCAGTAAAAGAAAAAAAATCAATTAAATATATCTAACAAATTTTAGAATAACTCCCATCTCCTGGACTATAGGCAACAGATTACAATTGAAGAGTTGCTTGAGTGCATTGTGAAGCAGGAGGCATCAGATGGAAACCCTTTATTGATAAAATGAGAGAAGTATTTCAGGAAATAGATAAAAAATATAAAAGAATAGGCAAGGGATGGGTTCAAAAAGATAGAGGAAAAAGTGTGCAACCCAAAGCAGAATAATCATCTAGAGGGTCACCAAGGTCACAATAATATATTTTAAAATAGCCTGCAGACAGTGCATAAAAGGCACTATAAGCATTCAAAACAAACTAAAAGGCATATTTCACAAAAAGAAGTTGAGTTTGAAAGCACAGGCTCTGGAGTTCCCTGTACCACTGTGACCTTCTATTATCCAATGTTCAACTTTTTCTCAGCTGTCATACCCATAATAATCTGCTGCCCAAAGACTGGAGGATGTGAGTAAAAGCAAAAAACTCCCACTTTAGTTCACCAGATAGCATCGTATTCCTACTAATGTTTTAACCCAGAGCATCCTCATAGTGAACCTGCAGTGTTCAAATTACTTTATGCGATTACTTGATCTGTGCTGGCATGGATAGCTAGGTGATTTCTCATTGCCTCACTCTCAAAAAATCTCTTTGGCAGGCTTTTTGGGGTTTATAATCTGGGTGTTTTCCCTTGGTTTTGTATTTTTAACAGACTTTTCTGTAATAACAGAAGTTACCTCAGTACTTGCAGACCTACCTTACACACAGCTAAAAGGAATGAGGCCAGAAAGAACTGGCTAACGTATCACAAACCAAGAAAATTAAAAAAAAAAATCAAATTAGTATGAACAGTAAAAAAACCCCAAAAGAAATAACATTATGGAGGGATAATCAGGCAGCTGAAATTATAAAAAATTTGGGGAAAAAACCTTTCTGCTGAAAAATGTATATAAATCTTTCCCCCAAATAAGGGACAAGAAACTTAATTAACTAAGATACTAAAACCATGGGATAAATTCCCAGGAAGTTTCCTTGGAAACAAAATTAAATCAGCAAATTCAGATGATATTAATATTAATAAGAAAAAGTATTTTGCATATTGGTGTCATTGAAAAGCAAAAAAAGAAGTATAATTTCACCAGACAATAGGAAAACATATTACCATAATGCTTGATAAAACATGACGGCATTATATATGTCAAAAAATACAACAGGTCAATAGATAATTTTGATTGTTTATTTCTGCATAATAGATACCTTTGTAACTAAAGAGGACTCCTTATTTACTTACAGTTCATTGCATGCTTAGGTGCCTGCTGGAACAGGTCTAGGTTTTTCAGTTACTATCTTCACCTTCAGCTACTTGTCCTGAAGAAAAAAGTAGCACATATGTGAACCGGTGAGTTCCTGGTGAGACCCTGATGGAGAACAGCTGGTCAACAGAGGCAATACAATGACTAGTCTATTGTAAGAGAAATGCCTGAATCCACCCCATAAATAGTAAGTCATAGTTGTCTGCTGACTAGATACCAGATTTTTAAAATATTCTTGGCCCAGACACTCAGGTCTGGTTAGAAGCTAAAGGTCAATAACCGGCAAACATGTAAACAGTGAAATCATTTAAATAGTTATGTCAGCAGCTAGGAAGTCAAGCAAACAATTTAATCACAGCTTGGTGGTCTGGCAAGGAGATAACCATACATTAAATACCTGCTTCACATCTCAATCACTAGAGTATAATTTCTCACTCAGAAGTTGAATTATCTGTTTTTAAACTGCTATCACACATCTTAAGCTTAAAGCTTAAAACACTCAATAGTTATGTTGAGTTACGGACTTGTGCAAGGCACATGTTTGTCAAGGACAACATATATATTTTGTGTAGCCTTTATTATTTTCTGCTTAGAGCCGTATATACAAATTTTTCTCATTGATTTCTCAAAAAGATGTGCTTGCTTAAAATGTCTACTGAAATAATGCATTGACAGGTCCTCAGGTTTATTTTCTCTTTACAATACTTTGTTTAACTACTTTATTTTGATTTCCCTGACAGCAAGACACTTTTTTGGCTCTGAAAAATGCAGTGCAACCTGTACAGGCTTCTTTTATTTATGTTGACTTACACTGTGCTATCTATAAATATTTTAAAAGATGAAGTAGGTGAATTACAGCCCACCCACTTTCTTTTTTTTCTTTTTCTCGGACACACACACATTTAAAATTTCACGAATGTCTGTTGAGTGAGGCTTGCAAGTCTCCCTGGATCTCTATTTCCTATTCAGAAGAAGCAGGGAAAAGTCAGAAGTGAGCCTGTCTGTGTAACCATGACAACAAGTACTTGTATATAATGCTTATCTGTATAGTATAGTTTCTGATTCCTTCAAGAGTTTGCACAGTCATGGGCTGAATTCTTTGGTAAGCCATCTGAGCCGTGTCAAATGGTTCAGAGGAATCATGTCAGTATTGCTGGGCACTGTAAACACTTTGTACTGAAGAATGAATGAGAAAACTGGCAGAATGGTGCAACAGAGACAGGGCTGGGTCTGGAAGGTGAAAGAAAGAAAAAAAAAAGGAGGTGTCAGTAATTTTCCAGGGATTAATAATTGACAGATTGACTTGGAGCTGTTAAGAGAGTTCTTCTATTGCTATTCCACATCAAATTAGTGCCTAGCAGATAATATATATGGATTTTTGGAGAATTGGGATTTTGTAGGCATAGCAGACAGTGAGAGGCAGTATGCCAGCTGAGTGTAAAAGGCTAGTTGATCAATAATTAAGAGAAACATCTTGAGTTGAGGTTAGCATCAAGTTATTTGAGGAATGAAGAATTCTCAGTTTTGCAACCTTCATTCTTTTTTTTTTTCCAAATAAGTTGTTTATTGTTCCGCATAAAACAAGTACGAATTATTGTAAGATTTTTGGAATAATACATAAAATTACCAGTGTTTTCAATCTCAGAGGTTATTCTGCCTTTAACATTGTTAAAATTTGTTGTTATTACGGAGAAAATATTATGCTCCTTTTACATATAGATATTTTCTCTTAATTAAACATTTATGTTATTTTGTAATCTAACATATTACCAATATCCTCATAGCTCCTTGTCTGGTGCTTGTGGAGATGGTCTCTGAAACTATGCCTGCTTCAAATTTCGGGTGTGGGGATATTTCAGCAGTTACAAGTCTGTCCTCACACTCTCATACAAATGTCAAAAAATACAATACAATAAAAAAATAAGACTTTTCATTATAAGCTTGTGGCTTTTTTATTCTTCCACCTTTCTTTTCTTCATCCATAAAGTTTAGCCCAATTAACTTTTGGCTCCTGAAAAATTTCTCTTGGTAAGAGCCATGGCCAGAAGGGTTTTGCCTTGCAGATTTTAAACAGAATAAATAGGTCAAAAATCAGGCTAATAATTACAGAGCTAATTATAACATTAATAGAAGAAAATGTGCTACCACAACCTCATAGCTGAGTAATTCTCCTGGCTATAGGTTGAATAAAAAAGACCCAGAAATACAGACAAAGAAATTGGATTTTCAATCTGCTTTAAGCAAAATGAGATAAATATTGACAAGAATCACGCAATATCTAAAGGTTAAAAGAAAGAACAAAATATAAGATTTTTCATTCCTTCCTTTGTTTCACAGAGGCAGAATGAATATCTCCAAAGTTAAAATTAAGTAATTACTCTAGAACTACTTTTTTATCCTTTTAATAAGACAAAATGTATTATTTTGTTTTAATACATAAAGTATTCAATAGGTTTCAAGTTACTTCACTGAAGACCACACAAAACTGTAATTTAGCAAAATTTATGTCTTCAGGGGAAAAAAGTCTGCTAGGCTGCCGAAATGGCTTCTGAAAGGACAAATAGACACTATAACACCTGAAGCAGATATAAATTTTTTTTTCTTTTCAGAAAATGCTGCAATTAAGAGAGAAAAATCTATTCGTTTATACATTATGCTAATTGTAACTTGGATAATATGTCACTCACTAGGCCAAGCAATTTCTGAGCTTGAGCAAGAGGATGAATAATATTTTTCTTGGCTCTCTAGAGATTCTTAGCTTGATTCCCAGTGTGGATATAAGGAAAGACAACTGTATGGCAAAAAATGAATTGGCAGAATTGTTTTCTACCTTTTTTCTTCTTCTCTACCTGAAATGTGTATTTCACAGTTCTGAATGCAAGTCATCAGGGCATGCATGACCTCATTTCATTAATGGAACTTCAGTACAGTCAATTCACAACCTGCCCAGTCAAACATACCTATTCAAGTAATTATACTGTAACATCCTCCTACTCTTCTAGTTATCAAGCTTAAAAAGTTACTGATGCTGGACCTGCTTGTAGAAGCAGGTGAAACTTTAATAAATGTTTCAGTAGCTTGCAAAGAAAGGAATACTGCCAAAAATACAAAAAGTAGGAGACAATTGGATGCAAACTGTTACTTATTGATACTGTGTAGACTGAGATCATCTCAGGTACAGTAGAAAGTGATAGATGAGAACCCTGTTTTAAAATTTAACCTTAGTGAGCAGATGGTGAGAAAACTGTCCATTCTACCCATTTACCCTTTTGAGTCCAAACCAAGTGAAATCACTCCTGGACAGTCTCATGGAGGAAGTTAGTTTACTTTGTTTGCAAAGGCTGCCCTGTATTGGTGATCTTGGCTATTAAAGCAACAGAATGCTTTTGACCTTTGCTGCCAAACCAGCAAGGATTCCCTCCCCCTTGATGCCATTTTCTGTGACTTCCTTCTGTATGTATTTCCCTATTCTGCCATTTTTAATCTTGTCTTCAAAATTGTTTCTGCATATGAGCAGATAAACTATCTACCTCTGTAATGCCTGAGAATGACGAAGGACCAACCAGACCAGCCAAAAAATGCATTAGTCAAAAGAAGTGCACCAGCTGCTGGGGGAATGGCTGTGAGAGGCAGCTAAGTATCTACCTGTGACTCATAAACCATCTTAAACTCTGATATTTAGAGATACATTTTTCTCATTATTTATTATACTACCTACACTTCTCTTTCTGGCTGTCTGTTTTCTCAAAATTAGAAAAGTAACTGCTGTGCTTGAGGTTGTTTCAGGGTGAAAGTTAACCTATTCTCTCCTGCTCATGTGGATTGCTGAGAAAAGATAGAACTTTATCAAGTAACCTCTCTGTGGCAAAGTGGCTTGAATTACCTTTCCTTTGCATAATCCCTACATTTCCTTTTTTTCCTTTCTTTTCAAGCTGCACATTACTTTTCTCAATTTTGGGTTTGGGCTTTTTTTCCTTATGTTTTCCACAGGAGTAAGTAGAGAAGCCCCAACTAAAATCTTGAACCATGTTTAACTGCTTAATATTACATAGCGAGAAAGTTGTGTAAATACTTTTTAACTTTCTGGGTCCATTTAGTTCTCCTGAATTAAGAAAGTATCATCCTGCCAACCTTGACAAGTTCAAGACTTACAAAACATCCTCAGGAATCAATACCACATTTTTTGGTTTGAAGAAAAAATTTTATCATATTCCAACTACCAGTTATATTAAGGCAAGATTTGGCACTTTGAATTGTAATCAGAAGAGGCCAAAGGTAGTTCAACATAGATAGCTCAACATGTTCAATATAACCGAGTGTTTGTTTGTAGTAAAAATGCTGAAATGTGTAAGGGGTTCTGTTTAAGCATTTTCATATAAAACATGAGCTTTCTCACCTTTAGCTAGTTTTTATCTTCTTTAGCCACTAGCCTTAATATCTCGCTCTGAGAGTTTCTTACTTTAAGAACATGGGATTAATTATGTATTTTTGGCTGCATAACCTAAGAGTGAGCTCAAAGTCCTCTAGATATCTACCTTTTCATTATCCTGGTATTTTCCTGACTTCTGACCAGCTTTTTCCATGCCATGTTGATTAATATCCAGCTGTCATAACAAGAGCTTACCCACCTGTCAGCTGTATTTGATTTGCCTATGCATTTTTCTGTTTCATAGATCTGATCCTGTGTAATGGAAGTCTGGCAGAAGACATTGCATTCAAGGAGTCTGTGGTCTTGAGCAAGCCATGTCTGCTTTACTAGGCCCTGTACTTAGGTCTTGACAAGCCCATACATTAGCATGACGGACCATAGTAAAATCCCATATGTATATAAGTATAAAAAATGTGGTGGAATGTGTGGAAATACCTGGGATACATGCCATTCCTGGATACAGTTGCTAGGTGCATGTAGATGGATATGCTCTGGTGGGCATTAAGAGATAAAATCCCTATGTCCCCAGACAAGATATATCATTGTGTTTGCTGCATTAAAGAGCAGAGGTATGGGATGGAGGGTGAACCTTTCCTCAGCCACCCTGTAGCTGTCCACCTGGATTCCACCCAGTGCTGCACAAAAGTCTTGCTCCAGCATCTGCAAGGACGTAAAGTTTAGTTTCTGTGTATAATTCTCTTCCTCTTTCAATCTCATTATTAAAGCTATTTTACTATTTTATTTGTTGCCTGTTAGAAAACCGTTCTGGGTGCTGTATTTACACTAGGGTGTAGTTTTTCTGAGATGAAACGGGGACAACAGCATTTAGACCACTCAAAGCCCTCTTCTCTGATTTATTACCTTCCATTTTTTTGTCTGGTTTTGACAAATAGCAGCATTTTTTATACCTTTTGTGTCACTGGATCCTAAGAGCAAATTAAACCAGCTCTGCACTGGTGGTTGGACCAGTAGGGATATCAGAATGGCTGTAGATATTTGTCATATTAACATAAAGGTTTTCACTTATGTGAAAGCGGAGTCTTTCCCTACTAAACTTCAGTGCCTTCTGCTCATATATTTTCGTGGACGGATACGGCAATCCTCTGCCTGTCCACACTCTTTTTTTCCAGGCAGAAGCATGAGGCTTCTTGCCCTGGAAGCCCTGAATTCTGAATTTAGTCCTTCCTCTATGTGGAAATTCAAAGGGCTTCATTGAAAATATGCAGAAGGGTGAACAGAAAGGTCATCCTGGCAATGCATTTCTTTGCTTCCTTCCTGGATCACTAAAGATTAATTTATCACAGTGAAAAAAAAAATGTCTATACAACTGTCAAAAGTATTTCCTGAATTCACACAAAGGAATCATCACCCTGGCTTTGCCTTGGCTTGTAGAACATCTACACTTTCATAGCTTTTGGCCTTTTTCTCAGTTTATCCCAGAACTGCAACTATTCCACAGTGCAAGTGACCTTTGACAATTCAGCTGCACTGGTAAGGAGTGAATTAATAATTGGTGAATTTGTAAGCCCTGGTTGTGGAGGTGAGAGTGGACACAGAGTGCTGAAAATAGTGGTCTACATGTCCTACACAGAAGATTTCATAGTCCTCCCTGGCTTTTCCTTGCTTCATGTCAGAACAGATATGTCCCCTGTAATTCTCACAGTACAAAGCCCATTGTTTAAAACTTTTTTTCTGAGAAAGAATAAAACAAGCAAACAGAAAAAACACAAACAAAAAAACCCATGTACCGAAACCGAAACTCCTAATCTCACCTTGATAGAAATCTGTCATGTTAACAACAATGATTAAATTTTTCTAGCAGTCTCAGGTGTGTTAGCATTTTACTTATGCCTTTACTTCCCACTAGTGTTGCAGTAGTATTACAGCATACATATCTATGACCTTTTGTCTTGAATAACATTCATCAAGACGTTCTTAAACACAGTTCTGTAAGACTTAAAGTTAACTTCAGGCCTCGCATCTGAAATTTTCCAATCTATTTTGAGGAATTTTGGAAACATGCAAAAGGCTGTTCTCCTGCATTTTGTTTTGCTTCTTTTGCTGCTTTGCTTTTTTAGGCACTTAGAGTGCTGCAAAATGCTGATTTCCTGTGAAGACCAGTAATTGTATATTTAACTTTCCCATGTTAGGTCTGCAGACGGATTAATTTTCTGCATAACCCTTCTTCTAGATTGCAGCTGTTTTCAGCAAAGGCAATGGATGTTTTGCCTTAACTGAGGTCTTTGATATGCACTGGGAATCAAAACATATAGCAATGCTTTACCAGGCTTCTGCTTCAAAAATTATTATCTTAATCAGTAATTATACAGTAATTGCATAGACTTGAATAATTTTAGATTTTAAATTTTTATTTTTACTTTGAAACAAACAAAAATAAACAAACTTCTTTAGGAAAAAAATAGTTTTTATTGTTAGCATTTATTTTATAGCACTGAAATATATGAAAGCAATTGTATTTTCCTTTCTGGGCAATTTTTCTATATTAAAATGATATTTTATGTTAAAACATATCTTGCAGCATTTAAGGCATTAAAATAGAAACCAAATATTCAGTTGCATAAAAAAAAAAATCTTCTTTTGATCCTGCAAGGGCATATAGGTATGCCATTATTACCCATTTTCCATTTGTTCTAATTAAAAAAATGTCACCATTGAATTTCGCATGGGAAGAAAATAAATTACAGTGTTTGATACGCGCAAAGTACTTGACCGGCTATGACCACAGGTTTCTGTACATACAGTGAAAGTTTTTTTGTTGAAATAAAAAAAAGTTCATTAAATGTGTACTGTTACTGCTCCATTGAATTCTGTGGTTGGTTTTGGCCTGTGGACTTTATACACTCTAAATTCCTGTCATATCAAATCTGACTTTTTCAAACCCCATTGCAGGCAAACTCATGTTTCTGATGAGTTGGTTGGAAAGTAACTTCTGGATATTTGAACATGAGCTGCAGTTAGCATGGAGTGTTCAGTGGTGAGTCAAACTCCTGATATAATATCAGAGAGCAAACTCATGCTCAGTAAACTCTCAGAAGTCCCTAAATTCTCCCAGTGCTTTCTTTTTCCCTACAAGGGACTCATCATTACAATTTTCCATTTTGGCAGAACTGCCTGGTCAGGCTTGGGTAGACCAGCCCCAGGTACTGTTCACACCTCAGCTCAAGAGGATGCTCTTGCCAGGCAGAGAGTCTCCACTCTGGCAGGGCTCAAAAAGCACCTACAGACCCCTTCTTTCAAAAAGCAGCCTTTCCCTGTTATATAGCAACAGCCACAGCTTAATGAATCTGAATAGAGAAAGGTTCAACTTCTTTCTCTGACTGAGGATTTTGCAGTCCTGGTGAATGCTTTATTTACTGAGCTGTGCTGGGCAAGGATATTTTCCTATAATTATCCTGAAAGTGTGCCAGGGCATTTTTTTCCATTTATACTCATGGTAAGTGGGAAACAAAACTATTTCTCATAAAGAAGAGAAAATATTTGACTAAACCCCATTTTATCACTTGGGTAAAAAGTCCATAAGTTTGTATAAAATGCTTTACTTTAAAATATCATCTAAGAGGAAAAAGAAGCCATATTGATACACAGGAAACTTATAACTTTATAGGGTGGGACAGGATATCTGATTTATAGCAACATAGCAGAAGTTACAGGGGAAGGAATTAACAAATTGAAATTAAAATCAAAAGACTCAAACCATACATTACGTTTGTGAAAGCAAGCTGAGTTTTGTTTAAGACCTGAAGGCTTTCACCAGAGTATTTTGCCAAAGAAGAAAAGAAAACATGAAAACTTAGCAGTAAAAATAAGAGCTAGAAAACATAGATATGCCTACAGAAGAGGAAGAAAAACTGAAATAATAATAATAAAGAAAAGCTGAAAGACCTTTTTCAAGAATGAAGGAAATAAATCAAAAATAATTAAGACCCTTGCTTGGGGCTAGATAGTATAAATCAAAAAAGCCTTAGGTTGAAAAGAAAATTTAATTTAAAAAACCCTTCCTTGTGCCAAAGATTTATCATTTTTAATGCCCAGTGGGGCCAGAGTAGTTTTGGGGTTTTTTTCCTTAACCCTAAAGAGATGTACTTCTGGTTTTGTTGATAAATCCAGGTGATTTGTATGTTACTAAGCCTTCTGAAATTTTTTTATTATCTCATTTTTCTTTCATCTTTAAGAAAACAAACAATTATTTTAATATCTCAATATCTTGTGTTTGATTGGTTATTGTAAAAAAATACTTAGACTTGAAAAAGTGACATTCGAAGTTTTTATTTCTCCATCATGACTATCCCCTCACTTTGCAACATTCTGTTTTAAATGCTTTTACATATGTGACTCTAGCAATCAGGCAGCACTACAGTACAATTCTGTAATTGTTACATACTCTATTTTTAATTTTACAACTCAGACTAAGTTGAGACCAAAATGCTCATTATTATCCTGGAAGGAAATCTGATTTGATTGCATAAGGCAGAATTTCAGCCAAATCAATAGTACTGCCATGACAAGGGATGTGTCTGGGAAATGCAACCCAAAAAAGACCCAGGACCATAAACAGAAATATGATTAGTGAAATCTGTAGTGTTCTGATATTTGAGCTTCGGATGATCATCTCTAGCTAACAAGTCACAAATGAAAAAGCATCCTGAGGTGCAAAAGAGGAATGAGGATAGAACAGTGTAAGACAACAATAGCATGGGTGGGGGCAGAAATAAGGTCGTGGTCTTTCTGCTTTTATTTCTGTAAGCAATGCCATCGCTGCAAGAAAACTGTGAAAAAAGTCATCAAATAACAGCTATGGAATATGAAGGAGAAGATAGAACTATAGTACAGAGGGGAAGGCAGGCACAGAGAGAGGGGAGCCATCCGGTATATACGTCTGGGATGAGAGGGGTCTGATTATCTGAGGCATGATCAGCCAGCTGAGAAAGGTAGGAAAGCTGAAGTCAGTGAGAGAGAACTTGATTGTTCTTTATGATTAAGTACTTGAATTATAAGACTGTTCAGTGGGTGAAAACAATGAACAGTTCAATATGTCTGTCTCAGAATAACTTCTGTGATCCCTGGACACTAAGTCATATCACCCCCATTGTCAGGCAACTCCAGTGGCTGCTCATTAATTTCAGAACCCAATGTAAAATGAACTTCTTGATTATAAAACTCTCCATGAGCTTGCTCCAGTCTCTCTCTGCTTCCTCCGCACATCTAGCACTGGCTTTCTCTTTTTCCCTCCAGACAACATTGCTGGAGTGATTAAAAGCTCTTGTTGCTACTGTGCCACCACATCACTTACTTTCCTGGTTTGCCAGTGGCTGTATGAACACAGATTATTAATAGAGCTTGTGCTGTCAGAGCAGGAAAACAAACCACTACTGAGAAACTGTAATGTGTTGGATTTGAGCAAAGAGCAATTCATGCCTGAAGATGCATTTTCAGTCCTGCAGCTGGATATGCAATGTTTAACAAATGTAGAAGTTTGTGGCCATGATCTGGCTGCTGTTGTGCATGATGTCCAGTGATATTGTAATTCACCTCTGGTCTCTAACCAGTGAAAATGATGTGATGGAAGGAAGTGGAAAGGTACTAATACCTGTGAATTAGCTCAGGGTTAACTCAGTGCACCAGAAAACAGGAATACCTAAAGCAGGCATTCAAAAACACTTGAGGATGATCCATATTTTAATTTGTGAAAGACTGTCAGATTCATGTTACTTTCATTGCATATCTGTTGCTTGTTATAAATCTGATTAGCTGTCACGCCTTGTTAAGCAGCAGGCTCTCTGGTGTTCATACTTAAGCCCTTAGTTTGACTTTTGATACTGCTTTTGTGCCAATATATGGATTTATTTTTAAGATTATTTTGTTATTTATTTTTTGTTGGTAAAAAAATATGATAAAGATGCAAACAGAAATAGAGCATCTCAGACTTAAGAATTTGCTTTCCAAATACCAATGCCTTTAAAGGCAGCTAACCCCATTACACATTTTTCTTACAGCCACAAGCAGCCCTGGTTCGGAGAGATTCCACATGAATTAAAATTAATTAATAAGCTTAGCTTTTTTTATATCAAATGTCATGAGGAGGCAGGTGCCAGCACCTGCCCAAGGGATCTTTCACTGAATAAAATCCTTCTCTAAAGAAAACAGAAGAACAGAACCTGGACATACTGTTCTACTTTAAAAATGCTTTACTGCAGCCTCTTTATGTCATTCTTTGAGTGTTAGTCTTGACAACATCCACACACAACCAATCCAGGCTTCTGCCCAGCCCAGAACTCTTGGAGCCCTACAGAATTTGGACTTAGAAAAACCAATCAAAATATACTTCTACACTCCATGACTCCATAAAGACTGAAGATTAAAAATTATAGAATATGTTACAGTTTATTCTTTCCTACTTCCTCACATGCACAGGAGTGCAGTTATTCTTATGCTATCCTTGATGCCTAAAGTAAAATGATCTTATTTCCATTGAAAGTCTGCCTAAGATAACCAAAGAGTTGTGATCCAAAATAAAGAGTCAATCCGAAATAACTTCTTTTTTCTGCTCTCTAACAATGATGTGGAGTAACACAAGCAGGATCTCAGATAAATGTGAGACCTGGAGAGGCAAGACCCAGCCAGAGCTTTCCATGTGACAGAAGGAAATGACTGAATCAGATCTTACTTCTCCACCCACCCAAACAAACCCTAGCTGTTGGTTTAAATGCTATGGTCACATGAGGGAATGGTGTTGGCATATCACAGAGAGCTGTCCCTTTGAGAGGTGCTTGAAAGCCAGCCAGACCAGGTTGCTATATTGGTACAGACTCATGTAAGGAATGACTTGGAAGATAGATAGGTGCTGGATGAAGCAAACACCTGCTGCATAACTTGCTCCGAAGGAGGTTCCCAGCCAAATCTAATATGGAAGACTTGGGTTATATTTGCCTGTGGTGTGCCATTAAGGCAGCCCTTCAGCGCAGTGTTCCCTTTGAGTAGGACAACCATTTTCTGCCAGACAGGTTATTGACAAGCAATGAATTTCTATTCAGAGGTGAGGCAAAATATGGAAGCAAGTAATCTGAAAGACCCTACAGAAATAACAGGGTTGGGAGACATTTCTCCTGCAAAACATAGATGTGTCCTAACAAAATCTGTTGACAGAATGAAGCAGAGAGGTATTATGAAGAGAGGACAGACTGTACAGAAAGAACATAAGCATCACCTTAAAGCTGATATAAAAATGGGGTGAAAGGTACAGAATAGGAGAATAGAATAGTACAGAAAGAGTCAGAATGCAAGGCCTCACACTGGGAGAATAAAATAATGTTGATTTCTGCAATGAGCCTGGAGACAGAGGACTGTGATGACTGAATAATATAAATTGGTCCTTGTTTTGATCTCATTATGTATATAATTCATCAGTGCAGTGCTTGCGAAAAGTGAAAGTTTAAAATGCAGCCATCAAGCTGTTTTCAAGTAAGCCTAGGAAATCTTCAGCCTATTGTGCAGAAAGCCAGTAAGAGTTCAGTGAACACTGTGCAGAGCCATTACCACAAAAGAGGTATTCGGATTGGAATTGGTACAGACACATAAGAATGATTAAGGGACTGTATGACCTGTCTCACTAAGGCACTCTAGGAGGCTGGGTTTGTCCAGCAGCCCAAAATGTACAACAAAAGAGAGAAGACCGATTTGTCTTTGTGCATCAAGAAGAGAACGTCAAGCACTAACATTAAAGACAAGGACAGTGCTGAAACAAGGACAAATGGAGATAAAAATCCTGTGCATACATATATCATAAATCAGAAAAGGTTTTCAACCTACAAAGCAACTGGGGGGGTCAAAGAGTAAAATATCAAAAGAAATTGTTTGGCATATTTTCAGAAGGATTCTCCTGTCCCTAATACAGAGTCACATAATTGATGACGCTGGTATTTTGCACGATTCCAGCCTTCGTGCTAAACCCCATGGGACAGTGTCTGGTATCTCTGCTTATGCTTCACAATTTATCAGTCTCGCTTCTGTTACAAATTTTGCTGCACTGCTCCCTGACTGACCTGAAGAAGCCCCCGTACAGTCCTGTCCGATCTGTTTGTGTCACAGGGCCTGGGCAGAAAGAGAACTGCAACTTACTCACAGGGTTACAGTATAATCTGTACAACTACCTCAAGGAAATCATAGGTGAAAGCAAGGCACTATTATAAGTGAACAAAAGTAAGTGAGCAAAAGTAACGGGCGTTGATCCCATAAGACATTTAATAGAAACAGATAGGTGAGTTCAAGCCATCACTGAAGACAGACTTTAAAAGGAAGAAATCAGAAGGTGTTCAGTGTACCTATGAATAGAGAAATAAAGGTTATTTTTTTCAGGCTGAGATTCAGGGACACAGTAAAATGCTATAGTATATCAAATGACTGGCATCTGATGGGCAAAAGTTTTAGCCATTCCTTGATTTTTTGAAATAACCAGATGTCTTTGCTCTACCCAGAAAAAGTTCAAACATACCCAACATGCAATTTATGTACTGAATTGTGCGTATATATATATATATATATATGCTGTTTACTTGTAACTAAAGGAAGAGAAAAACATAAATATGGAAGCACAAAATGAAAAAAAAAAAAAGAAATATATATGCCAGCTGCCTGCTGGTATTTATACACATTCAATGAATTTGCAGTTTTATAAGGTTTTTCTTCTGTTCTACAGCAAAACATTAGTAACACGTAATAAAATGTGTTCATTATTTATTATTGACAAACAAATTATGCACATGCTCCCCTAGAGTGAGAAAACTGGAGATAAACAATCTGCAAAGAAAGAGGAAACGTAGGAAAAACTAGGCAAACAAGGAAGGAATCCTTTAACGATTGGAAAAACGTACTGATACAAGATAAACATCCACCCGGGAGTTAGACAGATGATTTGGAGATAAATTAAATAGCTTCCCAGGAGAGATCAAGTGTTGGTACATATTCGTCAATAACCATTCAGAAGTGATGAGGAACTCTCCACGGCCATCTGGAAATGGCTCTAGCCAGCCTGGCCTGATTGATTTTATTAGCTGCACAATCTCATTTTTGTTTGATTGCTTTGTATCTGTATATGCATTAGGGGAGAAAGCATTTGGGATTTTCTCAAGTCTGCTGTTTGCTCCTCTGGACTGTGCTCCTCTCCATTTTCAAAGTCAATACCATTTTTCTTCCCTATAAGATAAGGCCTTTTTTGCTCTGCTGTTCATAGAGATTTCAAAGTAGTATCCCCCTGAAAAAGGGTAGAGAGGGATAAGAGCAGGGTTTCACATTTACCCTGAGGATATAAAGCAGAAAGGCAAGTTTGGTGTGTGGTGATGAAAAGGCCTTCCCCAGTGCAATCCTGGGTGATCCTACCTGTTAACACTTGCGCCGCAGAATTTACACTTATTTCTCAAACAAAGAAATGTCTTACCCCCAGGAATATTTGAAGATTTTGTGCGTGGCCATGGAGAATGGGATTTGGCATTTCACAAAAGATGCAATATAAAAGCCACTCTGTCAAATATCAGGAAAAATCACCTAATACTTTAATGCGTCTGAAAAGGAGCAGTTTCACAATACCCCTCCATCGAATTAGGCCTCTAACATTTTATAAATCGGTTCTCCTTGTACACTCCTTCAGTGATTGCAATCTTAATTCCAAAACACATGTTAAACACTTTGGAGTGTTTTTGATAGAATCCCTGTTCTCACAGCAATAAGCCATAAAATGTACATTTGAATTTACTGGTTAGAGCTATCAGTCCTGCTGAAGAGGGAAGGAGCAAAGTTAAGAAGACCAGATGAATAGTTTGGGTAATATTTTTTATTATATTAGCTCACTAAAGCAGATGTAGTAGGAGTCATCAGTGGGGATACATACAGATTGAAACAGGCTGTAAAGTTACAAGACTAAACAGCATGGATGACACATTTACATTTTTCAGAAATAAATATTTGGAACAAATATGCTCAGGACAGTTCTTTAAAATATGGCAGTGATGTTTTACTAGAAAAATAACTATTTTTCTATGTATAGGACAAAAGTAGTGACAGTTGTAGGGGATATTTTCTATATTCATTAAAATAGTTATAAAAATTAATGTAAAAATGTGATTATAAAGCATCACATAGAGGCAAAGCAGAAGAACTGAGAATACAGGAGGTATAGGCAGATATACAATTGATAGCTTCTTTTGTAACATGTGCTTACAGAACACTTACTGCTGTGATAGCTAAGGGCGTCTGAGTGCCAGATATTTGAAAAGCAATCTTTGGGAAACAGAGATGACAGTCTGTAATGCTGATACTTAAATAGTGTATAGCCCATTTTCAAGCAGTTTGGGTACCCAGCCAAATACCTGAAGGTTGAATGTTTCAGTCTTTTGAGGAATTAGGCCATTAGTGTAGCTCTCTTGGCCAGTTTCTTTGGAAATTTTTGGTCTTAGTGGCCTATTTTTGGGGCCAGATTCATGCCTGAATCTGTTACTTACTCCAGCTTTCCAGGTTTTGTCTGAAGGGGCATGAGAAAGCCCTGAGACTGGCAGAAGGGAGGATGCAGAGAGAAGTCAGGATGGCAGCCCATGCACCTGGGCTGTCCTGCAGTGGGGTCCATCCCAGCCCAGCAACCCTCAGCCATGCACAGAGAGCTTTCTCACAACCCCATCCATGCAGCTTAGGAGGGCTGAGGACAGCTCCACCTCTCTTAAAAAACAGGTAATTTTAAATTAGGAGCCAGCCTTTAAGCACCCTGCTGTGACAGAACCATTCATGTTTTCTAAGAGCCTGGTCCAATTTCCACTGGCATAAAAGCCAGTTATGAGTATGCTTAACTATAGGCCTTAAGTCAGATATAAATAAGCTTAATTATGGGCCCTACAGCCGTAATGAGCATGCTTAATTCTTTTATTTGTGTTCAACCTTGTTTTCTCTAGGGTAATTTTAAATTTCCTTGGCCTGTGTTCAAAAAAAATGTCGGTGTAACTTTCTATTTTTGCTCCTGTTTCTATTAATGAATAGAGCAATGATGAACATATACATCTTCCCAGAGAGCATAAAAAATTCCGGTGTGTTATGTTGGTCTGTTATGATGAATTATCACTTACATGTCATTTTAATAACTTTATCTTAAACATCAGGTGTTAAAAATGATGTAAAGATATTTCCATTCCAAACAACTTTGTGGACTATTTCAAATTTTGGACTTTAATAAAGTACTTAAAATACTACTACTTTGGACTGTATAACTATATTAATTAACCATACCCATCCGTAATCAAACATATTCATCTTTTCATGGTGAAAAGGTAATTTCTCCTGCCTGCAGACAGATCTTTTTACTTGGATATAATATATCTGACATTTATTTAAATAACAGAAAATAGTCAGTAGGCTGGCTCAATTCTTTCCAGGGACAGGGAAGATTTGAGCATTTTAAAGTGGTAACTGAGTCTTCTTTCACATGAAACATCTACTGCCTACAAATTTCACTTTTCAGTCAAGGTCACAGTGACTTCTCTCCTCTCCACAATTGTTTTTCCAGCATTATATTTCCTTCTTTGATTAAATTTGCAACCATTGTCCCTAAAATCTCTCAATGCTGATTGCTTTCAAAGAACTTTATGATAAGACTACTTGGAATAGACCACAATTTGAAGCACAATCCATACATTTAATTTGTAAATATTTTTCTTCCACTTTCACATTGTTTTTAAGAACTAAGGATGTGAAAAAAAAAAACCCCTATGGATGATGTACATAGCCTGTTTTGGGGATTTTTTGTGGTTAATTTAACACCTTTCTCACTTTTGCTGGGTTTTCTTAGTCCTTTTATGAGACATATCAGTTAAGACCATGTTTTCTCAAGTAATTAATTATAGAAAAGCTATGTCAAACCTGTGCTGTTTGCTGACTACCGGGGGCTTGACAAGTGGGCTGACAGACATTCCAGGACTATCAAAGACATAAAGGTAACTGACTGAGTTAGTTAGCTTCCTGTTCCACAAAATCTTCAAAAGGTAATCTCTTTATATTAGTGGTGAAACAGATTAAATGTGAAGCTTTTCACTGAAGCAGAAACATGGGTGCTTAGCCACACATTTTCAGAGTAAAAGTAAAGACAATTCTCTGACAATAATAAGGAAAGCTACCACTATCAAATATGTATTCAATGATAGATGTGAAGAGAGGAAGTTGATTTTGTTAATTTTTGCATTGTCGTTACACAGAAAACTGCCCCAGAAGAAGGCCACCACCAGCCTTTGGAGACCATATTCTCAGCAAATGCTGATGACTGCTACTTGAGCCACAGAGGCAATGTAAATGTGATAATCATTCTGAGAACCATCTGCATGTTGTTAAGAAGTCCTGTAGATCTGAAACAGCTACACTAGTATTAGCCTGAAGAAATATTTTAAAGTGCCTCACTGAAGACCATAGGTTAGAGAAAGATCTTAAAGCGTAAAGAGACAGGATATTTAAAGTGATACACTGTAATTTATTTTGCCAAGAAATCAGTGAACAGCTAGAAAGATTTCAGCCCAACCAGCATAAGAAACACCCTCTCTCAAAGCTATTAATGCAGCTAAAATGGTACCTTAGGAACCACTTTTCCATTTTTATGAGGGGTAGGGGGACACAGCTTTTTTCACCAGGGCCTCCTAATCTCAACATGCACTAAAGCACTTGGAAAACCCATTCTGTGCATGCCTTCACTGCAGTCACTTGGCTTACACAGGTGACACATAGCATCTGTACACTGGCATCAACAGTCACCACCAACCTGACAGGCTGACAAACTTCTATCCTCTGGCAGTCTGATTAGGGGTACATGTATCGTATCTTCATTTATATTACTGCTCATGCAATGTAGATTAATGGTTGGCTCTAATTGTAATGTAGTTTCACCTTTGGTTGAAGAACAGATTTGATCCTTTTCTTATTTAGGGCTGGTAAAAAATCCGGTTGTGACAAATTTTATTTCTGGGATAAGTGGTTTCCCAGATTCTCTCAGTCATTGCTAAACAGGTCATGTTTAATCTCTGATGGCATATAAAGCTTACATGTTTTTAATAATCTCTAAAGAAACCTGAAAAAACCCCCACAAGTTTTCCCATTTTTTTGCACATGCAGCCATGAGTTTCCATTTGAAAGGCTGCCCATTATGCCTACTAGTTGGACCAGCAAGTCACCTAACTTACTACAGCAAGGCTAACCTACGACCTATAGCTGGTGTTGTAGTCCCATGGGGGTGTTTGCCCTGACAGTTCTTGGGCACACCATCTAACAACTTATGCCTATACTGTGTATCGTAAAGCAGTATTTCAGAGGTTATGCAAGCTTCTCTGGACCACAGGTCTCATGATGTTTAGGATCACTATAAATCCTTCCAAAAAGATATTACAGTTTCACATTCTCTTGATTTTGTTAGGAGAACTTGCTCATCAGTGCTCACCAATGGGAAGACCCTCAAGTAACATATCCCTTTTTCACCTATTATCTGAAGTCCCAAGCCTTGCAAGCTGTATCATTGCAAAGGGAGAAATAATATTCAATATATCTGTTTCACATTCTCATTTACTTCCAGAGAACCTGAAACAGTTTATTAATTGTAAAAGGAATCCAATAGGACAGGAATTTTTTTCAGAAACTTCAACCGCGTTTTAGCCAACATTAAGTTCAAAAGTTCCCTCTCTTCTCAGAACCACACTACCACCTTCACTGACTCACTGGTGTCTCTTGCAAGTCTTGTCTCCTTGTCCTAGCCTTCAGAGATGCACACATTCACATATGAAAACACTTCTGAAAGAGCACTCTGAAGTGTGCTGCAAGTGCTGGTATTTTTAACTAACGGCAGGTGCTGGCTTTCAGGACGGAACAATTTCCATTTCATCTGCTTCCCTGCATAACAGAAAACCTTGCAATTTCTTATCACTATCCTTAAAGCAGTGTCTCTCCCATCCTCTTTCGTCTAGCCATGCCGGAATCCAGAATTTCAATCAAGAAAGAGAGTTCTTAATGGCTAAAGGCACTAATGTAATTCCCGTCAGTGCTTACTACTAGGTGTTTCAGTAACTAAGTTTATTTGACTACAGAAATGACTGAAGTCAGTGTTAAGATCATATTCTGTAACTGAAAAGGCTGAATTATTATGCTCGTGTATGGGAAATATTATAAAGGGTCATGTTTGAGATTGGTCTTCCATCTGCATGATGCACTGAGAATGATCAATGAGAAAATATGCAGGTCCTAATGAAAAGTATGATTGCTGTGCTTTCTGCACAACTTAACTTTCACCCCTGCTGACTCTGACAGTCACAAAGATCAAATCTTTTCAAATTTCTTTCACTGCAGTGTCAGAAAATCTAATTTGTGTTTTGAATCTCCACAAAATTGTTCATTATGCAAATCCTATTTTGTGAAATAGATGTGAGAGTGACAGAACTGATTGAGGCTGAAAGGCAAAAGAGGCTATAAGTTATGAGAGATAAAAATGCACTAGAGTGAAAAGAAGAATATTTCTATTCAGGTGCTGCTGGAAAATAATTTAAAAGTCCAAGTTCATGTTTTTGTTTCTCAGCTTTGTGCCTTACTCGTCTGAAAATAAAGTAGCATACGAAACCCTTCTATACTAAACACAGCTACATAAATGCCTTTCAGCTGTAGGGTGATACTAAAATGTACTGTCTGCAGTACCTCTATCCTCAGCTTAATAGCGTATGACTGTACTGCAGCATTGCTACTTCATAACTCTTCCTTGGATCATCTCTTGTCAGTCAATTTGCTCCAAATGCTCGTGCAAATTTGCTGATACAAGGGCTGCCTTCAGCCCTTTAATCAGATAAAGCTGCTATTAACAAAAGATGGCAGCATGGCTCATTTTATTGCAAGGCTCCTACTACATGTGTTCATATTTCCTCGAGTATGGCAACCATTGACCTTGGCAGTCTGGATTGATTCATCCAGTTCAAGGATCACTTAGCTTCTGTGCTGAGTGATTGTTGCTTGGCTAACTGCAGTCTTTTTCATTTCCTGTTGATTTAATAGTGTTTCTTATTTTATAGATTATCATAGCACTCAATTATAAGTTTGGATCCTAATTCAATTTCAGCCTCTCTCAAAGCCCTTTCCAAAACACTGTTAATCAAGGAATGGTTCTAGCCTCTGGTTTATTTCCCAGCATACCATAAATATGAGTATTAAAGAAAACATGCGTACACACATTAGAGGGAAAGAGAAGTCACATAAGTATAAAAATACTAATATCCTCACTAAGTTTCATCCATTATTTTACAGACAAGGAACCTTTGGCTTTTAGAAATTTTATGTGCTTAACTAGAAATTTTTAATATATATTTTAATCCAAAGCCAAAATTTAAAATTTGACACGAAGTAAATTTTATAAAATATTTTAATGGATATGGTTCTGAGAACAGAATCAGGAAATGAGAGACATAAACTGATTTAGAGTATATGTTCCAAATTATTTTCACCATTACTTAGTCTGGATTTTGTGGGTTTTTTTCCCATGATTATTTTCTGATATTACAGGATTTAAAAATCAGCATCAGAAAAACATCCTCAAAACTGATGAATACTTTTCAGATACAGAGGACGATTTTCCTGAGGCATAAAAGGCTGATTTCAAGCATAAATTCTAATAATAGGACAAGCACAGGAAAATTGGTAGGCTAATAGAAAAAGCTCATGCAGTTACTCAGTTAAGAATCTGCCTGTACCTATATGCTGGAATGAATAGTAACCTCTTATCGGTTTTCTGAGTTCTGAATACAGTTTTGGCTGATACAAAAAAATACAGGATGTAACTAAAATGCCACTGTTATTATTTTATAAGTAGATGTATTCAATAGCTTTCAGTGCAAGGTAGTCATACCTGAACTACATGTAAATGAAGCTGTATGCAACTGAAATAGTTCAGGCACTCACTGCAGAGTAGCTGCAGCAGCATGCAGCTCCTCACAGGCTAATTTATTCAGTTTCTCTGTGCGGATGCTGAGCTGAACACAGAAGGGTACTTGACACAGTGTACTCTGCAGCACCGTGACCTCCAAAGAGTGGGGCACCTCCACACAACACACAGATCCAGTCAGACAATGAGCCTCCCTCCACAGCCGCCAATCGCTTTCCCAGGCCATCCGGTTCACCTTCACCTGTGTGCAACTCTATAGGTCTGCCACTTGCACAGCCAGGAGAACCATGGCTGAGCACACTACTGCCGCTAGTGGAAATAAGGGTGCAATTCTTCCTCTATGGTCTGTCATTTCTGACCTGACACAGGACGCGTATTTCAACCTCTTGGCTACCGTGAGTGATATTTAAGTCTCAAAGTTTGCTTTGGCTGACCCTCTCAGTCAAAGGAATAGCTGTGCTCTGCTAATCAAGCTTTTGGAAAGCTTGCCTGTTCCCTACTTCAGTGATTCCTAGCGCCTGCCTTTTGTTCCACTGGGCTTCTATGTTTTGATTTTTTTTCTGATACATTCAGCCTACCAGTTGTCTCAAATCAGCCATTTTACAGATTTTTGTCCTTTATCGGTCATCCCATCCATCTGTCTTCCTCTAGTAATTTTCAGACTGCAGGACCTCAGTAACATTTTCTAGCATATCATTTCTCCCTGGAGCCTCTCTAGGCTACTCCATAAAACTGTTTTACTTATGTCTCACATCGGTGCCCCCAGCTTCAGGCCACGCATCAGTGGCCTCCAGCTCATTGCTCTGCATCACTGCCCTTCTAGCCCATAGTCATGGATATTGGCCCACATTTTAATTAGGATAAAACTGAAACCAAACAAGAAATATATGAAGTAAAAATGTAAATTATGTTCAGCGAGTTGCAGGTGCTATCATTTTGTCTTGATGAGCATTTTGTATATGAAGGACTTTACAGAGCACAAACAATTCTGCTTCAAAAATTCTTGTGGGCTTTATTAACTTTTTGACAGCAGCTTAATTTTGGACCTAAAGAGAACAGACATCCTGTCATCCAAGACTGCTTTCCCAAGCCAATAATACAATCCTGTTTTGAATGATAACTCATTGTCATAACAGTGTTTTTCAACACCTCCTGTCCTGTTCACAATAAAATATGAACAAATAAAGTGAGAAATACACAAGGATTCTTTCCCATTCTCTGGTGCTGAATGAAATTAGTAAGGTATTACTAGACAGAAGCATACCTAAAATTTTTGTAATACTGTCTAGCAAGGAAAAGGGAAAAAAGCTGGAAGGTTGTCCTAAAGTGAAAACATCTACAGGAAAAAATAATTAGATTCATTACCCTGGAAAGTCAAGGTAGGCTATACATGTCAAGCCATGTTTTGCTTCTTTTGGGTACTTAAATTCCTATTAATCCTCATGTATTAGCCTAATGGTTCCCAAACTTTATGTCATTTTGGCATTGGTGCTGTTTGCTTCAGCAAAATGCAAAAGGTACATTCCTTTTATTTGCTTTCTCGGAGGTTTATAAAGCAGTATATTAGTTATTAGGCACTTACATAGTCTTTTTCTGTTCTATAGATAAGGGAGGAAAATTATATAAAGTGTGGGTCAAGCACTTAGGGCTTATGTCAGTCAATGTTGTGGTAGTTGTCTTAATCTCATTATTCTTATAGGTATAAAATAGAAGTAATTTCTGTAGTGGGTTCATTTATAATTCTAGATTAAAATCCATGGAAGTGAGAAGAAACATCTCTAATATTAAAACAGTAATTTACATTTTTTGGATGTTTTCAATATTTAAAATATTTAGCTAACTCAAAACAAGAACACTCAAAAGCTAAAAAGAATTAGTATATTTAGTCCAGTCCTATGCACGAATAGAACATAGATTATAAATTTAAGATAATAGTGCTGCAGCTACGTAGCTCATTAGTGTGAACAGGTTTTAAATCAAATCAACACATCATGAACTGCTGTCTTAACAAATCTTCAGTCTACCTGTCCTGTTCCACAATCTCCATCTTACACCCAGATGTACAGACAAGTTAATCAAGAGATCACAGGGAAAGAGTCCCATGAGGCTCTCTCTGCTACAGTGCAAAGGACCATTCTGTCTCCAGAACATGCAGTGCTACACATGAGTGAGGGCAAGGTCAGCTCAGCTACAGTCACCCAAGTAGCATTTTGCAGTCTTGTCAGTCTCTGTAGAGCTAAACTAACTAATGAGACTGAAAAATAACCACCTAATTTTAAGAGTAAGCAAGTAATGAAACATTCTGTGCTGTGACTGCATCAGGTTTGAAATGAAAGACTCATTATATGCACAAGGTACTGAAAACAATATTGGTCCTACGTAATAAAAGCCCACACAGTTTTCAGTGCCTCCTTAGGGGGAGGAAGTCAGGAGGAATACAGTAGCAGATACTGCTTTTTAAATTTTTTTCTGACACTAATTAGGAAGAAAATTGTTTTTTATTTCACATCAGCTTCTAGATCACTTCATTCTGGATATGGCAATTCAAGTCTGCTCTTAAAGACATAAGATTCTTCAGGAAAAAAAAAGAAAAATAATGTCATAAAAGGAGTTAATTTGTCAAACATGCAGTTGATCTTTTCATCACCCTTTTAGATTCAGAAAAGCACTGTAATGAGTGACATAAAAGTCTAAAATTTGAAAGAGTGGTGTACAGAAGTTAAGCAAACTAGAATACTTCATTTTTGTCATCTCAGTCACACCAGTAGGACAGCTGAAAAAGGTTGTATCTCATCACAGCAAAGAATAATTTGTCCAACTGGAACACCTACTGTAGGTAAACTAGACACTTGAAAAAGTCAGTTGTGTTATTTTATATTTATTCCCAAACTTTCAGTGAGAACTTTGCCCACCATCTAGTGAATGATAAGGAAAAGTAAGGATGCTTAGCATTGATTCTCAGGTGCTGTCCCACTCTGTAGACTGGGATTTTGACCAGGATCCTGTGGTCAACACACATGCTAAATGCATAAAAAATGGGAGACAGAAAACATAGCTAGCATAACGCTGTTTTTCACAGTGCCAAAGATTTGTGTCAAATTCTCAATTTTAACCTAGTTTTGTTCTTCTTTATTTTCTACCTCTGACCTTCTTTAATTCTCTTGTTTTCTAACTTCTTTCTCAAGTTTCAGTGTTTGCTCTCTGCAATGAATAGCGTATTCTTCTCGCTTAATCTTTCATCCTCCTGCCAACTCCAACCCCCTCCCCAATCAGCTTATGTTGAGAAAAAAGTGTCTCTCTTTCTCTAATGGTGTTCAGTATCATTAGCCAGGCATCATTCATTACTCAAATCCAACCTTATTTTCTGCTTCAGTGATGGTAGTTCTCAATTAATTTAGCAGGTTTTAGACAAAATAGATGACACATTAATGTTTCTTTTTTTTTCCGCCAGAGTAAACTAGCATCTGTCTAAATAGTAATCATAGAGAAAAATGTAATTTTAGAGTCAAACGAAAATCTTTGTTGTAAGAAAGAAAAACACACAAGACAAAACAGATTGAAGTTACTCCATTCTCTTTAAAATCATGTTTTGAAATTCACACAGATTGTTTACTTTCTAAAGAAGGGAAGGAAGGAACAATAAACAGCCTTAAAGTCACAACAGAGCATAAAATTAATGTGAGTGTATGACCATCAGATTGGACATTGTGTTTAGATGAAAGCTTTGGGGGATTCTACATCCTTTCTTTGATGCTGACAGATAGAGACACCTAAAGAAAATACACAAACAAGGAACACAGCTAGAGATACTTCCCACTATGTCCTCTCAGCTTTGAGCAGTCTGTATTTCCTGAGGTGGACATGGTTGTCTTGTGCTTCTAGAGTCTTAAATGATTTTCCCTAAGTGAGTTGGCCTTTCTGGTGTTTTGAACACATATTTATTTAGCATCTGCAGTGTCTTGCTTCAGAGTTGCAACACTTTGCAACTGGCTATCACCATAGCTTAGCTGTGCAGAGTGTGGAGTACTTCCTTATGTTGCTTTGATTCTGCTGTCTGATAATTTCAGTTCATAACCCTCTTTCTCAAATTAAAATAAACAATTGTTTTTAACCATTCTCTCCATATTTCTCAGGATGTAGAGATTTCTAGCATACCTCCTTTAGTCATTTATCTTCCAGACTGAGGACCCCATAATATTTCTCCACAGTACGTAATCTCTCTGCATCTTTCATTCACCTCCATCACCTCCCTCCATATCTTTTCTAGTTCTCTCATTCTAGGAACAGTACACTTATGGGTCCAAGATGGGCAGTAATTGCAAAATAATGCACAGTATTTTGACCATAATAACATTTTCTATCCCACTCCTTGTAAATGCTACCTTTTGCTTTGTTAAATATCACCCAGCAACAAATTGATCTTGTTATAGAACAGAAAACCCAAACCAACAAATATCTTTTCTGAGTGCGTAGTCCTTCATTAGAACACTATTTCCACAGATTTCATTTTTGTCTCTGGACGCTGAATGTCACCTGTCATTTCATTGTCTCGGTACCATAAATACACCAGCAGTTCCACAGTCTTATGTTGCAGTTTATTAGCATTGGCACGGTTGGTCACTTCTTTTCTTTTTTTTCAGATTATTTACAAATATGCCAAACATTGTAGGCCTTGACACGTGAACCCTGTAGTATCAAATATCCTTTTATTTAATGAAAAGTATCAACAACACTGAAATAAAATATAAAGACTCGTCAAGATATAAACAAAAATAGGTTAATTGCTAAATACATTAGTTACTCTGGGGCAAATGGACCAATATAAATATATACAATGTACCAGCCCTTGTCAAACAAATTGAACTTCATCTGTTCTATGAACAGCCTGATAAGATAAAACCCAATTATAGAGATAGCTTTATGGCAAAGCATGTTCAAACCATCATTAAGATCAATCCATCTAGAAAAAAAAAAAAAAATTACCTGATGTAAGGGATGTCCACCAAAACAGCTCTTCCACCAGTACCTTCAGAGACCACATCCAGGCTCCAAAAAAACCTCAGGTGATTTGGCCTTTTTTTTTTTATAAAACGTGGAGAATGAATCTAAGGTGGTTTCTAAGGAAACCAAAGTAGTAACCATAAAGGTCTTTGTAAATCAAAATCTGCAGCTGGTAAGAAAATTAGGGTTTGGAGCATACACTGAGTGAAATAATGAGTGTGTGTATTCCTTCATATCTTGTTGATAGCTGTAGTTTGGTTCGTCTCTGTTAGTAGGGACTAAGGCTGAGAGAGAGACGTACATTAAGCACTTTCTTGGGGATGTAAAATACTTTCTGTGGACACTTCATTCTCTTTTCAGGATCTATTTATTCTCTCTTGTACAGTCAACTAGCTTTAAAAGAATCTCTTCTGAGACTTCCCAACCACTTTCTGTCTCCAAACCCACGAGGTGTGAGCTGCTGCAGGCACACCTTGGTTTACAGGCACACCTTGGTTTACAGTCAAGGTCTGAAAAAGAAAGGAACCAAGTTTCAGAAGGAAAATAGGTGAAGGCAAATATCAATTTCATGCTCATGGTGTAGAAGTTCTCAAAGGACAGAAAGATAACTTGTCTGATAGCTTACAAAGGGAGTTCAAAGAAGACCATTCATTTCTGCTTAATTAAGATTATACTTTAAAAGGAAATTACCTATATAAAGCTAGCAATGGTTAACAATATGAAATGTTGCACACAGCCCAAGAAAATTTAACCTTAACAGCAACTTTATAAAAAAAAAAAGAAAGAGCCTGACAGCATTGTCTTCATATTTTGTGCTCAGGGTGAGACTGAAAATAAGACAGGAAGTGGGAAAAGAAAAAAAAAGGGTGCAAGTAAGCCACTAATTATGTGGGGTTTTCCTAGGGTCATTAGCTGTTTTTCAGTTTATGCTTTTAGCTATGTTAGATCTTTTAGCTCTCTGAGAAGACACAAGAATATTTATTTAATGATAAGTAAGTAAACTGAATTGGTAGCAATTATATATCTAACCATTAAAATAAGATAAACTTCTTTTGAGGATATAGTCTTTATTAAAAAACTTGAGAGCCCTTATCTGGGTAACGGACCTCTTACCACGTCCTTTGTAAATCCTTTCAACCATTATAATTAAAATGTTCTAAAATTTAAATACCTGGTTTCAAATGTGAAAACTATGTTCATCCAATTTTATTATCTGGAGAAATATGAATATTTAGTGCTCAGTTTTTACAGTTCAATCAACAGAAATTACAGGTTTGTGTTACCTTATCATTAGAAATCTTTTGATTGTTCCAGCTTTTTACATTTTATTACCTCTGTTGTGTAGCAGGACCTCCCACTTTTTGATAGCAAAAGTGAGTATTTTATATTGCCTTTATCTGTAAAATAGCATATAGATTGTTTGAAAAAGCAACAATTTCATAAGGGGTTTTCTGTCTCAGGAGACGGTGACAGTGTCAGAGCAAGCTGGTCATTTGTCTTAATTTCCATATTACATGAGTAACAAGTACTCTTGGACATAGTTAAATGCTGGAAGGCCTGTGAAGTGTAGAGATATCTCTGATTCTTTAGGTAACCCTCAAAAAGTTCTAGTTTGTACTGTTGCAGAGATGTAGATGAAATAAACTCCTTGCAAGAGAAACAAAATTAACTGGGAGGGGACTCTTTCTTCTTATCAGGTGTGGTTCATAGAGCCTGTCACCAAGAAGATGCTTTTCTGTTAAAAGTAACTCAAACTAAATCATAGTTTGACGGTTCATTTAATGTTGCCATTAAACACAATAACCAAATTGCCATAGCATCAATTTTTTCTCACCAAATTAGATTCACAATTTTGAAAAGAGAAGACAGTAAAAGCCAAATATGTAGCTTAAATTCTGTCGCAACTTGAAGGTCGAATATCTCACAAAAAATTTTTCAGCTGACTTGCCTGTGATGATATCAGCTCCTACCTACTTATATTTGATTAGGACAAGGGAATTACCTTGCCCCACCAAACATTGTATTAGACCCATCCAAAAATAATTCTGTGGATTTTTCATTACACATAGATAAATTTTTAAAACTTATATTTCTATCCTTTTTTTATTGCTGTATTAATTCATTTAGGTTTAAAATAACAAAGTCCTTTCAGAGGATCTAGATGATCTATTATAACATTCATAATAAAAAAATTCAGAAGCACATTAAAGCAATGCTTTCAGAGAATTCCATGTGTATGCTTAAACTCCCTTCTCTTTTACCTCTCAATGTCCTCTTGTCCTTCTTTCTCTGTACTCTCTGCTTCATGAGGCATTATCTTCTACCTGAGTACTTTCAGCCTTCCCAGAGTCCAAATATAAAATTATTTTAAATTCACTTAATTTTATGCTGATAAAGTTCATTGTTATAAACCATAAGAATTTTTTTCCTTTTGTGGAAGATGGAACACAAGGAAAAGCAATCATATTTGGAGACTTTATATTTTACCAGCTGTTTTTAACTTTTGCAAAATACAAAGGATAAAGAAATTTTCCAAGCGAGAAATAAGTGAGACCCCAGAATATCCACACCTTCAAAATTGCTGCAGTTTCGTCATTTTGAAAGACAATGTAAGATCATGGAAAGGAAGCAAGAAAGTCCAAGAAGGAGCACTTTGATAAGCAAGTAATCTTGTAATATCTATTATGTAAGTATTCAGAACAGTGAGACAGGAAGAGCAGGTTAATGTGCCAAACAGAAGTATTCAATACAGTAGTTAGTGTAATATATATACCTCACACTCTCTCACCTCTTTTAAAACAAGCAATTCCCATATGAAACAGAGAAAATGAAGCAATTCCAAAATTCCCTTAAAACAAACAACAAAAACAAAACCTCACAGAATAATATGTATTTTGTGTGCTTTAAATGGTAACATGATCCTCCAGATTGTACATTGGATGATCTTTTCATTCACTCATCCAGCACTCATTTTGCATTTAATCTCTGCTGAGGAGATAGAGAAATAGTTACCTCTTCTTTTTTAGAGAAACCTAGGTGAATTCCATGTTTATACCATATGATTATCAGTCCCACCATTTTCTAAAACTGACTCTTCTGCAGCCCTCCTGGTTTTTTTCTCATTCTAGGAATGCAGACACATTTTCACACATACTATCATATCCAAATTAATTCAGTAAATTTTATTATCATAGTCCTTGTCTCCAAATATCAGAAAATGGTAAACAAGGGTAAAAACAAGTATCATTTTCTACTGCCAGTAATATGAAACAAAACAAACAAGAGCTCCTTCAAACATATTTTAGTTCTAAAAACCATATTTTAAAATAAATAAATAAAACAAATACCCTCTCTTCCTAATAATAGAGTTTCATCATAAAATATCCCTGTAAAAACTATTTAATTTTCCACTACAGGGAGGGAGGATTTGATCTCTTATTAAACATTTTATGGAAAAGTCTAAAAGTGCTTTCAATTATTTATCTGAATTGAAATCTAGGCATGGGAAACTGTTGGCATTACACACACACACATAATATTATCAGCCCACTGAGTGCTATTAGGTCATAAAATGCTGCTGTAGCAACATCTCTGTTACAGCTGCTGGTGCTCATGCAACTTTTACTACAGTTATAAAGCCATTTATTACATTTTCTTTATGATGCTAATGCATTGCGGTCTGTTATTTTATTGTTCCCACTGTGATAAAGACTGAAATGTATGATAGTATGGAAAAAAATACAAACCTAATAACACACCCTGCTGCATTAAAAATCTCTTAGATAAGCTTAAGAGACTCATAAAAATATTAACAGGGGATACCAAAAGGGAAATATTTGCTAGGACATTTTCTTTCATTTATTTTATTGTTCCCCACAGAAAGTTTTCTAATTGTTCTTTGTCAAAATATACAAAGGATAATATGAATGTGACTTCTTTTCTTAATTATAATGCCATCATTGTGGAAGGATATAATTTGCAGTATGCTATGAGGAAACATGACTAAATAATATCTAAATAATCATTGAAAAGTAGAAAAGTCATTAAAACTAATCATTCCCTTATACACAGAGGTACATAGAAGTAGATAATTACAATTTGTTCAAATTGTCTACATTCACCTATTTGTTTATCTAATTTTCCTTCAAGAAAATGCTGTTTCTTTTGTGGAACAATCAATTCACTTAATTAACTATTAACCTGGTGCTAAAGCTCATTTAGAGACTCACCCACCAACATTACAATAACTCAAATAAAAATTCATTACTGTTCAACTAAGGTGGAATCTCTAGGTTATGATTTGGATATTCTTCTGGATATGGATTATGGCTAGTTTTCAACAAGTGGAGCAGGAAGAATTACTTCAATATTTTGATAGCTGCAAGACTGCATAAGGAAGACAATACCTTATAAGAGGGCTCTAACAGTAAAGATTCCTGTATTTACAAAATCTATTTCCTTTTTCTTTAAAACAACCACAGACCATTCTGAAACAGCGCACTGTGCCCCAGAAATAACACCGTTTCTTCTTAAAATATGCATGTTAAAAAGAAGGTTGTGACATGGATTTTAAAAACTAACTTTCCAACAAGTTTTCACAGAATACAAATATTGAAATAATATTTGTAGTTTTGAAATAAACATTATTCTCACAATGCTAGGAAAATGGAGTGGACTTTCCTTTTTTTCTGTTGCCTTTTCTAATTTTTATACACTTTCAATTTTAATCTACTCTTTATTGAACCAGTATGTCAATTTAACTTGGTTTTTTTCAAAAGCCATTCAGTCATATATTTTCAGGAGTTTACAAAGGAATGGTTGGAAATTATCATAAAGCTGATGGAGGCAGTAAAGAGAGTGAGTTTGATAGATAAAATTTGAGCCTAGTTTTCACTTTCATTTAGAGGGGTAGCTTTGCTTCACTGAGACCTGCTGCTACATCCCTCCACAGTTTATAGTACTTGGTCTTTTCACATACCTTCTTCTGCATCTGTAATACACAGGGCCCCTTATTTTGAAAAAAAAAAAACAAACAAACCCCCCAAACAAATGAAGTCCTAAAAACAAACAAACAAACAAAAAATTAAACAATTCATCTTACGGAAGTAAAGTGAAATGCAGATCACGCACCCAAAGTTTTCAGAAAGCAGTGTAACATCTCAGCAGGTGTCCCTGTCCATGGCAGGGGGATTGGAACTAGGTAATATCTAAGGTCCCTTCCAACCCAAGCACTTTTAGGATTCTATGACCAGAGCACATCTACTGGCTTAGACACAACTTTATCATCTGTTTCATCATAACCGACTAAGTGGATCCATATTCTGAGGTGGAAGTGCCAATCACCTGGATTAATTTTATGCTCCTAAAATTTTGCATATGACTCTGAAGTCAAGACCTATTGTCTTAGCCCACTTGCAAATAAACCTCTTCTCAGAAAAAAAATTTTCATTAGTGTACATGTCTAACAAGAACTCCCAGTCCTTTGCTAATTGGTTACTTATTCCCCTCACTCTGCTCAAATTGAACAGGAGTGAACAAACAATAAATGTTTTAAAATCTAGCTCTGAAAATATCTGATCCAGCTATCTCATTCTTGACTGTATCAACTGACAACAAGTAATAATGGCATTCCACATTGTTTTGAGATAAAAACAGGTTTATTGACCAACACTCTCTTATTTCTATAAATATCTGGCTGCATGTCACCTTTTTAAACAGATGCATCAAAAGCTGCTCTATGTTGTTACAACTCCATCATTTACAATGAGTCCTACCATTAAAAGTGGCAAACATAGACTATAATGACTCACACGATAAAATAAGGCAAGATAAAAACTTTTGTAACTTATGAAAATAAAAAAAAGATGGTGCAAAAGCAAACACATTAAAGTTTTAGAATTATCCGGTGTTGAAGATGCACGATGTGAAAGGCTTCTATAGCAGGAAATCTGGTGCACGTATATTTCAAATTTATTTTTTTTAGTATTTCTGTGCTAAGCAAAATAACAGAAGGATAGTTTCTGTGTTGTGGAGTACTTAGGTCATTAAACTGTTAATATATTACCTGAAAGGACGACTGCTAAGAAGTAATAATTTAGCAAGATTCACCCTAGTGTGTAGTCATGACTATAAAACAGTATTAGAGAATGTTGCAGGAAATAAATAAATCAGCCATCCAAAAGCCATCAGCAGGAAGGTGCAGTGGCTGAAGTAAAATATAGAGAATAAAGGAGAAAGTGACAAGTCAGTAATAATATCTCCGAACAAGAAAAGAATTGAAACTTCCTGCTGTAAGAGTTAGGAAAGTGAGCTATTGGGATAACCAGCAAAGGTAAAGACAGAGAATCAGCAATATTTGGAATTATATTTAGAAATTATATTTGGATATTTTTCTACTCATTTGATACAGAAGACTGGAAATATGATGACTGTTTTTTGGTTTTTTAATTTTTTTTAGTGCCAAAGTAAAAGTAGAGCTTCTATCTGCTTCAGGAAGTGAACAAGAAGGAATGCACATCACAATGAACACAAAAAAGGATATGATGAAAGCTAAAGGCTTAAAACCTGTAAATTATTTGTGTACGATCTGAAAGATATTTTTGATATTCATCAGTCAGTTTTTTTAACATAATGGTGTTTATTCAGTACTAGAAATTATGAGAAGAATGGTTGAAGGCTATCAGAGAGTGGGAAATAGTGAAGAATTATTTTATGGTGACAAAGATGTATTGAAGAATGTGAAAAAGCTTTCATGTATTTTGGGTAGATTATATGAAGCTATATATTAGTGTGTCATGAATGAATTTTAAGAGTGGCTGAAATGACGAAGATTTATGGAGTGTTTGTGGTATTTATACGTAATAGCTAATATATAGCTTTGCTTTAAGGATAACAGTAAAATGCCAGATAAAGGAAGATAAAAGTATGAATTTCCCAAGCTGTTTTCGTGTCATTCTGGTTCTTTCTTGCCTCTCTCTTTCAGGTGTTTTGCGGCATTCAAAGAAAAGCTACCCTAATGACTGCTAAGTGGGAAGCTTATATCACTTTTTAAATTTTTTTTTTTTTTTTGCATAGATGGACAGAAATTATGATGCCACAATGAAATTTATGTTAATTCAATAGTCAAATTTTTATCCTTTTCTGAAAAAGAGTAACCTTCAGTTTGAGCCATGTGCTTATCTTGTCAAGAGAAACTGTAGAAAACCTAATGTAATAAAATCACAAAAAGGTGCAATAGAACATCAATTATGGGAACTGAAAGCTTTTAGGAGTACTTGAGAAGCAAAAGGCTTCCAGATTATTGTGAAGAGTAAAGACTCCATAAAGGCTGCTTGAGAACTTATAGAGTCTGTTGGAAGCAAAGATGAGCTAGGAAAATACATTTCAGTCAATCAATGTATGTTTGAACACAGTTTCCCAGAATCACATCCAATTCCAGTATTTAGAGTAAGTTATACAGAAAGCAGGCCAGTAACAAATGTTGTCTAAAGAAGAGGCCTGATAACTATTAAGGATGCTCTGGAACAAAAGTGTATAATTGCAGAAAAGAGTATGAGATAGAAGATCTTGGACCTGGTTCCAAAACTAGATGAAGACTATAGTCCTACTGCGAGCACTCATTAGACACATGGCAAGAGGATGTACACAGACATAAATTGATGGATAAAAGACCTGCGTGGGATTGTGGAAAAAATTGCAAAGACGTTGTGGCTAATTATAAGTGGACTGTTAGCGGAGGACTGAGAAGAGAAACTGAGTTTTATGGCTGTGCAGAAAATAGATACTCTCGTAGAACATATTGCTATAGATGGTAGGAAAGTTGTCAGTCCGGAGTGCAGGATACAGGCCAAGCTCTGGGGACAATTATTCTTACTGTAATTGGATTTACTGACAAAGAAATCTGCTATACAGGATAAACTGTCATTTCATTAAAATAAATCATCTAAACCAATAATTGGGAGTTTTAGAAACACTGTAACAGGGAGATAGATTCACAAGTGGGTTCCTATGAGCTAAGCCACAGAGTAACTGGAGAGACAAACAGATGCTTGTATCCAGTTGGATTGAAACACCCAGAACAATCCCACACCTGAGATGTCAGAAAGGGTTGCAACAATACTAAAAAATGAAAATGTCTTGACCAACAAGAATATTTGCAAAATTATGTGAAATACTCCCATCTTTTTCAGAACATATGGTCATTCACAAAGTCAGGACAAAGTCTTTTCTTTTCCCTTCCAAAGGCCTGATCACCCCTGGGCATGTCATCCCACAGTAGCAGTGTCCTGTTGAGTCTTTTCTGTTGAAGCTGTTTCTATTTATGTACTGCAGTCACTGAAAAAGGACTTGAATTTAGAATAACTCATTCAATACCTCAACTAACAACTAATTAGCTTGCTTTGCAGCATTGTCTCACTTTTCTGGCTAATGAATTATAATAGGTATTCAAAGCGCAGCAAAAATTTTCTGTATGCACTTTATACGGTATAAAGCAACATCGATAAAAATGTTGAAAGAGAGGTTTTTGGCAGGATACCCGTTTGACTATTTTTAGGGTGTTCTAGAAGGTGGTATGATAAAGCTCAAGCCTTTGCTTCAAAGCAGGGGTTTGGCTCTCCTGTGGTCCAGACAACTCATCTAATTATGGTTTTTGAAAAGAAGCATATCTGTCTGCATCCAATTCTTCCTTTTCCCTCACAGGATTTCCCAGCTCTTTTTCTATTTCTTAGTCATTGCCTTCTAAGACGTGAAATCGCAAGTGCACACACAGTATACTCTTATCACACTCCTGACTCAGGCAGTCCAAGAGAGATAAAATGAGAAAATGCCTTATTTTTACATCCCCTGCAGACTAAGGATACAGCAAAAGCCAGGTAATTAAAGATTTAGGCAGCTTTATACATGTCCTGGCAGAAAGTTCAGTGTTGGGGGACTTTAGGCATCACAAAGGAAATGCAGCAGCTGAAAGAGGATTTTTTGTATGCCAGTGATGCTTAATTTGGAGTTAGTAACCTAATTGCCTCTTTAAGAATCTAAGTCTCTGTAGTGAGCCTTCACCTAATATCATGTTGTTCACAATAAAATCGACATCCCTGTGGTAGCTCCCATTTTATTATTCCCACAAGACTATCTTAAATGTTTTAATATATGGGGCTTTAATGGGTTTTCCTGCTAGTCTAAGTTGGAGCTGGTATCACAGCACTAATAATTTGAAATAACAGATATCACAGCTGGCTCCACTGGCTTTTGCTAACACCTGATCTCTCGTCTACCAGCGTCTAACAACATTTTGTTTTGCCCTATTGTTATCACGTTACGTATCATATTCAGCAGTGAGCTTATTAGTAACCAGGAGGTCAGCACTTTCCTAAGCACTAGCAGAACAACTTATTTCTCATGCAAAACTCTCAACTTGTTACTGTACTTTTGTCATATAGAAGAGCAGTACTCACAAACTGAGATGAGGATAGAAGGAAGTAAGCGATGTCTTGTTAACGATACATTTAATACTCAACTGCATACTTAAAAAAAAAAAAAGCCCCAAAAAGATTTCAATTTCCTGTACAGGAGATCACCAAGACTTAAATCCCTTATATGAAACTAATTCCAGAAGCAGATGGTTGTATACAGCTTTGATGGCCCTTCAGTTTCTTTATTGCAAATAAAATACTTGCTAGGTTTGGTAAAACAAAAGTGGAGCACAGCTGTCTTATTTGTGTATATTTTGACTAAGCACACATAATCAGTCTATAAATGATGTGGCACAGTTAAAATAAAAAAAAAATTACTCAGAGCATGTCATTATTGAACATATGCCCCCAAATGAGTAGACACCAGGTACCTGTCCTCTAGGGGCAATTCATCAAAGCAAAATAAAAGTAAACTAGAGTATACTTCTTTCTAATAAGAGGAGCAATGCTTCTGACATATAAAGAAGCCTAAAGCATGGAGGTATAATCAAAATTATAATTAACTGTCATAAGCCTTGAGCAAATGTAAAGCACTATCTGATTTATAAAACTTTGATGAGACTGTGATTAAATTATTTTTAGAGATTTGCAGTATGTGTCAGATCTCAATTATCCAGAGCTATCTTACCTGCAGGGAACTCTTGTTCAATTCATTCAACATGTTTTTTATGGAGAGGCTCTATAAAGAGAATTTTTGGGAGGTTTCATCTAAAAAGATACTTTTTTTTTCCAGCAGCAAGTGGTCTGATGATCTCATGTTATCTTGTTGCTGTTCCTGGAGATATATGAAAGACAAAACCACTATAATAAATGCTGTGTACAGGTTTTCTGGATTGGGAGAGATAAAAGTATCTTTTTGAGAGGAAAAAAAACGGGTTTTCAACCTGCAAATCCTGATTGCCTGTCCTATCCTTATTACTGGGAGCAGTGAGCAACAGGCATATCTCATATGGATGGAAGGACTGAAAAGGAATCTCTGGGGAAGAAAGGTCAAGAGCTACCAAGTCACATCAGCTAATGTTCACCTTACACAATGATGCAACGCTGACCTGTTCCATGTCTGTCATCACTCTTTGGACCTGGAACAGCTGAAGTGTACACGATGCATACACTTTTCACATACCATCTCAGACTTGTTTCACAACCTTCTTCTTTCATCACTCTATTTTTTCCAGGGCCATATGGCTGCCTTTCTGACAGTCCCTCAGCCTCCTTTCCCCGCTTCTGGTATGTAAGCATGGTGGCTGCTCATGCAAATTCATGAGATTCTTCTTGAAAAGGTCCCAGACAAAATTTAAAAAAGTAGGAGACATTTAATTCATGGGAGAAATTACAGAGGACCTTATTTTATTACTAAGCGTCACCCTGTTTACATTTGTTTTCAATTCAAGATTTTTTAAAGTGAAAATGCTGTTTTTTATTAAATTGTCATTAATGCTAAAATTCTTAGCATTGAATAGTAGTGCCTTTTTCAGGCAAGAATTATGAATGGGCTGAACAATATCAACACAGAAGGTAGATTTATACAGAACAGATGTACAGAAAAGACTGCTATACCTATAACCTCCCAACCCCTTGCACCCTACCTTTATTGCATTCACAGCACAAAAGCAAAGTTTCCTGTTCTGCTCAAAATATGTGCTTCCCTGTGTCTTTTAGCTTCAAAAGTGAAGTTGACTTTATCTCTTCACATATGGCATTTGTTTTTTATGTTATGTTTTTAACAAATGTTAAAAACACATTTGTCTTTTATGTTCTTGTTTTTAAACATGTAGTTTTTCTATCAATTCCAAAGTTACATGCCATTCTAAGTAGAAGAAAGCGCTACTGTGAAGAAAAAAACAAACCGAAACAACAAACCCACAAGACCATTTGCAACAATCTTTACTACTTTCCTGATTCTCTTGCATCTTCCCCAAACTCTAACTCCTTGTCTGCATATTTTTCCTGGTGGCTTCTCTGCATCTGAACTTGTCAGCATTAAAGTGTTTAGTCGATTTAATTTTACTGCCAGAGCTCTGCCACAAAAACTCTCTTACTGATTTTTACTATACTTGCAAAGTGTGCTTTTGCCAGTATCTCTTATTTTAATGAGCAATATATGCTAAAGTGTCAAGACTTGGTATATGTACAACTCTGCTAGGGGTTTATTGACCTCACTGTATCGTAAAGTAGCTGGAAAATAACCAAAGTAGCTAAGAAAGCAAAAACTACTAGGGTAGACCAAATATGCCTTCTTTTTGCTTTATATAGTTACTGGTATTTAATCCTAATCACCTTCTCCATTATCTTTTCTGGATCTTCATCTTTTATGGGCAGATGCATCCATTGCCAGTCAGGAAAACAATGTAGATCATTTTCATAGAATCATAGCGCCAGAGAATGGATTATGGGTTAGAACCCATAAGGGACCTTAATATTTAAGGGACCTTAAATATCAGCTATTTTCAACTAGACCAGACATTTCTAGGAATGCCATCCACTAGACCAGGTTGCTCGATGCTCCATTTAACCTGGCCTTGAACACTTGCAGGTCTGGGGCATCCACAATGTCTCCAGGCAATCTGCTCCAGTGCTTCATAGCCCTATAGTAAAGAATTTCTGTCTAATATCTATTCTAAACCTACTGTCTTCCAGTTTAAAGCCATTCCCCCTTGTCCTGTCCCTGCTTACCCTTTTCTAAAGTCCCACTCCAGCTCTCTTGTCGGCTCCCTTCAGTTACTGGAGGGCTGCTGTAAGGTTTCTCTGATGCTTTCCCTTCTCCAAGGTGAACAGCCTCAGCTGTCTCAGTCTTTTGCATAGGAGAGGTGCTCCAATCCTCATCTTCATGCCCGCCCTCTGGACTCCAACATCTTTCTTATTTTTCTTAATGGCAGTTAAGTTCTACCCACTTCCACTAGTATTTATTATCGGGATTCCAGAGACTGCAGGACTTGATTCATATGGGAAAAGGGGAGTTGAGCAGCCTCACAAAGCCATCTACAGCATGGAGTCAGGGGTATTGCCAGTATCAGATCTGGTCAGTCAGTGGATGCCACAAGCCAGAGCCTATCCATATCATTCCCCACTTAGCTGTGCAGCCAACGTTTGATAATTTTCTAGCTGTTCTTACTGGCTTATCAACAGCAGGTTTTAGAAGTTTTGATGCTTCATTTCCTTTCAAAGGCAGTTTCTTTGCCTTCAAAGTACAGGAATCATTAATTAAGCATAGTGCCCTCTTAGACACCTTTGTCATTAATTATGAATGAGAGCAGTCAAATATTCTATCCTCATAATAATGCCAAGATTAGATTAATATCAACTCTGAACTCTAGGATGCCCTCCAAAGTTCAGAAACAAAAGAGCAAGTAAGAAACAAGAAGTTTTAATGGAAAGGAGAATCTTCTCTTTGAGTTGGCCTAAGGTGGATGATGACAGGTTTTTCAGAGCTTCATCTGTCTCAAAATTTGCTCTCACACTGAATAAGCTGTGCTAGTTCATATGGAACACTGAATATTCATTAAATGAGTCTCTATTTTGTGACTTCCTGACTTAAGTTTCTGCTCCGTAGGTTTTCTTTTATCAGTAGACAAAGTATCTGGTCACAGATCTACAGAACTACACTCAAGAATATGTAATCTTGTTCTTTTAATATAATGTTAAATGTGGCTTATCCGTATCAATAGACTTCCTATGGAAAACTCTGAATTTCAATGAAAAATCAAACAGTTTTCCAAAGTTATTTACAAGTAAAAAATATAAATATTTAAAATTACAGAAGCAGATTATATTTCCCAACAGTAGGTTGTGTCTTGCCGTGGAAGGCTTCACTGTCCTGTGTCAGCCTTACTATCTGCACCAGGTCTTCAGTGCCAGAGAAAGAGAGACTGTAAGAGGAAGAGGGAGAGAGAAAATCCCAGTGTATACTTGATGTGCTAACTCTGATCTGTGTAACACTGCCTGCATTAAGGGCACTAGATGAACTGTCCTATTAGCTTCAGTTAGAAAGCCTAAAAAGGTGATTTTCAGGGTCAACTGACTCACCTCGATCATATTAATAAACTATTTTAATAAATATGAATTATGTATATAACTCCTAGATAAAATATATATTAAGATGCTACATGCAATAACCTTATCTCAGCTTTATAGTGACATGAGGTAATAACCATATGATTATGAAAAATACATTTTAAAATTTGAAACTCTGGATTAGATCTAGCTGGTTTTTAATGGCATATTTTTTTATAATACAGATAATTTTTTTCTCATTAGGTATTACTTTTGGACCAAATTAATACTGTGTGGTGACTTTAATCTCACTCTTCTGATTTTAAAATTATTAGAATTCTTATAAGGGTAAATTAAGTTTAATTTGGAAGCCTTGAATCCTTACTATGGAGGTAATTGCAAATTTCCTGTAAAGTTTTACTTCTGTATGTTATTGATACATTTCCTGATTTAGGACTCTTATTCTCTCCCTACAGAATTAAAAAGTAGTTGCAAACGCATGCTAGTATATGCTATCCGCAGCTGGGTGAAAATGCAAGTTATTAGAAATAAGTATTTTTTATTATTGCTGCTTGCTTGAAGAGCATATTGACAGGTGTGTCTGGCCAGTGGAAAGCAAGTAGGGTGCTCTGACCCATGAACTGTGCTGCTGAACCAGAGAGCAGGAAAGTCAGTGTGACCCCTAGCTTGTCAGGCTCCGTTTCCCCATTTAAAGCTGAAAACACGGACAACCCAAGCCCTGGCCTCGCTGGGCTCCGTTTCCACACACATCCCTCCCTGTGCTGCTGTAACCATTGAGGGATGCAGGGTGCCAGAGCCACACAGAGCCTGCACAGGGTGGGGGTGCTTAATCCACCCCGCACCTAGGGGCTGGTCTGCTTTCTGCAAAGCACTCACCTGATTGTTCACCCTGCTTCTGCTTCTGATAGCCCTGTTTAACTATTTGCTGAGACGCTGTTCAGAATATCTGTTGTCTGTACGATAACTGCAAACACAATAATATTTAATAAGCTAATTTGATTGCCATGAAGGCAGAATTTAGATGAGATTTCAATCCATTTTAACTCTATAGACACCAAGAAAGATTCTAGTGCTTTACTCTTGTCTATAATGATGCAGAAAGGATGAACACAGATGTAAATGTAGAGGAGCCAGTGTGTAATTAATGTAAGTTAATTAATGATATTGATTCCTTGCCCAAAAAATAAATGTTGCAATTTTGTGAAGAATGTGTAGTCTTGGTCAAAGAAAGCAAATTTGTTCAATACCTGATTTAAATGCAGAATCAAATTCCTTAACTCAGGAGCTATGACAAGGCTCTTCATAACTGCAAGGAAGAAATTAAATTGATATATCAAAAACTAGCATACTGCCGTGTAGAAATAAGTCACTGTTTATACTGTATTGTACTTCACAGTATTAGAAGAGTTGAGAGGAATTTGATCAATGGAATAAGGCAGCAGACATATTGCTTGTGACATTGGTGGAGTGTATCTCAGAATCTTTGCTCCATATGCATGATTTTTCAGAATCTGTTTCATGATGCTTGATTAGCATAAAACTCGTACAAAATGTAAATGTCCCTCTCAACCATTGCTAAGTCAAAATTCTCTCACTTTTTGCAAAGTTCTGACATGAAATAATATTTGGTGCTTATTCTTGTGACCACACTAAGTCATGTCATCATTTTCACCAGAGCACACAGTAAAGCTTAAGACACAAACAAAAAGGCAGAACTAAGTGGATGAAAGGAAAGAGAACTAGGGTAATTCTATTTCTCTACAAATGTCACCTGTAGTGCAGCAACTAAGAAATGCATGCCAGACAGTTGGTATCAAGTTTTACAACGGTTACAAGAGTATCTAGATTGAAATCAAAATTGACTAGAACTTGAAACGAAATTCCAGACAAAGTATTTCTTTATGTAGAGCATAGAGTACGAACAGTAGTAAAAGAGCTTGGAACTGAGAGCCAAGTGAAGCAGGGGAGAGGGAAATGAGGTGCAGAGTAATGGACTGAATTGCTGCTACTTATATGGGAAATTCTGCCAACTGCAACACTGAAAAAAGATCTACATTTTTTCATAGATATCATCATTCCTACCTTCTACTATTCATTTTCTCTTGAGATAGAATGGTTTTAAAGACCAAAGAGAGAAGAAAAAACCAGTTTTCAGAAATCTCTCTAAACTCACACTCAGTTTTCAGTCTAGTTCCCATAATTTAATTGAGCATCATTCTATATTAGAAACATTTTGTAAGCTTCTTTTACCTTTTCAGACAGGTCTAGATTCATAAGCATTTTGTGGATACTTATAAGTAATTATTAATATATATTTAGTAAAATTATAGTATAGGGATATTATATTTACGCGTGCCTCTAAGAAAAAAAAATAAAAATTGATATGTTACAAATGTCAATAAATATTTGAAATCCAGGCTGAGATCTGAGTTCTAGAATTATTCTTGTGAATTTTATGGTACCCAACAAACTATTATTTTCTCAATATTATCATAATAGCTTTTATAATTAAGTTCCCAAAATATTACTCTTTTGCCTGTGTTTACTGTATTAATCACATAAAATACCTTCATAAAAATTCAACATCTCTTACGAAAGAATTATCAAGAACTAGGTGAATTCTTAGAAATTATAAGAGAGCCACAGACTAGAGATCAGTTCATATGATATTTTAACACAACTTTTACTCTAGAGACAGCTGGTAACAGAACAGAACTATCATTTTGTAGAAGAACATAAATCTAAGCATAACAATTTTCTAATTTCCATAAGTATCTATTGTATTTACTATACTTAAACTGATAAGGTTATAAGCTCTTTTGACAGTTGTAGCCTCTGATTTCATACAAGTATTTATGCAAAAAGCCATGTGAACTGCCAATATTATAAACACTTTTAAAGATATTTGTGTGAAACATTCTAGTAATGCAAGTATTTATACAAATCATATTGAACTGCTAGCATAGTATGCAGCTTTAAAAATTGCTGCCTAAGGTGTCTTTTTCAATAGTAGACATGTTATTCTTCTTCCCTTCCTTCAACTTCACTAAAGGCTGCCTTGCCATAGCATCTAATCGAATAAAGTGACAGGCCTTTATTTTCCTGTGTGCGTCTTCAACAGAATACGCTAAAGTGAATAGAATATGCAGTGTATGATACTTTTATGTGTAGCTTATTTATTTTTTCCTCCAAATATTGCATCAAGCTTATAGGCCTACCAAAAATTCACAACTATGTCAACAGTCAGAGATGTCTTTCCTCTTGCATTTTGATATTCCATTCTTACAGATTCCTATCACTTGAAGGTATCCATGCGAAGTTTGTGACTTTATGTGGAAGTTATGAGTTTTCATTATGCTTCAATCAGTGGATGCAGCTATAATGGTTTGGTGGGTATGTAAGAAAAGACCAAAGACATTCAAGATTAGCCACCTTGAGAATATCACACTCACCTTATGTAATGGACTCTCTTATTACTGTAAACATGCATGTACCTCTTTATTTTGGTTATACTTCTCAGTCTTTCTTCACTGTGTGTTTTCCACACACTGTGTTAGACTTTCTTCTAGAACACATGCTCACACGCACGCACAAGATGGGTTAGAGCTCATAACATTGTCCTATCACTGTCTTTTTGTATACTTATATGGGTTTTTTCTAATTTTTGGTTACAAATTTTGCTGTGTGTTATTTTGTCTGTTCGTGGTATTTTCCTGCTGAGCAAATGATGATTCGTTTATAGCCAATACAATAAAAAAAGAGGTGAAGAATTTTTCCTTAGAGGTGAAAATTGGGGTCCCAGTGCTAAGATGATGAGCAAGGCTCTTTACTCTTGCTCTCAAAGGAAATCTGTCTGCAGCTTAGGGGTTGAAAGTTGAAACTCTCATGTATATTTCAAGCCTTTTAGCTGAGACTATCTTGATACAGAGTCCACAAACACTTGTCTTGAGGATCTGGATAGCCTGGAATAAGTCACCTGATTCGCTTATTACTGTTAGTTGTTCGCTATGAAGTTATAAGGTAAAAAAATGAGGTCAGGGGGAGGGGAATGACTAATTGAGCACAAAGAACATAACTGAAGGAGAGATGGTAAAGACTTCTTAAACTCTGGTGCAAGTATCCAGGGACTTTATACTCAAATGGGCAAAGAGTCAGTTTCTGTGACTGCTCGAATAAAATAACAAGACTAGAGTGTCCAGGCATCCCGAGTTTTAACTTCAGGTTCTGAGTACAGTCCATCAAGACCTTTCCCTTTTCCATGACATTCCTTTTGGCTTCTTCCAGTATGCTGGCAAATGTCCTTCTCTTCTGCAGTCATGGTCAAGCTTCCAGAAATGTGGAAATCTCATAAGGACAGTCATTGTACATTCCAACTGCTCCTCTATATCTTACATGTGTGAGTCTTCATGATACTGTGTATAAAGGTAGCAAGGCAAATTTCAAGTGCCCAAGTTGATCCAACATATCTCACACCAGAATTAATGTCTTCAAACCTACCAGAGATGGTAAATGTACATCCTTTTGAGAAGAAGAAGAAGAAGAAGAAGAAGAAGAAATTTGGAGCTGCTCTCTCTCACTTCTGACTTAATACTGTAATCACTGAAGTTGCATAAGAGAATGGAACCACCTGTTTTGAAAGAAAGCATTAGCACTACTGAATTTTGTAGAGAGCGTAAGTCTAAATCAAACATGTCTCAGACAGCCTGCTAGCATTTCAGGTCAAAGGGATGAACATATTCATCTTTTCTCTACTGCAACACACTTTTGCATCTTCTGAGAAGCATTGGACAGAATTTACTGCCAAAAAGTGAGGTACATAATGAGTTCAGCACAAAACATGAGAAACAAGAATGGCTAACCGATTTTGACCAAGGATTTAGTTAGTATCCTGACCTCCTGCTACTGCCTTAAGCTGTTGCTAAAGTAAGAGAAAACAAAAGCAAGTACGTGTGTCATCCATCCAACACCACTTCCCAGAGTCTAAATATGTTTAGCTTGAATGATTTCCCGATCTTGTTGCACTTTGCCTGTTCAACAGCCATCAATTCTCTTCTCTTCTTTTCTTTTCTCTTCTCCTCCTCTTCTCTTCTCTTCTCTTCTCTTCTCTTCTCTTCTCTTCTCTTCTCTTCTCTTCTCTTCTCTTCTCTTCTCTCTTCTCTTCTCTTCTCTTCTCTTCTCTTCTCTTCAAATGTCTTCTCTCCCAACTCCTTCTTGACTCCTCCTTAAAAAATGCCTGCACTCAAAATACCTTGTAGCAAGAAGTTCTACAGGTCTCCCACCCACTAAGGGAAAAGTACCTGCTTTTGTAAATATTTAATCTGTCTTTCAGAAGCCCTTTATTTTTGTGTTGGAAGGGAGAGTGAATAAATTACCTGAATTCACCTTCTCTTTGGCACTCAAAATTTGGTATATTTCTAACATATCCCCTCTAAATCACCTTTTTTTTTCCTAAATGAAGAGTCTTACCCTACTAAATTATTCTTAAAAGGGAAAATATTCTATATTTTTTGCCACTGCCTTTGCTTTTCTGACTTTCAAACTGCAAAATAACCTGAGAAGTGGAGACTGTTATCAACTGCAATATTCATGATATGGGCTGGAGGGCAATAAGGATCTTTCCTTTATTTTTCTCTTTCTTTTTCGATAATTAATTTAGTATGTATTTTTGACTCCTATTGAGTATAGAATTGATACTGCCATGAGACTATCTAGTATTACTGCAAGATCTCAGTCTTGAGTGGTGATAGTCACCTCAGATTTCAACATATCTTATGTGAAATTAAGGTGTTTTTTCTCCAAGAGCATCACTTTCTATTTACCTACAATGGATTTTTATATGCCATTTTGTTAACCAGTCACTCATCTTCATAGTGTTCTTAATTACTGTGTTCTCTCACTGCCACTGTGAATAATGTTGTATCATGAGCAAATATTCCCATCTCACTGCTCATTTTCCTTTCCCAGGTCACTACAACTGTTTTGAACAGCACAGGTCCCAATGCTGACCCCTTACAAAACTTTACTGTGATCTCGTTCCTTGCCAGAAACCTATATTCCTATCACCTAGTCAATTTTTAAAACTGTTTGACTAGTCAGTTTAAATGATGATTAACCTACGTGGGGAAACTCCTGAAATCGCTGCCTGAGTTCCTTAAAAGTTTTTGGTGAGGGATGTTTCTAGAAGCATAGGAGAAGTCCAGCATGCTTTGTCAGCAAGAGCACTTTTACAGACATTTGTCGACACCTTCAAAACCTGTAATAAGCAAATTTCCCCTTCACATTGACTCACTTCAGGTAGGTTATACTGATTTATGTAATTGCACATACATCTCTACTAAATTTGTTCTACTAAATTTGTACTTCTTTTAATTGATTCTTATAATTTTCTTGGAGTTATTCAGGGACTTTCCAATGCTGAATATAATGTGTGCACATCAATTTAATCTTACTTTAGACATCAAAGACATTTGTTCACCTCTATCTCTGACTGCAGTTGATTGAATCTAACATTAGTGGACCAGTCTAATTTGATCTATCTGATTTCTTTCTTTTTATATCCTTAAAATTTACTTTTGAAAACTACTGACTAAAGTAGCATTAACTAATTCCCATCGTATTTTCTAATCATAATTATTATGTAGCCACATAACCATAACAGTGCCAAATTTGAGTGTAAAGAATGTTTTGGTCCATAAGATAGAAATGTTTTTAAAGACAAGCACAGAAAAGTTATCAGCATTTTCTTTTTTAAAAAAAAAAAGCCACCCCTGAAATCAAAGAATATCAGTATTTTGTTCTTACTTGTCCCTCATCTCTAATCCATATCTAGTTCATACATATTCTGGCCAGCAACAACATATGCAGTCTGTCCCTTTATCATGGCAGTCATCAAACACAGAATTTTAAGTAAGTGTTTAGACTACAAGCAATTATTTTCAGTCAGCTCCTTAAAAGCTCCTAAATTTCACTGGGCACCATTGATAAGCCTCCCATATGTCTAGTGATGTTGCTGCCACGGCTTCTGACATGATGACGTCGGGATATTAAGACATCCAGAAATAACAGTTTGGGGGGTCATTTTCTGGTAGTATATCTAATTAATTGATGTTCCTGTTCGTGAGAGGAAGCTACTCATTCTGCAGACACATGCTGTGTGGGATGTCACACAGGCTTGCCAATTCACCTGACTCATGACCCGTGTCTGTTCCTGTCTTGGCACCAAAAGATTTGTGACAAACTGTGTGCTGATCTGTGCAAGAGATATCTCTGATAGCTGAAATTATGCTACAGCTACAATGCTCATTTTACATCACTTTGACCAAAAATAGGCTAAGAGCAGATTAAACTCACTGACTGCACTGTTTATAAGAATGAACAATCTCAGACGACTCTGACATTATACCGCTGTGGTAATGTTAATAATGGACAATACATATGATTTAAGTAAATCATATGCATATTAAAAAAAGTAATAACTGTTTGAACTCTGGTTATTAAAGCTTGGATAAAAAGAAATAAAAAAGATCAAGTTTCCAGCTTTGATATTTTAGATTGGTAGGTTGCCAGTCAAGGGTGTGAAAAGTCATAAAATTACCTCATCATAGAGGAATCAAGATATATTGTAAACCTAAGCAAGCTTAAGTCCTGTGAGACTTCTAATGATGATTTATGGATGAAATTGACCTGGATGTATTAGGATGAATGCACAATTTTTCATACTTTGCCCTACAAAATTCAGCTTCAAAGTATTTTGAGTTAATGCATCTCTAACTGGGAAACAAAAAAGTGATTTTCTTTCTTGAGATAAATAGGAGGCATCAAACAAGACGGAAGAACTCTGAATCCATCTTCCAAAATTGTCTTTAATGTGTGTTCCATCAAAATAAATACTCGTATCATAAAGGTTTGTTCCTTCTATATGTTCTTTTCACTGTATTTCTAAATACTACTGACAGAGTGACAGAATGTCTATCTTTCACCTTTTCCTTAATATTGATAAAAATTCCATAATGAACTTTTACAAAAAAAACTTCATGCAGAATTTTGTATCAGAGATCTATCTGAAAAGTAATGGCAAGGTATCCTTGTAACCACATAGACAAGCTCTTCAAGTCCTAAATCATTCACTTAACATGAAAAAAAGTCTTCCTTGACTACTGGATAATTGCATCCCACTTAGTAAAGGCACTCCAATGTATCAACAATGCTGGTGTTGACATCTGCCAAAGCAATTTTGATGCAGTCTTCTCTAATTACTCATTTTCATGAAACACATAGACTCAAAGTGTGCCTTACTTTCCTTAGAGACGTCAATAATGGAAACCTAACAGCATCTTGAAATGCTTGCATTGTCATGATAGCAGTTGTTCAGGAATTAATATAGGCATCAAGGGAAAGAGACAGGATACTCCACCTGAATTTCAACCAAGCTAGGAATCCCTGGACTTTTGTGCATATAGCCTGAATATGGATGCTATTTAGCTGTCTCCTAAATGTACAAATGATGTATTTCCCAGATAACAACATCCATCTTGAAAATGGAGTCTCAGACTAGATCTCTAGACATCTTAGGAAGACCAAATGATTGAAGAGGTGAATAAAGACACTAAGAAATAAAACAGTCTAAAAGTTCGGTGTGTACTACTTCAGCAGAGAGCTCCAAAATGCTTCTGAGACAGATAAGCAAGGATACAACTGACTTCTTCCAAATGTACTGAAGCGGGTCTGGAACTTGACCAAACAGACGCAGAAGACACGCTTAAAATATTTGAGAACCGCTGACTGCTGATCAGATCGATCTTTTCCACCTGCCAGCTAGTCATCTACTTCTATTAGACCTTGATGATTTACTTAAGTTTACATGAAAAAAAAAGTTTTAAATCTGAGTATTTCTAAAGAAAACATCCTGAGATGGAGACTATCTTTAAAAAATTCTATGATGATTTATCCTGAACTAAAATTGGTTTTAGATATCAACTCAACAAAGATGGAAGGAGAAGGAGTGAGACAGAAAGGGCAAGTAAACAAATCACTCAGTAAAAGTAATATTCTGTGAAACAAAACTTTGATGATACAGAGAATTGTATCCAACCAGTTTGAAGAACTGAACACTGCTAGAAAATTGCATCATTTTCCTGTGAGTCGTATAAACCAACTCAGCTTTACAGTTTCCTTTATTAAATAGTTTTGAGCAATGCCAAGGTGCTAGAATAAAAAAAAAAAAACAAATCTATATATATATATATATATAAAAATATATATAGTTAATGCAATACGGGGGGTTGTTGTTACCAAGAACACATCTTTTCTTACCAAGCTGCTGGTCAGCAACATTTACCCCATTTAATCAAAGACAGTTAGATACACTCATTTTAAAAAGTATCATTACATTCTGCTACTCTGAGTTGTACAAACAGCCAAAATTTCAGAGAGTAATATTCATAGTACATTTTCCTCTGGTTTGTGTTTTAAAAGGTGAACACGTGAGGGGGACAAAAGTATGGAAAGTAAAATTCTTCCTTTGGTTTGTTCTGTACCTTTGATGTAACAACATCCAGAAAATGCCAGCTTTTGCCCCTTCAGTCAATAACTGAGCCCAAGGACAGAACTCTACAAATGGCAGCATTTGTGCCACTGAATCTGAAGCCAAGGATCTGTTAAGGTATGTCATTTCTTTTGCTTACCTATGACTTAAGAAGATCTATTTCTTCAACTGCTGGAAAGAAACAGTGTAAGACAGAGCATAAACTAAATTACATTCCCTTGCTCTGCACAGAAGCATGTTTTATAAAAGTAATAGTGGATGACACTGTAGACTGTGATAGTGAATATGAAGTATTTTTCTCATGTCAGTACAACCATGAAAGAAAAATATTGTTATGCTTTTATAACCTGTCCAGTTAGTGTGTGTATAAATTGTAGTGGTTTACAATACTTGGGCACCCACAAACACATACAACGTAAATGTCATCTTTACAATATTATCCCACAATTTAAAGTACTTATTTCCTCTGAATCCCTCTTTATTTGATTTACCTCCTGCACATTTATTTTTATGATTAGCTGTAACAAAAATAAATCTGGAGTAGTAAAGAAAACATTTTGCTTCAGCATAGTAATGGTTTCTGACACCTTCTGTCTGAAGCAGATGGATGATCTCAAAGAAAGCAACTGAAGAAAGAGTTTATAGGATAGACCCTCCTCTAGCACACAATGAAGACACTTCACTTTTCAATGCTGAAAATTATTTCAGAACATATAGATACAGGAATCATTAACAGTATAGTGAAAAGAATGCTTACTTCACTTTATTTCTGATATCTAACTCTTGTCCATGTTCACTGAAAATACATTCTAGTTAAAATATTACCAAATATAATCAAAATGTCATTACATGCTAGTACAAATGATTATCCCATTGTTTTGAAAATATTTGAACACAAATCCACATTATTGGCTTATTTAATTGATTACACACTGCATGAAAAGAGGTAGTAGTGTGTTTTCTGGAGAGCCACAGGCTAAAACATATTTACACAAATCATCTGGCAAATGCTTAACTAATAATCATTTACACTCAGAGACATTGCGATTGATTCCTCAATTTGTGGAAAGAAGAAGTAGAGAATTACTTGGGCAATGCATTTGCAATTACTCCATTGCCCCCTGCTATACAGCAGTGTTGCCAGCTGCTCTCCAGCTCCACGAATTTAGTAATGGTGATTGTTTAAAAGCAAACAAAAAAAAGTTTGTTTGAACAAGTGTGGTTGAGTCAGCATGAATAGCATTTAGAAGGAAACTTCGGACACCAGCCTTGGATGCTGTGCCAAGTTCCAACAACTCAAAGAAGGCCTCCTGCAGGTGAAGGTTTGGCTTTTGGCTTGTCCAGCAGCTTCAAGAAGGTGCTGCAGTGGGACAGTGGCATGTCACATATAGCTGGCATGGAGGAAAATGTGTTTCCCATTCGTTTCATTGAACTATTTTAAAAAAAACACCCACTCGCACAAATCTAGATTACCCTCCCAATTAATATGGAATATAGCCTGCACAGCAGTTCTTCAAGCATACAGCATTAATCCCACAGATTAGAAAGGGAGAGAAAATTAAGAACAGATGTTACATAGCAGTGCTGTGCTAATGATGACTGAATTAGTGCCAAGAGAACTAATACATCCACAGGATATCCAGTAGTGCCAAGCCTGAGTTCTCAATTACCTTATACATGACTTTATGTTTCCAGATCCAAAACCATCTTATTCAGAGCTCTGGGATTTCTTCACAGCAGTGCATTACACTTTATGGACATCTCTAGCATCTCTTGAGATTACTCTCTGTTTCCCTCATTCCACCATCTGCACTGTGCATGGTCTGCTACATCAGGGAACATTGCAGCAAGCAAGGTGAGTCCTACCATTACGAACTCAACTAACATCAAAAGGAACACCTTTGAAACAGCGGTTAACATCTTGAAAGTTGTTTTTAGTTCACTGCAACTAGGGGCACATAAAATCTAAAAAGTAATAGAGACAGTGATCCTATTGTTTAAAGACTAGCAAATATGTCCAAAAGGGGAAAAAAAATAGAATGTAAAATAGATTCAATAACATGGGACTTTTTCTGAAAGAAGCTTCAAAGAAAAGGAATTAAAATCTTCAGCTAACTTTAAATCAGATGGTGAGATGTCGAAACATGGCACAAAACTGACATCCTTAAGAGAAATTTTATTTTACACAGGGTGTTAGAACAAGGATTTTCAGCATATTATCTCTTTTTTTAAAAAGGGAGAGAAAGGCAGGGGGAGCGGAAGGGGAGAAAAATACTGCCACTAGGAATATATTAGAGACATGGAAAAATTATGTGTGCACACCAAAGAAAGCATCAGCAATGAAAGTATATACACTTTGAAAGGGGTGAAATGGGAACAATACAGTTTCAGAGTCAAAACACTGAATCTATGTCTCTAAAGTGACAGAGCTTTATGCTTCATTGGAAAGCAACAAGTAATTATTGCCACTACTGGTTAGTCTAAGAAGTAATGCTGAAGAGAGAAAATAAACAACTAACCATTGCATAAGGTACATTCCTACACAGAGAAGGAAAAAAAGCCTCTCCTGCATTTTGAGAAAAATGGGCCTGGTGATTTCTTATATAAACATTTTTCCTAAATTATTTTTCCGAAAACATAAAATTATGTGTGCTCTTATTAAATATTTTCATTGCATTTGTTTCACATTTTGTGAAACTGCACCTGTACAAAAAAAAAGAGAAGATACTGTGGAAACTCAATGTTTTGAATTTTCAGCAGAAGTTATTTTGAAATAATACTGTAGAAAACTTTAAAATCTAGAAATCAGTATATCTCATAGCAGCATATTTTTTGCAGGCAAGTTAACACAAAAAACTCAATGGAATACAATCTTCTAGAGATAATACAAAATAAATTCAGCAGAAATATGAAGCGAAGTAGTATTTCAGCAGTAATACCAAACATGTATTGGACTTAAAAACAGTGCTTGCGTGAGAAGCTCATATAGTGATCTTCAGCCACGTAATACCAAAGAATGATACTGAATATCTACCTATGTCTTTAATGCTCTTTGAAATACCACAGTCTTTCAAACACAGAACTTCTGCTTCTGTAGATAGCTTTTTTCTTTTCTTGTTAGAATAGACTTCATGCCAAACACAATATAAATTATCTTTTCACAGATTCATACAAAATCACAGAAAGTTTGGGGTTGGAAGCGACCTCTACAGATCACCTAGTCCAGCCTCCCTGCTAAGGTTGATCTTGAGCAGATTGCAGACGTTGAAGATGATTAGAATAGCTTTTCCCAAAAAAAAAAGAGAGGAGTGGGTCAGTACCTCTCTCCTTGGCATCAAGATGTTTTGCAATATGGGAGTTGTCAAGTTTCAGTTAGTTGTGAAGTATCTTTGTCTAAGGTTACCACACCATTTATATCACTAACTATCATCTGGTATAAAAGTGTAATGCAAACAGTAGAAGTCATATAGTTTGCTAACTACATGTATTTTTATTAGTTCTATTTACCACTATTGGTTATTAGGATCAGGGGAAACCTACACTAGCTTAATTTTTTATGGACTAAGATTGTAGATGCTTCAAATTGCGAGCTCTTTTAATTACAGAAACCGATTATAATTCCTCTAAAAAGAAAGGGCAAGCAGACTATAAACTGACTGAGCAAATAAAAGTATATCAAAGTGCTAGTAAGAAAAGGGTGAGTTTTATTTCCTAGGTAAGACCTGGAGTGCATTAAGTGTGGTAATGAGATTGGAAGAACAGGCAGATGCACACATATAATACCAATGCTCACATTCAACTCTGCATATAAATAACAATACAGTGGTTCTTTTGGTATGACACAAAGGATATGTTTGAAGACATAAAGGTAAAAGATAATCTGTGAAAGAAGGCAATATTGCTGTGGTTGTGATCAAAGTAAAAATAGAATAAAAATAAATCTTTCTTAAGACAGCCTGATAGCTGCAAGATACACTTGGTAAAGAAAAATGATGCATGCATAACAATGCTACTTGGTAAAAATACAACAGGTATAAGGCAGACTACGGGCATGAATAGCACAAGATAAAGAGTGTTTAGAGAAAAAGATATTTTTATTGAACACTTAAAGTCCCAGGGAAAGAAAATAATGATTAGTGTATAGGAAAGAATTAAAGACTGTAGAAAATTAATAAGGATGGTAGTGGCAAATCAGTTAATAATATAAATATAATGATATAAATAAAAGATATATAATAAAAACTTCTTCTACTTACTCAGTTATGGAAAGCAAACAAAAAAAGGGAAGTAATGGGATATTTTGGATTTAGAAACTGAGATGGTTAACATGACTGGGGAAATAAAGGGAAAAAAAAAAAAGGTGAAAAGGAGAAAGAAACCAAGTGGAGAAAAGAAAATATTAAAATCCTTCCCCATTGTGCACTGGACAGGTAATTAGACAATTAGAGCTATACAAAGCAGTGAGAGCTCCAGGCTCAGGGGAATTATGTTTTTTAGAGTTTTGCAGAAGGTAGGCAGAAAGATGGGAAAAGTATTGGCCAAATTCAATAATGCACTAAGAGCAGGGAGTACTGGAGGGCTGGAGGGCTCTTCTTTCTACTTGGCACTTTCCTCAGCCCAATGCCTTTTTTCCGGCTCTGCCAGGGATCAAGCCAATGTTAGGGTTAGTGTTGAGCCTAGGTTTAGTGTTCAGAAAACCACAAGGCCCAGTGCTCAATGCATGGGCATGCCTTGGTGAGTGCGTCACTGCCCCAGCCTTGCTCCCTGCTTTTCTTTCTACTTGGCGGTGGCTTCAGCCCAATGCTTTATTTCGGGCTAAACCTAGGGTTGAGGAATGGAATGAAGAGGACATGCAAAAATCTTAATAGAAGAGATACCATAGACATGAGGGCACCGGAAAACCCAAAAGAGATGAGCTTGTAAAACGAACAATGTGCAAATCAGTCAATGGCAGCCAAAACGGTTTCATATACCAAGAATCATAGCTGGATTCATAAACAAACGTAAAATAGTAAATATGATGCCTCCATATTAAATAAATGTTTCTGTGCCTCAGAAAGTATTAAATTACAGACATACTTTAGAATTTGATTTCAGTCTCTACAGGACCCTGTCTTCTTACAATATTACTTTTCAACACAGAGAATTTTCACACATGAATTTCACTCATATTCACCTATGTAAATTCATAATTAGAATTTTTTATGGTAAAGCTAGATTAGCAATCACAGAATTTAGTTCAGTTCACATCTCAAGTATTGATCATAAACCATTTAGGGCCAAGCTTAGATGTGCAGTTGTAAGTATACACTAAACTCACTTACATTTTTTTTTTTATATATAAAAGGTTTTACTACTGAAAAGAACAGAATTCTGAAAACATTAAAACTTGTGAATCACTTCATTCATTTAGATGTCAAGAATATACATACAAGTTTACTGAATAGGAATTAGATCAAGTGATTATTTAAATGTCTGCCTAACTTAGCACTTTATTGAAACAGAGTGAAATTTTCTATGTTTAATTTCTGCAATTATAAATCAAAATAATAATTCCATTTTTTCCTTACTGCTTTTGTCTGAAGCATAAGTGCAGTGGGTAAGGCCATGGGCTGAGCCCTCGGCTTTGGATTGCCATTTTCTGGAAAGAGCCATCGGGTATTACCTGGGTCATGGGCCCCTCATCTAACTCGGGGCCTGTTGATTCTACCACGATGTAGGCTGGAGTTCCTAAACTTTACAGATTATGCATATAAGATTGCACAACCACAGACTGAATGAAGATCATCAGCTTGAATACTAGGGGAAACTGGATCCAGGGCACTGAAACCAAATGATGCTTCCAAAAAGTATAATTCGTTTGGAAGGAGAAAGTTCAGGACCCTGATACAAAACTACTTCCTGGGCTGAAGAAATGTGACACTCACTCATTGCTTTTGTATGCATTGCAAATTTAAGCATGGGCTCTTGTGTGATGTAAAAGCTGTGTAAAATTAATACCAATAATGTTGAGAAAATACTAAGAAGAAAAAATTAATTAATTTTTTATAGTTTTAGTTTATGGACTGATAAATTGTTTTAGTTTATTACACAAAGTTTATTGTAATGACGAGAATGGAAACAGATTATCACAGAGACTCAACTAACAGCAGTCACAAAGCAGAACACACACCAAAAAAATTTTTAGGGTCATTATGGGCAGTACTTTAAAAGACTGGAAGTGCCTGTTTAATATTATACACCACTTGTATTTAATTTATATAGAGATATATATACTACAGGATAGAGTTATGCATAAATGACAAGTCACTGGTGGACAGACCAATTTACGCAATAAATATACCTTTGCATTTAAGCAGCTTTTTAAAATTAACTACAACTGATAGCATTTTTTCAAGAGTTAACTGCTTACAGTCAAGTAAAAACTTGTTGTAGAACTATAAGTGACAGTCATCTACTGTCATATCTACTGATATTTATCACAGGAGTTTTTACAAGCCTGTGCAATAATCAGGAATGTAGATACATAGTTTGAAAAAGAAGTCATGCTTTCCTTCCACAGCTTCACCAGAGAAAAGATCTCTCCTGAGTCTCAGGAGAAAAAAAATTATAAATGTCCTTTAAGAATACCCTTCCTCTTCTAACTCTTCAGAAGAGCTTATCCTTTACATTGCCTTGGGAGCAGAGTGAAATAGAGGTCTCTATTTGATTAAGTGAACAGAACGCTTCATTGGGAGTTTCTAGCCTTTAACAACCCGTGAGGTGGCACCTCACCCTTTTTCTCGGTGTGGTATGTTTTGTGCAAGCAGCTGTGGCTGTCTGCTCCTCCTCCACCAGAGCTTAACAGCATTTGTTTGCATACCTTGCTACACGCAGTGTTTAATTCTCTGGGATAAGCGGAGGGGTTTTTCCTCTTCACGCTTAGAAAAGCCTGAATAGAGCAGGGAGACTTCAGTCTCTTTTTAGAAATTTATGCGTCTGTGAGGATTTAAGACATTTGGGTCACCAGAATTTAGGGGATTCCTGGTGCTCACATTTTCCCCTGTTCCTCAATCCGCATAAAGTAAGGGCACTGGAAATAGACCTATACATACGTATAAGTCTCTTTTGCAGTCTCTTTTCAGGTTTAGGCACAGCCACAGTTCAGTTCAGTCCACACACAAATGTTGTCCACATAACCATGACCTCTTCTTGTGAATGAAAATTTTAATTTTGAAACAAAAATGGTATTTCAAAATTGCATACTGCACCAGTACACACAGGAGCATTTAAGCTCTGGACAACTATCAGAACATGCTTGAACTTAGTAGGAGGCTTCTGACTTTGAGCGAATTTGTAGAAAAAGGAAAATATTATAACAGCAATAAAAGAATCAAGTTATTCCTTCCCCGAGAGAAGCAATACAAATAGAACACTTGTCACTTGTAAGTAAAGAATCTCTGCACAGATACTAGACAGAATTATACATACCAATAAAAGTAAAGTAGGAAGGGTAATGGCCAAGATATGAAACCTTGAGAGAAAATCTTAGTAAAGATACAGGAGTTGTAAACCATTTATTAGTAAAAGGACCAATTTAGAAAAAAGTGGCCAAACACAGAAAATCATGCCGTTTTCTCCGTGTTACCTTTCTGATGTGGTTATGTGTATGCACTCATAGAGTGTTCCTGCATGACTAATCATATGAGTCCTACATCACTTACTGACTCAACGAGTTCTACTGCAAATGAGAGACAGGATATCACTACTTGAAAATATAAATTGCTCTCAACACTTGATGCACTTGGCGTGTGACCGATATTCGATCTCCATTCTTCCCTAAATGTATGCCATATTTAGTTGCACAAAAAATCTTTTCACTGATAAACCAAACAGCAGAGACTTATTAGAACTTTTATACTAGTGTCTCTTATGGCAATTTAACTAACTTTACTCCTTAGGAAGAATGAGTTTCTTAGAGAAACAAGGCTTCTTTGAAGATGTTATTTGCACAAATTTACATATATATATGTGTGAGTGCGTGTCTTTGTGTTACACTGCAGTAACTTTTTAGTCCAGTGTCTGATTTCAGGCAAGCGTGAGAAGAGGAGAGAAATGTATGATCATTACGTTACATATAACAAAATCCATTATTTTTTTTTTAAAATAAGCGCCTTTTGTGGAAAAAATCTGTGGTATCCCTTACTGAGGATCTTGTTTATCAGTACATTCTTTTCACGAAAACACCTCCAAACAGGTAGGACTGTTCCAACTTTTCTACACCACTTATTACTCATTTAAACTCCCAGCTTTCTTGACATTAGATGTTAGGAGCAGTGTATGAGTGCAAGGAGATTTAAAAAGAAAAATAGTCTCGTTTTAAAACTAGTTTTATGCTTTCATTTGGAGTAAAAGATAATAAACTTAGCTAACCCATGCAGTGGAGTACAGTATATATGTGTCCGTGCAAGAACTTTACTCTAGCATCAATGTTGTATCTAGGAATATTAGACTTTTAATTATTCTCAAAATTATTATCTCTTTGATTATTCTCAAAATCTTGCAATGAGCAAAAAGGAAACAAAAGTTTAATGGCAACAATTATAGATATCTTAACTAATAACAATAATTAGGTCAAATCAAAGCATGGGAAAAAAATCACTGTTAGAGAAAATGTCTTAATAATCACTAATATATGCACTCTGGAACTGTAGTTACTGTATCCATAGTAAGTATGGAAGTAGAGTCTTCTCTGACTGCTTCCAAAGTTGCTGTATATCAGACACAGAATCACAGAGTCACAGAGTGGGTCAGGTTGGAAGGCACCACCATGGATCATCTGGTCCAACCTCCCTGCTCGAGCAGGGTCATCCCAGAGCGTATGGCGCAGGACTGTGTCCAGATGATTCTAGAATACCTCCAGTGAAGGAGACTCCACAACCTTAGATACTTTTGGTTTACCTTTGTTACCCTAAAACTAATTTTCCTCAATTCCCAGACCCACATTTCTTTAACTATCTCTTGGTGACATGCTTACAGAATCTGGAATTATGAACTCTGATACTACCCCAGTTTGTTATAGCATGGTGCTAATAATGCCAAGGTTGTGGGTTTGATGGGCCATTCACCTAGGAGTTGGACATGATGGGCCTTGTGGGTTCCTTCCAGCTCAGAATATTCTGTGCTTATGCCTACCTTACTCTCTTACCACCTCATTCCTGCATACTGCACTCCACAGAACACCTCGCTTTCACAACCTCTGCTGCTATCCCATTCTCCTGTTACCCTATACTCTATCATTAGGCTGGTTCCCTAAGTAATTAATTCTCCAGAACATAAGAAGTCATGACTGCTACCAAAATAATTAAAAACAAATAATCTGAAGTAAAATAAACCAAGCCTAGACACCAGGCTGTTAGAAAAATTGCTGCTCTGCTTAAACCAACCAAGCCCCAAAACTCCAAGCAAGGCAAGGAAGGTTTTGATGAAGTCTGACAAACCCATCTGTGAAGGCTTGCAAAGTCATTACAAAGACTGAGACCTATTACTAGTAATAGCAAAATTATACTTACATGGTACAGTACCCTGCACACTAAAATCCCAAGAGAAAGCAAAAATTTCTTGAAAACTTGACAGAACCTTTCAAAATATGGTGAACATGATTCACAGTGTGGGTCAAAGCCAAAACATTTTATCTTGTTATCCACCGTCACTTGGTAGAGATAGATCAGTTTCTCAGGTTCAGTACCCTCTGCTTACCTAATTCCCTCTCTTTGTGCCATGTACCCTCTCACCAGCTGTTTGCACAGCACATGCTAATTTGAAAACAAACAGCTGAATGGGACATGATTCAAAGACTTTATCCAGTATTTTTAATATGCCTTGCTTGGAAACCTATCAATACTTTTTTTAAAAAACACATTTGAACATTACAAAATATAGGATGTTAAAAAGTCAAGTTCACTGAAAGGACCAGATGTTTACATTGGTGCCCAAGGGTGCCATACCATTTCAGTATTATGTTATTATTGCCTACAATCTATTTCAGGCACTTATATACTACTGAGGAATTCCCTGATCATTATAACAGTCAACATGATGGTTTGATAACTTAACCGAGTGCAGCTACATTTCTGATCTAACACTGAAATATGTAGCACTGTTATTTCATTTTGTTACAACAGTTCTGAATGATCAAGCCTAATACAAAAGGAGATCAAATTAGCTGAGATTGTAGTTGACATCATCATTACACATGGGTTCTCATTGTCAGTAAAGATGATAAAATCTATGACATGTTTCTTTGAATTATAATCAGTCCTATTTCAAGTTTTCCCTCATTACATGTTTTATTTAACCATACAAATATAAATGTCAGTTTTCAGTGAGGAAGATTATGGCAAGGTCATTAGCTTATTAGACTATTGCAGTAAGTAATATAAGCCTTCAAAAAATGAGTAAAGCCCCTGTGTATCTGAGCAAGAAAACATAACCTTGAGCAAATTGCTTCTTACATAAAGATTTCTCTGAGTAAAACCTCGGACTGCTAAATCAGATACAGCCACAGCAGAAATATGTTTTCTCAAATTCAAGTTCTTCAGATATATCTCCTTGCTATTAGTTTAAATGTGACTTGAAATATTTTATTTAAAATGCTACCTAGAAATAAATCCATTTTTGGATGCTGTAATAATTGCTTTGTTATAAAGTCACGGTATCTGAGAGACTGATTGAAAGGAAACTGCAGTTTCCTTAAGGGAGTCCATGGTAATTTAACTTAATTATCTTATTCCAAATAATGATAATATCCAAAGGAAAACTATTTCTAAATTTACTTTTTATTAAAACTTAATTCAATCACAACTAGCCAAATGTATATATAGTGCAAAAGTATTTTAGCTTCAGTGCCAGTCTGACTCATTACCTGCCACTTCAATGAGGAGACAGTCCTGTTATTCTATAATACCAGAAAATAGACAAACACAAAATACTGTGACTGTAAAAAAAAAAAAGAAGTTAGCTAATAGAGATCAAAGTAAATTGGCCAATATATGAGGGATACTTTTTTCTACTTTCTGTAATACTTAGGCAGTTCTCTGCTCAGCTGGTGAGGAAGCCTGCACAGAGATTCTCTGGTATGTCTTTCTAACCATTTCCAGGGCCATATTCAGTAGCAATGGCTGTTCCCTCTCAGTTATCCCCATTTGAATCCAAGTGGTGCACAACTGGTAGCCAGCAGTGATCCTTTAAGAGACATCCATACATGAATACATACAAGTATACACACAAACATGTACGAATACATACATTTTAAGGGAGAAAAACCCTTCTGGGGGCTATTGTTAATGTCAGGCAAGAAGGGATTGCTTTGTATGCTACTGTATTGGTTTCCTACTGCCGCTCTTGAACTTGACCCTGTAATCATCATTAGTTAAACACAGCAAGCACTTGAGAGCACATATTCAGTTTGGCAAACCATTAAAAACATAAGTGAACAAGGCCATCAGTTCTTGGCAGAAAAACTATTCAAAGCCCTTATACCTTAACTACGTTGTGCTTAATTGGGGAATGCCCACTTGGTATAGCTGCAGCCAAGACTTATTTCCTGCTCTTCTGGCATAAACAGCTGTTTTCTTTCCACTCTCAAGGTGATATCTCCCATGCTGCGCAGCAACTCAAAGACAAGAGATATTTTTAGCTCTCCTTGTGGCTCTTAATACAGTTATGGCCATTACACAGCACATTAGTTTTTTGCAGGGATGTTCTTAGCTATAAAGTAGGCTTTGGGCCTATCACACCGCATGATTTTATTCTTCCAGAACATCCCTTTTTTTGTACTTCAAATAATTGATCTTGCACTGACTTTTCAGGGCATTTTCTCTGATTTTTATTCCATTACTATCTTGAATTCTCCTCCAAACATCTTTTCCAGTACTATTTCTGCTATTTGAAAATTTTAAAAAAGTTTTGGGGTTGAGGTTCAATATTTTGAAGCTGAAGGTTCATTTTTGCCACAAGAGTAATGCTGGAAGATGGAAAAATAAGTAGTGTATTGGCACATTCAACACGTGGCAACTAGAATAAACTGGTGTTCTGACTTCTTATAGCTGGAGGCCATTCAATCCATCTAGTTAAATTGCCATTCAGTCTGAGTATTCCTTGGGTGAGCTATCTTTTCAGAAAAGACATACCATGTGGTTCCGCTGCACACCGAAATAAATAATCCATTGATTTTGTTCAAGGGGTGAACTGCTAGCACTACTAAAAACATTTTTTTCTAATTGTATCTATATTCTTACTCACCTTTGAGCCTTGGTTTTGCTACATGTTTCACTGCTTTCTCTTGCAGCTTTTTCTGTGCAATAGAAACCTGTGTTTTTATAGGCAATTTTGTCAATAAAACACACATATCTGTAAAACTTAGAATCAGATGTTTGATAGGTCCCAATTTCCATAAAATCATGCCCCTTCTTGCTTACTATATAAACATTCTTTCATTCTTACATTTAAAAATCAAATTTTATATCAATTTTTGCATATATGTTGCCTGCAATCCAGTTTTCCACTTGCCTTCTTTGAACAGTAGCACAGTTCTCAAGCTTTTGCATCCTACACTATAGCCAGTTTTCAATTCATATTATTAATTATCAGCAGTAGGCCACAGATGGACCTGGACTGTGTGCTGCTGGGATCTGGAGATTGCAAAAGGTTGGCCTGTAGTTTATTTTATTCTTTCCAGTTAATAATGAACCAGAAAGCATTTTATATGAGTGTATTATCCCTATTCTTCCAAATAAAGAAAGGAATATTTGTTCCTCACTTCTGCATTTTCTACATCACTGATAACAATTTTACCACCTTCACCCATTAAATTTGTCACAGCAAACGTAAGATTAATTTTTTATCTGGTATACTATAAAACTTGATTCAAATTAACATCAGAAATACCAGCTATGGATTTTATTCTGACATCTTTCATTTGTTTTTTTTTTCCTTATGAGTCTTTCCATTTATAACAGTTGTTGCCTTATTTAATTTTAGGTTAAAACTCTCTAAGATTTTCTTTATTTCTGACTGGTGTCATTATTGATGCCTGAAACAAGCACAGGCATATAAAAAAAGCTGTCCTCTTTTTCACTGTAGTTGTATAGATGTTCATATATATAAACTTTCTAACGCAATTTCCCCTTTTAATTCCCATTTGCTCTGTCTCCTTTTTTTTGACAGCATAGTCAGTCACACTCTTCTGATTTTGAATCAATTTGCTATTTAGACATACATATTTATGTATATACATATGTACACTGATTGGCACTTTCTCTTGCTCATTTGCACTGTAAAAAATCAGGTCATAAAAATTAGTTTCTAGGCAATCACTAAAATCCAGCTGATTTATTTACCTCCAGGATTATTTCATGTTGAGTTCAATACCTTCTGCATATCAAAGTTTTTAATCATATTCATAACAGGGAATCAATGCAGAACCATTGCATATAGAGCATAAAGGTTTAAATGTGCACTTAAACTTTTGCTCCTTAGATGTTTTCATTAAAATGGTACTTTTTCCTTTTTTAGATTTATAGATTTGTTTCCTTAGTTAAAATCTTCCTCTTTTTTTTGTCTGTTTTTCCAGTGCTCACTTAGCTTTATAATTTACATTCTTGATCCTTTTTTAATTATTTCTACATCCTTGTTGATAATTGAATTTAGTTAATCTTGCATTTGCAGAGAATCTTATTTAATGTAAACTCTGTTTCAGTTATTTATACATATTAATAAATTTGCTCCGACTTTGTGTTGTTGAAATATTATTACCACCATTTCAAGTTCATCTCCTTCTAACCAATTATTTCGGACAGAGATGGCTGTGAACCAAAATCATATGGTCAAAGTCACAAATTACAGATTTTCAAAATCCAGATCCTGTGTTATAGTGCAAAACCTGGTTTAGTACACTTACACACACAAATCTAGTTAAAGATTTACTCACAAAAATATTGTTGCAGAAAAGATGGAGCTAGAGCCTTCCTCTCGTATGCAAGCAAGGGATTAAGGAAGAGGGCTTCCATGTTGTGGAAATGAAGGATTTTGGAATTGAAGAGTGAGGGTTACTCCAGCACCAGCGGATCAGTTCCCTGGATCAGTTGCAATAGCCTAATACATGGTGCTGTGCACATACTGGCATGGAGCTTTATTTCATGGCCAAAGGGACTCGGGTGTCCTCCTTAGGGATTTCCCCATAAAGGTTTCCTTCCTAGGTAAAGGAAACAATGGGATTTTTTGTTGGTTTCTTACACTATGTTTCAGAATCACAGAATATGCTGAGTTGTAAGGGACCCACAATGATCGTCAAGTCAAATTCATGAACTAGCCCAGGACCATCACCAAGAGTCACACCATGTCCCTGAGAGCATTGTCCAAATGCTTTTTGAACTCTGTCAGGCTTGGTGCTGTGACCACTTCCCTGGGGACCCTGTTCCAGTGCCCACCCACCTTCTGAGTGAAGGACCTTTTCCTAAAATCCAACCTAAACCTTCCCTGACACAGCTTCAGGCCATTCCCTTGGGTTCTGTCACTGGTCACCACAGAGAAGAGATATCAAGTGGTCTCAGCCACTCCATATACAGCTTCTCCTCAAGGCCCTTCACCAGTTTCATAGCCCTCCTTTGGATGCTCTCTAATAGTTTAATATCTTTCTTATATTGTGAGGCCCAAAACTGCCCCCAGCACTCGAGGTGAGGCCACCCTAGCTCAGAGCAGAGCGGGACAATCCCCTCCCTTGCCCGGCTGGTGATGCTGTGCCTGATGCACCCCAGGACAGGGTTGGCCCTCCTGGCTGCCAGGGCACTGCTGACTCAGGTTCAATTTTCTGTCGGTCAGGACCCCCAGGTCCCTTTCTGTGGCACTGCTTCCAGCATCTCATTCTCCAGTCTGTATGTACATCCAGGGCTGCCCCATCCCAGGTGCAGAATCTGGCACTTTCTCTTGTTAAACATATGGTTGGTGATTACCTAACCCCCTAATTTGTTGAGGTCTCTCTGCAGGACCTCCCTGCCTTTGAGGGAGTCATTAGCTCCTCCCAGTTTGGCATCATCTGTGAAAGCTTTGTATCCCTTCCACTCCTGCGTCCAAGACATTTCACACTTGAGTGTCTTACTTGGAGCATGCAGGAAAGAAATCCTTCACTTATGTCACTACATGACATAAGTGACTCAGAAAAGTTGCTTGGAGTTCTTAGTCCTGTGTGCATTTTCAGTTGCTGTGTGACAGTCAGAATGACTCTCATATGTCTGAAGTCTTTGCTACAGCAAAACCAGACTCATTGACAAGCACAATTTTTCTTTCCTGATGTGATTCTTTCCTGAATCAACTAATAATTGGAGATATTTCCAAGGAAAGGTCAATTCTGACAAATTATTCCTCAGTAAAGGCTGCACATCTGCCTTGTCATCTTGCATCTTTATTACAAATTATCTTCTACTAAAAAACATAATTTGACTGCATTCAGTGTAAATCTGCCTTTTATCAACCACTTATTCATCCAGTTTGCCAAGTTTTAATCTGTACTAAAGCTGTATTACTGGTTTTCACCAGATGAGTCTCTGGCATGCAATTTTTAATAGCAGAAATGTGGGCAACTAATTAGACCTGCATTTGAAGAAAATTGGGAATTAATAGCTTTCCAAAGCTTGTGTATGCTCCCCAAAGTACTTGCCTAAACATGAGACAAGTACTTCAGTCATTGTTCTCCAAGTAGCTCAGACATAAATCTACTACATAATGGAAAAATCTCGTGGAAAACTGATCAACAGAGAAGCACTAATCCATTTTTGCCACATCTAAATACTCTCTTTAATATCCAGAGTAAGGAAGTGTCACACAAGCCTGGATGTAAATTCATGACTGACCTGGGACATACAGTGCTGAGCTCTTAGACCATATGACTGACATTGCTTCTCTGTTACCTAGTGAGTATATTTGCAAGGTATTAGGAGTATGATGTGTCAGTACAGGGCAAGAAAGAAAAAGAGTGGGAAAACAAGCAGCAATTAATACTCCCATCTGAAAGAGTGCTTCATGGCAACATTAAGGTGTAGATGGGATCTGCTTGGATTTTGAAATCTTCCTCTGTGTGGGCAATCTTTGTCAAAAAAGAGAAAGCTCAAGAGCCAGGGAGGATCCCATAGTAACCAAGATGGATTGCCAGAGATTAACTTCTGCCTGTCCCAGGCTGTAAAAGGAAAAAGACAGGAATACATAAGCTCTCCTCCTGGAGATATGCATCCAATCTCTTTCTCAAAGAATTCAACCAGAAATCATTTTATTCAACTGACTAACAGTCAGGCTTACTGCTCTGTAGAGCTTAGGGATACAGGAAGAGCAACACAGTGGTTGTAGCCTGTTGCTTGTGTAGCTTATATCATGTATTAATTGGAGCCAAAGCTAGAAATGCTAAGCCATAACTTCATTTGCTTGTTTGTTTTCTATGTCTGTCTCCTGTTTTGGCCCAATGAACGTCCAACCATTTTTACATAGAATATGTCCTGAAAAGAAAAATTGAAAGATTTCCCAGTACTAAAATATTGTTTTCTGATGAATTCACTGTGTTATTTCTTTAGACTCATGATGAAAGAAAAATCAGGTCTCTTCCATCTTTGACTAGAATACTAATTAGTATAGGACAGGATAGGGAAGAAGGATGCTTCTTTACCAAAAAACAGTAAGAAAAAAATCACTTCCTTTGCTTGCACTTTTTCATATTCCACTGCAGTAAACATGCTCCATGTGTGCCTACACAACTGGAACGTAAACACGAAATGGACACAAAAATTTCTACACTGATTCCCAACAGGGTTTAGGCTTCAGCTCAAAGCTGACAAAATATATATGCTTGCAGGTGTGCCCAGAAGCATACATTTACATGCCCTGGAGGAATCTTGACAGAAATCAAAACATCAGGAAATTTTTGGTGTCAAGGGTCTTAATACTGAGTGTAGATTCATAGAATAACACACAGGGAAGCAAAGATGTTGTTTTTTACAAAGGCTGTCTTCTGAAATGGAACTTTATGTAAAACTAACTAAATTAAGATGATTTCTGAGTCCTGCTGCCACCAGTACTCAGAGATGATGTGTCTTTTAACCTCTAAATAATGTTTCCCCTGGAAATCATGAGCCAACACCACAATCTTTCATTTGCTTTTAACAAGCTCCTCTGTCCTGTGCTGTGCTTGCTGGTCTTAACCAGATGCTTTTAAAGCATTTCAATCAAAGTGAATTATGATAAAAGCACAATAAATGGTGGAACAATACTTTGTCGCCTTATAACTATTTATGGAACATGAAGAACGCAAGATTGAAGAGAGTAAATTCAGAAAATACATACTATGCCACAAATCATTAATTGAATCTGAGTCAATATCTTATTGTCATAAACCACATGTAAGGTTCACTGGCATTATATTAAATACATAATAGGAATGATTTCCTTTTCCAAGATCTATCTGGAATCCTGTCTACCTCCTCATACTCTATTAAGTAATAAAGATATTATATTCATTGCACTTACAAAGCAAGATCAGAACAATTTATTTGAAATCCATAGAAAAGAACACTACTTCCCTTTTACTTCAGATTTTGATTATAATCTTCAACTCATATAATTAATAATAAAAGACATGGATTTCCCAGCTAGATTCCCCACAGATTTCAGCTACAAACTGTTATTTTGAAAGAAACTATCACCTTCAAAGTACATATTTTTAAAAAACCTCTAGGTAATCAATATCACTTACCGTGGTAAAAACTCGAGCATTTTATAAGTCCAGTTGTTTTTACCTTTTTTAATTCATTGCTCTTATCTCAACTTCAAAATAAAAAAGAATGAAATCATCTCTGTGTGTAGAAAGATCCTGTTATATCCTCAAGTACTCAATGTTAACAGTAGTCAGCCTGAACGAGGAATGAGGAATTAAAGATAAACACATAAACAAAAGCAATTGCAAGTTTTGGATTTTTTTGATACCAGAAATACTTTCATTCATTGTCAGTTTCATAAGTCATGATCCAGCCTCTGGATTTCTTGTGGTTGTTAGGATTTTTCACCTCAATGAATTGACCAAGAGATTTTGTTTCTGCCATGTATCTTTGAATTAGCTGTATGATGATTGAGTGCTGTTAATATAACAGCTACTAGTGTAATAAAAATATGCAACCAGGTCTTCGACTGTGCACATATGTATATGTATGTCACTTCTGTCATACGGATTCCAAAATACATAACTATTCCCTTATACTTCTTGATTTTAAAATGCAATTAATTCTAATTACTCTTTCCTGATAAATAGTAATAACATCAAGCACTTTTTATATTCTTTCTATGACTGTATTGCTCAGCCACATTTTGATCACATGTATCACCAACCCATGTACTACGAACCCATCCCATGTCTCAGCTATTTGCTCATCCTAACCTGCCACATGCAGGAGCCTTGAGGTCTAAAATATTCCCAAGATATTCTTTCTGCAAATAACAGTTGTACAAAGACTGACCTGCAATCTCATCTTATCAGATCCTGACGACTCCAGAAGGCTTTTTGTACCTGCTCATGCTCCAGTGAAATCACTACCAAGACAGATGAAATATGTGAAGGATGTTACAACAGCTGGAGCCCATCACCGGGACAAGTATACGTCAGATTATCTGAGAACACATAAACAGTCAGAGCAGACCAGACCAGACCAGAGATCCACCTTGCCCCATTTACAGTGCTAGGACCCTGACAACAGTCTGGGGCTGCAGAGTTCCTTCTCAGCCTCTTCCTCACAGACCTCCTCCGCCACCCTACATAAGGGTGAGCAGACTCCAGCCAGCCAGCCTACCTACCTCTAAACCAAACCTCAGGAATCTCCTCATGCTCCATCCCTCCTATTTTCTCGCCTGTGCCCCACCACACTTCTGCAAAAGAGGAGAGGGCAAGGAATCCCAGCAAGGTGCCTTGTGCTGAGAGATTTCCCCGCACACTGTGGAAGGTGGAAGCTCTTTGTGGAGCAGTGAGTATGGCCATGTACAGTCCACAGGGTCCTTTAGAAGGTAGCTCTGGTGCATGTGTGTTGACTATGCCACAGACCTCTTGTAGAATCCACCAAAAACCTTTGCTGAGGTCTGGTTGTGCTTTATGATCAATCATTTTAATGGCATCCCCAAGGAACGACTGGTAGTAACTAAAGTTTTCTGTTATTTTCCCTAAATGCCTGTCTGATCTTTGTCAATGTATGACAGCCAGAATCACGCAGAGTATTCTTTTAGCAGCCAATAGGTGCAACAAAAATAATTGGTAGCAGTACAGGAAAATGAAATGTCATAGAAAACATTTTGCATTCCAATACAAGTGCATTGTTAAACTCAGAAGTAGTAACTGAAGCTTGGGACCAATCAGTCAATCCATTAAAACCAAGGGATATGCCAAAATTTCCTCAGAAGGAGATAAAAAAAGTTACAATGCTTTTGGGTTTTTTAATAAGAAAATAATGACCTTTAGTTGCCTGAAGCAGTGGTGGAAAAACATTAGGTATGAGTAAGACTGAAGTTTTCTGTTTAAACAAAGCAGATAAAGGGAATTGCAGCAAGATTTTTAAACAAATCCCAGGAAACAGCATCTTCTGCATAAGATGGATGGAAGTTTTAAATAAGAAAAAAAACAGCTACAATTTATCTTTTTTTCTGCTACACATTCAGGAAAGTAGAAATCTGTAAGCAATTTTAATGCATATATAAGATTGTATAAAAATTACACCTGGTTCAGATCCTTGAGTTCCTATATAGTGGAAAAGTTTTAGTCTACGATTTCAATCAATGGAAAACCAACATGCAGTTGAAGTTCACAAACTTAATTGGGTCTAAAATGAAACTCTATCTAAAACACAGATTCTCGGCCCATTAACACTTCTCACCCTTTTATTTTTATTTTTTTTTTAGTCCAATTAGTACAAATAATAGCCTGCCATGTTAAACTATGGGACCAGATACTTCTTCTCTCCTTTTTCGAGACAATGCCAGTGTTAACCAAAAGCTACACAATCTTTCTGCATTTGTCGTTACAGCAGCTCTCTGACAGGCTATCATATTAAGGTATCCCTCATGAACAGAAAACCACCTATTCTTTAATAAATATTTGACAATTTCTTGCAAATGTGACTCCTACACTATTTAATACAAAAGATTTGCAAAAGTTTTTTATCTTTCTGTCAAAACTGTAGTGGAATGAAATTACCTCACATTTTCACAGAGAGTACAAGAAATGCTTCCCTTGTTCTCCTTCCCTTAGTGAGGATTACTGTGTTTAGGTATTGAAAAAGAACATGGAACAACTCACATTCACTGAGCTCCTGAACAGTTTGCTGTTCAGTCTCATTGTAAATATTGTTACTAAATTTGTCACTTAAGTGTGTGCAGCTGCTGAATTGATACTGCCCATATCTATAGAAATTTATTATTAAGGTTATGAGAGCAAGACAGTTAAAAATTCTAATTTATATATGAAAGACTATATCAGCTAGATTTTATTTCTGATTTTTTTACCAACTACATGAACATAAACATTGGATCCATTCAGATTTTTAAACAAATGCCAAGTGTACAGATTTTTAAATTTAAATTATATAACATGATTAACATTGTTGATACTATGAATTAACTTCTATTTCCAGGCTCATATTGTTGAATTACGATAATTCTTTATAAATGCATTGATAATTTATTTGTAAATTTCTGATTAATTTGAATTTCATCAGTATAAATATATAGTGATATATATGTCCAGACTAAGTTATAATGGCCTTCTTTTGTATTACATTAGAAATGTATATTATATTAGAAAATTATATTATGTAAAAAAGTTACCTGCTTTATTTTTAGGGGAAGGGACGTAATTACTTAAATATTCTTTTAAATAAAGATGAATAACAAAAAAACACCTCCTTTGGTGCTATTGGTAACCAAAGTGTCAGAAGTCATTATAATTACGGTCTTATAAAAAGGGCATTTTGAGTAAAGAAGTTGACAAGTGCTATTATTTAGCTAGATGAAAGGGTTGTTTGGGGTTTTTTATCATTTAAATTTAGAAATATACCTGTCACATTGTCTGGATGAACAAGCAAATATTTAATTTTTACTGAAATTTTCGGCATTTCAAGAAATTCTCTTTGTCTTCTTCATCTTTTACCTTAAGACAAATCCCCAGGTTTTATAGTCTGTTTTCCTGACTCCTTGGCTTACTGGGGTACCAGTTTGATCAATAGATGGATCAATTTGAATCTAAAGCACTTGTTTCTTCTCTGCCTTTTCTTCGAATCTAAATAGCTATTTTGTTAATTATCTCAGGGATAGGTATCATTTGTCTCTATTAGTGTTGCCTTTTTTTTTTGCCTTCTACAAAACATCCCTGCTTTTTCCCCTTCTCACTTGTAAGCTTGGGAAAACACATCCCAGCAAACTGTTCTGTTCACCTTTCCCACGATGTACCTTCGCCATGAAACACCCAAGATACCGTTTGTCACAGAGAGAAGCTGTAAGCTATGATCATTTAGCTCCCTGCCCCAATTAATGTTCTCTGTAGCTGGAAACCTGTCCATTTAGCTGCATGGGAGGCACATAACTTCTGTGATACCCATTCATTACCTCTCTTGAGCACCCTTTCATGGGCTGATTGGTCCATTTGTATTTGTTATTTAATATTCCATTTTTTTGGCAGTTCAGGCTTGACTGGAATTCAGAGTGAAAATTGTGTAGAGAGTAAGTTCATAACTCAATGATAATACAGGTTAAAGGTTTGTTTTCTTTTTCTTTTCTTTTTCTTTTTCCCCCGTTAAATGGACTATAACCAGCACAGGTGATTTATTCCACTGCACCAGTCACACATGGCATTTCCATCTCGGTAGGGCTTCTGCTCCCACATTCATGAAATGCTAAAGAAATACTCGGTATCCTGGACCAATGTGTTCCTTCTCAGGTCTTAGGGAAAACCAAGAGAAGTGCAGAGCCAGATTCAGGCTCCTTACACAGAGAAACTGTTGACACTCCTTTCTGAACTTTCCCCCATGTCCGATTCCATCTGGGGGAAGGCAGGCTGGCAAAGAGGGCTGCCCAGTGCAGTGAGGGTCAGACAGTGCAGAGAGAGGGTCCAGAGGAAATGACGTACAATTTACTGGGGTTAAAAATTTTAGGAAAGGCTGCAGTAGATGCAAGCAAATGACAAACACCTTCCTTTGCATGAAGAACGATTAAAATGATCTGGGATGCACAAATTATGTGCTGTAATCATGGAGACAGAATTACCTGCACTGGGACAGGTTTAGGCTCTGCTTTCCAAAGGTTAAGCATGTGTGCCACCACCTGGCACTTACAGCTGCAGAAAAGGAGCTGGCTTTGTGCAAATGGATTTTGGGGTTCTGTTTCTTTTTAATCATAGAAACAGCAATTGATAGCATATAGTATTAAGTACTGCTTCCTCTCCTTTCTGGGCTCCTGTATAATAACTTCAGCTTGCAGCACAGCAGTGTATGGATCAGCATTACATTAAAAGGTTCAGTCAGAATAACTTCTAGTGTCAAATGTTATATCTATGAAAAAAAAGTTGGCAGTGGAAGTGCTGACATAATTATAGCAAAGTAAGCAAACAATTCTATACTTAGAAGTATGTAAACTGAAGCTTTTAAAACTATTTCCCTCCCTCTGGGAGACCAAGTTGGCAGGGGTTCATATTAAACACAGAAATTGGGACTTTGGAGGCTCAGCTATCATTATTTTTGTGCAGAAACCTGAGTTTCTCTTACTTTAGTTTCATATTTACAGCACCGCAGGGTATGTAGTGACACTCAAACCCAAAACAAATATATAAATATTTTTTAATCCCAAGCTGAATGGAAAAACAGCATGTATAGAAAGTAATAAGGTGTAGCTCAAGTCTAGTGTGAAAATGAACAAATCACAGGCAAGAATTTTTTTAAAGCTTAGTTTCTGATGTGTTTGTGTTTTCTGATGAAAGCTGACAGGTAGAACAGTCTGCTTTTTAAGAGACTGATGGAGCCCCAGGTAGACAGGTGACAGAAGCAAACGAAAACAACAGAAACATCAAATCTGCCTGCCCTACTTTAAAGAAATTTTGTCACAGGGCATGATTCTTTTGATTATTTTTTTTCACTTACGAGACAGTGATGGAGAAAAGAGGTCCCAAGTTCATTTTATAGTTCAAATTTTAGGTTTCTCTGGTTGCATTTCTTAATTGGGGAGGAAAAAATAATGATGTGTTTTGCGAGTGTGGTGGGACGGAGGGACGTACTCTGTAGACACATACGAGCATGGTTGTGAGTCTCAACTCCTGGCACTAAGATAGCAGAAAAGATTTTAATGTAGGCCTAACTAATAACAGGAAATGAAGAAGCTGCCTTATTTTCTGACATCCTTATAAGATACTTCAGTAACAACTGCTCTTTAGAAAACCTTCACTTTCATCCCACAGAGACTTCGACACAAGGCAGAAAGATGCTATTCCTGAAAACTCCATGTGACTTACTTGAAAATAGATAGAGGAGAGAACAAAGCTTTCAGCTTTAAACTCGTAGAGGAATGTTAAGTAGCTTATTACAGATACACAGAACAGAAGGAGAAGAGTTCCTGAAAAAGCCTCTTTGTCTGGCCCCAAACGTTCGGCCCCAAAGGTTCAAACCCATGGCCTAAGAATTCTTTCTTCCCTCCCTAAATCACAAAATACTGGTTTAACATATCAAGAGAATATTGTTTTAATTTTAAAAAAATGATAAGAATGGTGAAGTACTTTCTTGAGATGCCTCTGAGCCATCCTTAGGCTTTCCTTTGCAGCATAAAAGACATAAATATGGTTGTGAAAGGTTGAAGTTCTCAACTTTTCGTGCAATAACAAGAGCTCTAAAAGTGAAACTTAAAACATATACAACCATTTGACATTACAAGGACCAATAGTTTTGAACATAAGCAAGGGATTTTATTTATGACTATTAATTTGAACTATACAAATACATCCTCAGAACAACAGATCATTTAGGCAGGTACCTGGTAAAGCAAAAAAGAAAATTACAAAAAGATTTATTAGTCAATCACCTGTATCAATAGCAATCCCTATTTTTGTAAGATTATGTGTTCTGTCATGTCAGAGCTCTTACAGGAATTATATAATGCTTCAAAGCAGGAAAGGAGATTTTGGAGAGGAAAGGTAAGATGAGGAAAGGAAAACAAATAACTCATTAAAGAGGGCATTCAAGAAGACATAAATCAATCCACAAATAGAAATGTGAGACACAGAGTTAGGGCAAGACTTGCATTAATCCAAATACCAGGAGATTTATAGATAGTATTATTACTTGTGGCTTCAAGTGGTTTAGATATAAATCATTAGATCTATACTAGGAAGGACATGAGTCCTCAGTGTCAGAGACTATTTAGAAACAAATGCAATAGCACTTATTATTAAATCTTGTTCATATCTTACTACTATTTAATAGACTGCAATGTGTTCTTCTCCACAATTATTTAGTAGTTCTTTACTTTAAAATCCTTTTACATATCTAATCACATTGTGCCATCCAAAGTATTTTAAGTCCCACCAAAATTATATTTTGAAACTAATTAATTGTGCACTAGTTGCCCACAAAGTTGTTATGGATGGGGTGATACACTTCACTCGTATTAGAGAAATAGCATTATGTTTATTGATATAAACCAGTGATTTAACAAAGTTTGATAGTACAACAAAATTATACTTATATTATTGTATATAATTTATAATTTATAATTTATAATTATTATAGCTAACAAAATTCTCTGGGACGGTACACTTGATTACTGCACAGGGAATAGGTTCAGACAAAACTGACACGAATATCATCCCGTTGAGTCATGAGGTTCAGAAAGGACCTCTTTGTGTTTAAACTCCTTCTCAGAAGGGAGTCTTGTGCTGCTGGATTCAGACTTAGCCCCACTCTTGGTCAATGGTTTATGTTTAAAGGATTGTATGCGTACAATCAGTCCTTTATATCACTTAACTCAGATTTTAAAGTTCAGCATTCTATCAATCACTTACTGAGAATTTATTGTGGCAAAACACCTCTCAGCCTTAAGAAGCAACCTTGAGAGGCATCCCTGCTCAAGGGGAGATCCTGGTGTGCACCTGCTGCCGTGCTGGAGAGCTCAGTGGGCCCTTGGCTTTATGTTATATATGTGAAGTGAGATAATTAACTCAGAGACATATTTGCATACCAGCAGTGGTTTAGAATGGTGCATGCTCATCTAGCCCCTGAAGAACACTTATGGCCCTTGGCTGTTGAGCAAGATTCAAGGCCCTTAACTATGGTGTTGTTATCTGTGAGTAGATGCAGCCATCACAGCCATCACTGGTGGTTATTGATTAAGCAGGTAAAGGGGAGTGGGAGAATCCCATGGCCACACCAATATTACTGAATTCTCAAGCAGTAACATATGATCCCCCTCCAGGGCCCCTCACCCCCAATATATCTCTTGTGGTTTGCAGGATCAAGCATTTATTTCCAAGAAAATGCCAAATAAAATGGGAGGATGATCTACTGGATCAGGGAAATACTTGTTCTAAGAATAAATACATTCAGTTTTAAAATCTTTTTTAGACAATAAAAGAAGAGAGAGAACCCTTTTAAAAGGATTCAGCCTTGCTCCCTCATGTCATGTATATGGACAGTGCCAGTTCCTCCTTTGCAAAATGAATCTACAGAATCTACACTGCTGTGTCTAAACACATTCCGCGACAAGCCAAGTCATCATAGCTGCTGAATTTCAAGCAACTTGTGTTCAGAGACCCTATGGTTGGTATGCTAAATGGATCAATTGTTCACATTGATTATACTGATCCTTGGGGCCTCCCTGATCTCTCTCTCTCAGAAACAAAAAAACCAAACATACTCTTACTGAATCTGAACTTTAAAAGGATATAATTTACATCATTATCCTAATATTTTAGTTCTTTTCAAAAAGCATTTTAAAAAGAAGGTGTTCAACTTTTCTTTAATATGAAAATATCTTTCCTTAAAACATGAATTAATCTGACAAAAGAACTTTCACTTTTCAGATCCAGGATGCATTGCATACTTGTTGTCTACATCCTAACAGGTTTGTCACTGATAGCTAGCCTCTTACCCAGCTTCTATTCTAAAATACCTCTGCCACCCTCACACAAAACTTTTACAAACATGTTACATGGCTTTTGAACCCAAGATATCTCAAGGGTTCATATGGAGCATGCCAAGTTTTTCTTTAAGGCAGTTTTTAATCCATTTCTTTTACAGTGGAAGTATAGCTGAGATCGAGATATTAAATATATTTTCCTCTCCAGTGTCATTTTACAATTGCCTGGGTTTCTATTTTCTGTTTGTAGTGCTTATTCTCTGAGCTCCAATGCCCTGGAGGCCACCTGTGGGTTCATAGACAGCTGGATAATCATTCAATTCAGCCAGCATAATTCAGATAGTCCTTGCCTCACCATACATAAAGATTTGCCTCACTGCACCGTTACCTCGTGAAGGATCAGAGCCATGTTGTCATGTGAGTTCAGCAAATGCGACTGTGGGAAATGCACTCTTCAGCAGCAGCAGCGTGAAAGTACGTTGAAAAGCCTGGCAGAGGCTTTTAGGTTAAGGTTTAAATGTACAACCTCACGGTGGTTTGAAAACCTCAGGACACCTATACGGTGGCAAACCCTGGCATGTTTCGTCTTTGACCCTCTCTGGTAAGGAGAGGGTCAGACGTGCTGGCCCCAGACTTCAACTCACAGCTAATTTTTGTGCATGGGAGGCCCTCTCAAAGAGTTAGCTAGATGTTTCCCACAACAGGCAGAAGGTACAGACACCATCAAAGGGGATGAACATTTAAAAAAAAAAAAGCATTGTGTAGAGGAAAGGCACTTAACCCTGACAAGAGACTACTCTGCTGAAAAAGACCTGGCGCCTGGGAAAGTGCCCTTAAAGCCGTATTCTGGCAGTCTAAATAGGGAACAACAGGCTCACAGAGAAAACTGTAGCAAAATCAAACCAAAAACTGAAACTGCAGCTTGATAAGCAGCCAATCCCACTAAATCATCTCCATAAGGTAAACTGAGGGGAAACATTATATGCTGGACAAATAAGAAACTCAAGGTAACCAGTAAGAACGAGCTCTATTCAGCCCATTCATCAGCAAGCTGAGTATTCAGCCATTGACTCTCTCCATGGATTGGCAATATTCCTCCCTAGGTTACAAAATTTGACCTTTTTTCTCCTGCAGGTTAGTTCCAGAGGATTTGATGCTTATGTTACCCTCTAAAATAATGCTAGTAACAGGTCTCTGGTTTCAGCATATTCCCTCCATTCCTCCAGTGATGCTGCACTACTGTTTTCTACTTAATGAAATCTGAAATTCTTTCTGAAGTGCACGCAGACCAGCAGTGTCACTAGCAGCAACTCAGAAAAAGCCAATGCTTAAAAATTAAATGCTGATATAATAATTAGAGCAAACATTTATCCTGTCTAGCAAAGCATACTATGAATTTTGAAAAAGGACAACAAATATTCTGTTTTTCCTTCTGCAGAAAGAGGCCTTTTAGCCTCCTGGAAAAAATATGCAGTAGGAAAAGAAAACTAAAGACCAACAATCACAATTAGTCTTTAAAGAAACAATAGTCAACTAATGAATGTATACAAAAAAACAGGTCACAGCATTGAATTCTCTCAGGCATTTCTGGAAAGCTAGAAAACAGCTCCACAAAACACCTCTCATTCCCATTGCACACTGAGGACTAGCCTCAGTGATAAGGACACCTCATAATGACTTGTTCAAGGACAGAAAATCCTCTGTGCTTTAGTGCCATAACTGGAGAAAAGAAATCTCATTCTCACAGATTCTGTGGAGACATGGACTAACAGCATTGCTGTACCTACACTCCTGCAGTCACATAGGCAGTGACATCTTTGAGGCTAAGACCCCAGGCTACAACCACTCTGAAGAACTCCAGTTTCTTCCACCAGGAAATTTGAAGCCAGCATACTGACAGCTATGTCAGTCTTCATTTGGGCTTGGATCATCTCCTTCATTTGAGTATTGTGCAACAAAAGAATATGAGCACGCATCACGGGTCTGTTTCCACCAGAAGACATCCTGGTCATGCTAGAATTAAACACTGCATATACCATGCCCACAGTAAGTAGCACCATGAAACACTTGCCTTTATTTTCACCCTCCATCTACTATATCCAGTCTCTTTCCTAATGTCCTATTCTATGTTCAGAAATCATTAATTTAACGTCCTCCCTAATATCTCCCTTGGTTTTTCTGAGCATCCTACTTACCACTCGTCCTGATTCAGATACTGTCCAGTCAATATTGGTGAGAATGATCAGAAGCACAGTTTGTTCAGAAAACATGAAATATCTTGCAATTTAGCAGGCAATGAGGCACACAGCACAGGAAAGTTTTGTCTCAGACTTCTGAACAAATCAGTACCCAAAGAAATAAAAGTGAGGAGCTAACTACAAAAGGAATGGAGCACCCCAAACAGGCTCCTTGCAAGCAGGAAGGTACCATACACCGTGGTAGATTCTGTGATACAGACATACCATGAAAACAATGGTTTAGCTCTCACTATAGTAAGAATGAAAGAGAGTGGAGAAAAACATAGGTCTTTAACAATTTTGTATGCATGATAATATACTCAATTAGAGGCTTTTCTTTTACCTGACAGAACTGCTGTTTTTATGTTTCTAAAGCTCAAAAACCCTCCCATTTCTCTCTGGATGCAGTGTAATGATAAACAGCTATTTTAGCTGCTCTTTCTACAAAACTAGTGCTTAGAAAGCATCAGAAAAGGCATGTCTTCCAGTAAGTGTCCAATGTCTTCCAGATTTTTTTTCTCCATTCCTTCTGCTTTCATTTTGATTTTTCAGGTGTGATGTGGCTTTATAAAAGTCAATAGTGATGTTAGGAAAGGACTGTATCAGCAGAAATAGTCCTACATCAATAGTCATCATCAGCAGAAAGAGTCATCTAGTCATAATTACCAGCATGAATAAAAATGTATTTATGTTCAGAGAAACATAAACTAAGCCATGATTGTTTTGTGCAGACTTAAGGCTGCAGTAGGAAATTTTCTTTTGCTTTTGAGTTCCCTCTATTTGTCTTTTCTGTTCTGAATCACTCCTTAGTCTCCTCTCTCATCAAACACAGAATCACAGAATCACAGAATATTTTGAGTTAGAAGGGACCCACAAGAGCCATCAAGTCCAACTCCTGGCCCTGCACAGCACTATCCCCAAGAATCACACCGTGTTCCTGACAGCATTGTCACAGGAGGAAAGAAATGGTCAATGTCATCTCTTTCGTCAGATGATCCCCCCTCAACCTGAACATCATTCTTGAAGCATCTTTCTGATAATAGTTCACATTGCATTTTTCATCTCTCGGTGAATAACTAAGAACACAACACGAGGACAAAATACACTGAAAATTCCAAAAGTAGGATCCTTCTTTGACATCAGTCATTGTTTACGAGGAGAAAGTATTGCTGTTTCTTGGATCTAATCTATTATGAAATGAAGGTATTACTTTGAACACTTGATCTGAAAATGAATGCAGCAGACAGAGCAAGCAGATGTTAGCTACATAATCTGTACTCTTCTTTCAAGCACACAGGTGATTGTAGATCACCATTAAGATAAATCAGAGGAAGACTGGGCTGTTCAAGAGGAAAATGCTTATTTTTTACTTGGAGTAGGGCTAGTTGTGCGACTGAACCCTCTGGAACAGCCCACTGGTACCTCTTCTGCCTCTCAGCTTTGCTACTACAATTTTTGTGTTTTAACACTCTGGTAACTTGTTTTGGTACTCTTTTCCATGCAAAGTAAACCTTGCTTCAAGTCAGCAGAAATGAAGTCTAAACTTTTGGATACAGCATCAAATACCTAGGCACACAGTCTGCAAAATGTCAATGTAACAACCGTGTGAAAGACTGCAATATTATTGCAATGTATAGGGGTCAGCAAGGCCATCGACTGGCTGCTATTGGAGGTCTCAATTAGAGAACTAAAATGCTATGAAACAATCGTGGAATTCATGTCTCAGAAAGTCACAAAGAGCAGGAAAGTTTTGCTAAGCAGCTTTATTTTCAGTTGTGTTTCTAGAGATCTTTTCTTGGTATATATTCTTTGTTCTCTGCTACTTAACATCATTATCAGACTCCTGGAAGGCAGGGACCTGGATATGATGATATTCTGGAGGCATGAAAATTTTATTTCAACTTTTAGTTCATTTCAACAAGGCCAAATGTAAAGTCAGACATGGTAACAGCTAAAATCCTCCATGCTACTATAGTCTGTTCTGTCAGATAGTGACTCTAAAGATTAAAGAGCTACAGCGACTAATAGGCTGCATGTGAGCTTTTAATATGATGCTCCATCCAATAGAATAGCACAACCCTTTAGATGTAAAAGTAGGTGAATACCAAATAAGAGCACACCTACCTAACACAAGTATGATTGCTGTCATGTCTAGTCTTATATCCTCAGATCAAGAAAAATGTTGAAAAGAAGTTACCAAAGGAGCAGAGAATCACTGGAGGATGAAAAATATGTACAGACCAAAAGTCTCCAAGCGCTAAGTGTATTTATCTCAAAGAGAAGCAAAGAGGTGAGTTGATCACAACCTGTATGTGGATACACAGAGAACAGAGCACCTCACTCTAGCAGATGTAGGTTAACACACTTCAATGGCTAGAAACTGAAACCAGACAATTTCAACCTAGAAAGTGGATAACATTTGAAAGTAATTAATGATTAGGTTTCTAAGAACTGTGGAAAGGCTTTTATTCAATACGGGTCATCATTTTTTTCAAAAGGTGTCCTCTAGTTCAAATGCAGCCATCCAGGATTCAACAGGAATGAATACTGCCAGGTCCTACAGTTTCATTATGAAAGACGTTAGATTAGATAATCACAGTGGGTTTTGGAAGCCTTTAAACATATTAGACCTACCATGAGGAGCTTAAGATTATTTATGGCAGGGTAGCATAGACAGCATGGAATAGGATGAACAATGCAGAAACTTTTCTTTAGGAAAGAGAAATGACTTTAGTGATCTACAGAAATAGTTTGTGTCAGAATTAGCACTCAGAACAGATATAGGGCAGATAACCCCCATCATTAAGGGCACATGTCTATGAAATATTCCTGGAAGGGGATTATTCTTAATAAAATAGTTTTCTACTGGACTCCCACAATGAGGTTCAACATCTTAATGCACAGCCAGTGTATCGCCATGGTCTCTGCTGCTGAAAAGTGCTGGTGTGCACAGTAATGGCAATAGGTAACCAACCATGATACAGAAGTTGCCCTCACCCATCTTAGTATCGGAATCTGCACAGGTGGCTCTAACCCACCAGCATTCTCTGCTTCTTAATATGTGTCACCTTTCATCATAATAGGAGACATTAATCATTCGAGGATGTCTATGAGATTTATGACATTTAAAATAGAAGAACTGAATCCTGGAATGTAGAGTCAGGACTATAACATTTGCAACCCACTCCTCTCAAATTCAATTGGTACAGAACTCAAATAAGGACAACTGTATTGCTCATATCCCAGTACTCAGCATTAGTCTCTTCTGAGTGCCAGCTCAGGACAACGTGGTGTAAGCAATGTCAAAATAAATAGTATCAAAGACATAAATCCCTGCAAAGACATCAATTAAGAAATACAAGGAATGGTAGAGATTAATTCCTACAGAACCCGAAAAGTGGAGTCCCCACAGGACTAAACACAAACTCCTTTAAATCTTCCATTCTGATGGAGAATTTTTTATCACAAAGTTTTCCTCTGAAGTAGCAAAACCTCTGCTCTTTTTCCTCCTCAGCACTTCTTTCTCTCTTCCTAAGAATATTGACCATTCCCACATAAGTTTTTAAACGATAAAAAATAAGTTGTTTCCCTCTGGAAATTGGAAATTAAGCATTTTATTTGTGGTGTGACTTGAAATGTCCTCATTTTTTATTAAATAGATGTAAAATAATATGTACACTGTCTTATGGGAGCTGCAGTCCCTGTGTCCAATCCCTCTTACTATCCAGACTGTCAAAGGCTGTAAGCAAGCAAAGAGGAAAGTAGAGAAAAAAAGCATTGACCAGCACTCCCCCTATCATTTAACATAATCTACTTTAGATTACATTTAATACAGTCTCATGGCTGAGAGTTTCTATGTATGTGTCATTTTTACATATTTGGCCTTTCACAAAAAGTAGATAAAGACCCTGAATTTTGCTTGACTTTTGGGTCCATGGTTACCTTTTGGTGGCCCTTCCAACAACAGTTAATGAGAAGATCCTTGCTCACAAATGTTATAAATAATGTAAACAAGAGCTCATTCCTATTTCTTACCTTGTCTGTATCAGGATTAGAAGCATTTTCCTTTACTATTGCCAGCTACTGTTTACAGAGAGATTTGCCTGCATTCAGCACAAGTTAAACAAGATCTAATTTTTTTTGTCTACATAATCTGTGGTCAACCTACTTCAAAGGCACTTTGCTAAACAAGAAGCAAAGCTATACACCCTTTCTTGCACGCCCATGTCCTCTAGATAGATATCTAGCCTTAAGTTAAGCACCACAGGCATGTAATTTAAGCTTTTAATAGAGATCTGAACAACTGAATATGTTTCAGTCTTTTTTCATATCCTTTCTGCCTACTCATCTTCCTGAATGAATAATCCTTGGTCAAGTATGGAGAAAAAGAAGAAAATACATGAAGGAAAATCTAAAACTGAAGTTTAGGAGATTGAGGAGATGTTTACATTTCACAAAACTGAGAACACATGCTAAAATCTTTGCATCTTCAGTAACACACAGATTCCATAATACCATGAGTATTTTTCTTTGTAGCTGAGCCACTTACATGAATTTTATTCCCCAGCTCATTCTTGGAAACTGATCCCCACCAGGACATTAACTGTACAATCTGTAAACCCTTTTGTGAACCGGATTTTAGAAACCTGCTATTGTTTCTCTTGCAAGAGATATCTTTAACCTAGGACACTTACTGCATTCTGTTCTCAATGCAATCCAATGAACAAATTTTGGCACAGCTGAGGGAAAAGAGTGGGGAAGGGATAAAAAGACTAGAGGTAAAGGAGATAATGTTCTATTTAAGCTTCCATTGCTACTGGGGAAAAAAAAATGATACCTGGAACAACCATTTAGTCCTAAAACCCTTTTCCCACTCCTGTGTTCTGACAAATATTTTTCTTTCTCTTCTGAGACAAGCAGAAAAAGTAGTATTTTTTTCCCTTTTACCAGCCCAAAATCTCAGGGAATCAGGGAGCAGGGACTTCCAGACCATAGCATAAAATTTGCAGTGATAATACTTCGTACTAACAACATGTAGGAAAACTGCCGATTATGATCATTTTTATTTAAGGAAAGACCAGATTTGGAAGTAGTGATAACTGTGGAAAATGAGTTGTGCCTGCTGAGAATTACCTTTCTTCTTCAGAGGAAGAGGATTCCTGACACTCCATTTGCCCCTTCTTACATTCATTTAGTAGCTATCAGAGGTGGGGCAAAATCAGTAGCTGCTCCTCCCAATCGCTTTACATGTGAGTACATGACCAGAGCTCCATGGGAACTTTGCCCACAGGAATGTTTTTTCCTTTTTTTTGTCTCTGAGTGTTCACAGGGCAGCCAGAGGGAACCTAGACTTTATTCTCCTTGCCTTAATTGCAATCAGTACTAAGACATGACAAAGGTATTCTCACAGACTCTTCTGCCATTGAAAAAAAAGAATTTTATGAACGCTGGTACAAAACTCTACTGCATACTCTAGATTTAAGCATTCCTAAAAAATGTACAGACTAAAACCACTTTGTCAGTAAGTAGGGATATAATGTTAATTAAAATGCATTTGGAGGTCTTTAAATGCAAATTAAGTTACAAGATTTTTGCAGAATCACCATTTTTCATTCCATCTAACAGTAACCAGGATGATGCAAACACTATGCCTTGAATGTTTAAGATTAAATTTTAAAATGTGCTGAGAGCTAAAACTGCAAAGCTTGGATTTTTGACCAAATGACTCATTACAGGTTACTACAGTGTCCTTTCCTTATGGAATTCCTAGAGTAACCATACTTGGTTTTGTTATATAATAAGCAGACAGCAACCATTTGTTTCAAAATGTTTTTAACTCAGGAAGGAAGTGCTGCATACCTCTGTGATAAATTTTGTATTTCTGTTCACAGGAATGTTACTTGTCAAACATTTTTCAAACCTGTTTTATTTGTTGCTAAAATTCAACCTCATACTGTTATATGAAGATAACAAAAAATATGCCACCCGATACTTTTCCTTAATTCTTCTTACAGTCTCTTTCCAAAAGGATCAAAAGATAGACATGTAGTGCAATACAAGTACTTTGAATGCCGCATTTCTGGCTCAGACTTCACCCAGGTGAAACAGGAAAGAGTGAGCAACTCGTTGCTATCAGATGAGTGCTACCATGTCTCCAGTAAGGAGTATGGAGCACGCAGCTCACTTCCCAAAGGCCAAACACCTCCGGCTCAAGAACACCGCTGCCATATCTGATACTAATTGGTGTGTGCTGCATCTCTCTCATGACAGGGAGAGAGGGAAATGATGAGTCAAGGGGAAAGAACAAACCCGTCATTACTTGAGATGAAGGTGTAAGCATGGCACCTTGGTGACACAGGCAATGTCACTGCCCAGGTGTACGCTTCTGTAGATGAAAGGCCTTCAGAGCTGCCAATATAGGACCGTCCAGAGACATACCTACTCATTAAAACTGAGCAATAATACCTTTTTGAGCAAGACCACAGATTTTTCAAAGGAACCAATTAAGGAGAAAATAATGCTTTTACATTATAGGAGAAAGTGATTTGTCATGACTTTCACATTCCTATTCAAGCAGTTTTGCAATGCAGAAGCTAGACACACTTCTTATTGAAAGCACTCACTAGTAGGTCGGTAGTTTGTGTTAATCTTTTTTTATTCCCTATCTCTTCTTAAAAGGCAAAAGAAAATGCTTGCATTGTAACTTTCTATGCTATTTTTTTTTTTTTTTTTTTTACTAGACTTCTAAGCTGGCAGTTATGCATCTTCTTTTAGGATGCTTTCATTAAAAATCACTGCACACATACACTTCCAGAAACAGAAAAATACAATTTGATTCATGTATTTCTGCAACACATAGAATAATTTTGTGGATTCATTTGCCTTTTCTTCCACAACTCAACATGAGAATATCTCAGCATTGTCAAATTGTGGAACTGTGTAGCCTTTCATTAGATCTATTGAGTCCATACACACTGTAATTCCTGGTTATAAATTTGAAATATCTTCTGAAATAAAGCAGCTCACTTCCTTCTATAACCAGAGTGCATTTGATTAAAATATAAATTAATTTCATTCGTTTAAAGGTTTCTGTAAGTTAATATGTTGTAGAGCATTATATAACAGTAAAGATATTTCAAAATAAGAAATTATCTCGACCATCACTAATACTCAGTCAAAGCTCCTGTGATTGTGTTGGTGAGTAGTAAGCTAAATCATTTTCCACTGATTGTTTCAGGATAACTGGCCACCTGGTCATTTTCTTTCTTGCAGAATATATATTTGCTCTTCATTGTTTTGTTCTGAATAAAAATTTACAAAGTCATCATCCAGATTGAAAAATAAATACTTTGTATTGCACACCTAACAAAACATAAACAAATTCAAGTGACATTTCCAATTAAGTAAAGGTGACTTTTTAGATGCTTGCACAAGGAAGGAAAAGAAATTATGTGAGAAAGAGAAAAAAGAAGATGATATTTGAAGAAAGTTCATTAACATATTTAGGAAAACAAGTTTATCTTAGTTTCATAGAAAAGCTGAATACTAGTAAAACCAAGTGTTTCATTATATTTTTGCACCTACTTAATCTGCTGAGTCTTCTAGCATTTTGCAGCTTAGAACTAGGTTAATTACTTTAAGTTCCTTAAATGCTACTGAGTATCTCTGTTATGTTTTCATATAATTAACATAAACTTGATATATGTTAGTAATTAAAAAAAAAATTAAAACCACAACAAAACAAAAAAAACCCCACCACAACAGACAATCTTAGGCAGCACTAAAACTGCTGATTTGCAGTTTGCTCCTAAGGATACACAAGCTTATTCTTATATCCCCCTGAAGGAGCAAGTTTAGGATGATTCAATAAATCCACCATTTAGAATCTGTGAAATGAAACCATTAGCAATTAATGTTAATGTCTAAATGGAGTTAGATGTACTGTATTGTTTCATAAGTGATATGCAAAAAAACTTTACTCCTTAGGGAAAAGAGACTAGTATTATTGAAATAATTAATTTCAATCCTTCAATCCTTCACATTACTGCTGATATTGGTTTAAAAACTCAGTTGCTATTTTGACAGCCAATGAAATTCTGTGTTCTTCAGCCCTGTCTACAAAATGACAGATTCATATTCTAGACTCAGAACATTACATAAATGATTTCTTGGAATTTCTATATTTGTACGCATTCAAGGATCTTAGAAGATTTGTTTTCCAGCCTTCCTTCTGCTTGATCTAAAATCTAACTTTCATATTTTTATAATAAGACCTCAGTTTAACATTTCTGGGATATATATAGTGTTATTTGGACTTGGGACACTGTGCCATTTTCAAACTTATATTCTTTTGTACATCAGTGTGGTCATTTTGATTCAGGTCTGAACATATTTGCAGCTTCAATATGGTCTTTCTGTCTGGGCGAGTTAACAGAGTGAAGTGCTTGATCATTTCCACTGGAAACACCCTGATAGCTTATTTCATGTATTTCAAAGTCCTAGAGGAAACTAGACAAATGAAACAGACCATCCAAGAGAGGAAACACCACATCACAACAGAGAGTTTCCATTATAAAAGCTGAAGCACTGCCCTAGAACGGACATAAATATGTCCTTTGATTTCAGATAAATCTGTACATGCACTTAGTCAGATATGTTACTAATAAATAATTATACTCTTAAAATTCCTCATACAATTGATATCTTTTTAAACCTCTCCCCTACACTCAGAGACACATACATACATGTGTGTAACATTTCTTTACTGTGAGGGTGGTGAGGCACTGGAGCAGGTTGCCCAGGGAAGTTCTGGATGCAGAAGTGTTCAAGGCCAGGTTGCATGGTGTTCCGAGCAATCCGGACTACTGGAAGGTGTCCCTGCCCATGGCAGGGTGGTTGGAACTAGATGAGCTTTAAGGTCCAGTTGAACACAGCCCATTCCATGATTCTATGATACACTGGAAATAATACAAAGAAATACAAATGTATATTTATCTAGATCCCAGAGTAAAATATTAAAAAATATTTTTCCCTCATGATTCAGTCTTCTTCAGCTTTTTTGTCTCTGTCACACTATGCTATTAGTCAATCAGAAATACCATTCATAGTCAAAAACCTATTCGCACACCTCAAGAGTCTCTTATTTGTGCTGGAGTTCCATTCCTTGTCCTTTGCTCATCATTTATGTTCCAATTACTAATTTTTAGGTGTTCATTACAAGAGAAGAAATTGTGATATGCATCCAACAACAAAGTAGGACTGAGCAATAGATAAAATGAACACTGAATATTTTTAAAACTGAAGAATGGAAATAAATAGCAGGTGCTACTCGGCAAGAATTAATAAGTGCTTAATCAAATTTCAGAACATATGACTGGACAACAAATGTTACACAAAACAAAAGACTCCCTCAAGTAATTTTTTTAAATTATTATGTTTAGCAAATACTCTTCAACTTGCTCTTATATTCATTTTATTATAAGGGTCTCATACAAACTGCTGTCAACTGGAATGTCTTTGGTGACTTTAAACAGGCTCTAGATCAATTTCTGAGGCTATATAAGGGCTGCTTAAATCCAGTCGTATACACTAATGCTGCTGGAAACACAGCAGAGGCCTTAGTGATCCCACCAAAATTATTATGGTCTCGGTAAAATTCTCATCTGAAGACGGAGCAGGAAAACCAGATCATGCTGGTCATCCCTTCACTGAGAAGGAAAAAAACCAAGAAAATAAGGGAAATATGCAGAAAATTCTGGACAAAAGTTGGATTAGGGTATTTTTCATGATGAAAAAATGTGGTAAACAATAAGAGAAAAAATTCTGAGGAAAAAAAATATCCTGTGAGATTTATTGCTAAAAAATACACTTGAAGCTACGAATTTAGAAATATGTAGGAACAGGCAAAGAAAAATAGTAAGACAGAACCTACTTAAAAATAAGCAAGAGAGACGTAAACCCTTATATTTCAGCCGTACAAAGACTTCTCCCAACTGGAAATTTCAAAAAAAACTGTTGCCAGCAAGCAGATTATCTTATTGTTCTCTGAAACTGATGTTCCTTATTGCTCACAGAGATAACTGGAATGCAATTGTTCCTTTATAGTTTTTTCAGACATGTTCTGGGAACATGGATGGAGAGAGTTTTTGCTTAAAAATCTTAAGTGTCATCTTAAACTATTGCAAAGCTAGCTCTCCATCCAGACTTTTGCTTAGTTGTCTTTTCTAGATCATCACCATCAAGTTGTCCATGCATCTTATCTTTAATTCAGTATTCCATCTATGGAAGAAGAGGGTGAATAGTATCATATCTCCCAGTGAAGAGGAAAAAGGCATATTCATATGAGGGCTGCTGTTTCAACAGCTTTCATCCTTGGTCTTCAAAAAATTTATCTTTCAAAGCCCAGACTTCTGTACTTCGTCCATAGCTGTATTATGAGAGATGTATTATTTACAGCCTTGATTTCTTTTTGTTCCCTCAAGTCCACATGAACTTGTGTTGGCTCCACGGCAGCTAAGCAGAAGCTTAGAGATGGGGGTAGGGGTGTGTATGCATGTATAATTTCAGGCATTTTCAGACCTTAGGAAATGAAATGGCAACTCCAAGTAAAAATTCCAGACACAAAAGCAACATCCTACAATGGCATGTGTTTGGGAACAGAGCAGTTCATTCATTTCTGGTCTGGAGAAAAAAGAAAACAAAAAATACCCCAAAGCTCTTGAGTTTTGAGAGACCATCAACACTACAGTAGTTTAATGAGGAGTTAATGAAGCTTGCATTAACTCAGACACTGGTAGAACCTTAGTTCATTTTCTACCTAATGCTGAATCAGTTTAAAATATTAGCAGTAGTATTTTGCTCTCTCTCTCTCTCTCTCTATATATATATATATCACATACTATAGACTTTTGACTACTGGCAACTATTTAGTTTAGTACTGACACTTCTGTTTCAATACCAGCTAACTTGTTTCAAAAATAACCATAACACAGCTCAAAGATCGCCATCCTGAGAGAAAACATTTTGCATGACGATAAGTAAGAAGTATACAAACTCTGAAATTACCAGTCAGGTTAAAGTGGAATCAAAGTACAACTGACCGTACCATGGAGGATGAAATGCTACCTCAAATATCCTAGTAGGAAAAATAATTAGTCCTTTAAAGTTATCCAAATTAATCAAAAACAATAGGAGAGAATACATCAGATTGTCCTTCCTCTTTCCTTCTTTAATTGCCTTCATTTTATATGCAGATACAAATTAGCCTTAGATCACGCTTGTAAAATATTAAAAATCCAGTGAGATTGCCATTGGGCTAACTTGTATTCAGAAATAGATTGTATATTGGATGCATCTTTTTAAATATAAAAAGCAAAAATTGCTTATTTCATTTGAGGATTTAAAAATATACGTTTGTATTTATTTCTTAGCATTTGGAGGAAATTTGCACACCTGTTTGGGAATCTGAATGTGAAGCTGTATTGAACAAAAAAATCAAAGACCTGATTAGATCATCCAAATAATCTCCTTCCAGTACAAGATAAAAAGATTGTTGTCATTTAGTATTTCTGTTGTCATGATAAAGCAAAACACTGCCACAGACTCATTGTATGAACAATGCTATGATATTACTTGCCTGGTGGAATCACACTCTGGGTTTTAAAACACAGAAAATACGTGCTAACAATAGACAGGTATAATTGGATACGTTAGCAATCGTAGTGAACGCAGTAATCATCAGTGATTTCCAGGATAACTATTCCTCTACTCGCCTGTGCTTAGCACTTCTAAATACAGTCAGCCTTGAAAGTCCCATCTATAGAGAATGCATTGCTGCACTAAAGCCCCATGAGGTTGAATTAATAGTGTCCTTGTAATTCACGCTTCCAGGAGTGTTTCTTTCATCAGAGTAAGCCACAGTATTAATGCCCTGGATTTGTACTTGTATTTCAAGGCAGAAAACACCTTGGTTTGTACTATTTCATTTTGGCACTGATTCAACAAAGCACTTAAATATGAGCTTAAATTTAAAGCATGAGGAGTCTCACTGATTATAATGAGACTACTCGTGTGTTTAAGGTTAAGTATGTTCTTAAGTGTTTTGCTGTTAGGACCTCAGATATTATTATCACTGATTTATTGGGGAATGTACAGGTGGGAATGAAAGAGACAAAATGCATAGTTTGCATATTTTGAGCTGTAGTGGGTGACTCTTTATATATTAATATTGCCTGAGATGAAATATATACATGAAATACAGGGAAAAGGTGAGAATGTTTTTGTTCTGCATCTCAAAGTCCCAATGAATGTGCGATTGGGAAGATTGATTTTAGATACAGTATCTTCCTGTTTCATTAGAAAGCCACAGAAGCTGCATTTTTAAAAAAGAATTATTACTTCTGTTTGATTTATCAATAATGCTCTTGCTGTAATTATGGCAGGAATAATGAATGGATCTCCTGTCTACCATGAATTATGCTGCCTTGTGCACAGCTAGCCCAGTGGGCTTTAATGATGCCTCAGACAAATTAAAAGTATTAAAGTTTGTTATGCACATCCACTTCCAGTGTAACAGAACTAAAGATCAATTTCTGAGCCAAACTTTTATGCAAAGTATCACTTTAAAAAAAGATAAAAGAAAAAGGTGCTTCTAATTTCTCGCATTATCAGAAGAGTGATTGACACAGGTTTAGAGAAGAACTGGGGCTTGAGATCTCATTGCTCTGCATCCCACTAGTGAATGTTGCCCACCCTTTCCCACACTGAATTGTATCTTGTGGTTCAGGATGATTCAAATCAAGGGATGATTGATGGTGATATTACTCAGTGATAATGAAATATAGCAGAATCCAGCCCATGAGCTGGATCCCTCAGGACACCATCAGATGCATCCTTCTTTGAATGAAAGGAATAGGCCACAATTTTTGTCAGACAACAGGTAACCTTCGAAAGACCTTACTGTTAATTTCAGATCCATTTTCTTTCTAAAAATTTCATCATGGAGAAATAACTTGGATACATTGATGGAGTTAGAATGAAGGATTTCCCAGTCTCACTTTGCATTTTGCCTGGCCAGTTGGAGTGGTTACGCCTGTCACCTCATCACTAAATCCAGTAATGAAAATGGACCTTTTAATGAGTTACATACAGTGCATAATTGCTGTAAAACTCTAACATCCCCCATGCAAATGATCCTTTGGAGATCATTAATTAGATTTTGAGGAATATTAATTTCTCCAAACCAAAAAAAATATATATATTACTACAGGGAAATGGGCCTGAATCAGTTTTAACTATGATAAAATTACAGTCTGTGACAATTAATCAAGTGGAGCACAAGAGAGCCTGGTTTAAAATGAAAAGTATACTGTTAATACTGCTTCCCATGGTTACAACTAATTAGTATGCATAAACAGTATTTTAAGAAGACTATAAGTTATCTGTGCTTCAGAATATTTCCTGTTTGCACTTTGATGTGAAAATAGTACAGACACTGATAGTTCAGAGCTACTCCTGTGGCAACATGATTCTAGGAACGTATTTCTAAAACATACAAATTTTAATCAGTGCCCCGAGAGTGCATCTATTTGTATCATAGGGCAGCTACAAAACAGCTTGAGTTCAGGCTATTAAAAAAAAAAAAAAAAA